>WNYD01000012.1:0-369841 GCA_021396205.1 Sporothrix brunneoviolacea | reverse complement strand
GCCGGGGTGTTTTGCCCCCAGATAGTGCGCGACTTTTCTTTTGTGCTCTCCGGAGCCCCCCACCCCCCCCCCCCCCCCCCCCCCCCCCCCCCCCCAACAACCACCCGTCGCATTTGTTGGCCGAAAAGGGCCTTTTTGCTGCCAACAATGGGTCCGTTGGGAGAGGGTAAAAGATGGAAATCGAAAATCATGGGATAAGGGAGGACGCACAATAATACTCCGGCAGGGGGGGGGGGGGGGGGGGTGGGCTCGCAAGTGCAGTGGTCGGCTAAATTGTCTTCAGGTAGACAGGCCACTATGCCTTCCCCCTATTCTATGATGCTCCTTTATGATCCTCACTCTTATTATCTCAAAAAACGGCGCTGCCCCAAGCACACCGCTCTCTCCATTGGGCACAAGAGCACAAAATAGACCAGCCGGGGTCGACACTCCATATTACCCGCAATCAATCTATCAATTGTCCGCGTCTTCAAAGGCCATCGCCTCGCCAAAGGCCATCGCCTGCCCTCGCCTGCCCTTTTTTTGCGGAAGCAGCCTTTGTCTATTATGAATCCAGAGCACTACCGGAGGGTTTCCTCTTCACTCAATTTTGCTTGGCTGTGGGGTGTGTAAGTATGCGCACGCGTGTGCATGTGCTTGAGCGTGCATGTCCTTGACTGCGTACTCTATCTCTCCAGGTCTGGAACTTGTCTAGGCAAAGCAAGCATTGTATATGTACCGCGTGTACATGAAAAGTGAAAGTGGGACATAAAAAGAAACTTTTGGGGACGAGGAGGTCGAAGAGGCTATCGTCTCGGATGCCTCGCCGTTCTCCCTCCTTTTTAGTACCTTGCATTACACAATGCATCTCCACGTATGCCAAGGACGCATTTAATTCTTCTCTCTTTTTATACTTCTTGCTTCTTGCTTCTGTGGGGAATTTAGAGGATCACGGGAAACCGCACTGTTCACGAAATCGGCATCTTGTCTGCTTCTCTTTTTCACTTTCTTCCCCTTCTGTGTCCTTTCAAACCAGCCTTGCCCTCCGTCTTGCCAATCTTTTCCAGCTGTTCTCTGCAAAGCACGACTGTCATCACAATGCAGACGCTCTCCTTCCTGGTGCTGGCACTGGGCTGGCACGGGATTGCATCGGGCAGCGTTTTGCCGCACGCGCGGAACAGCAACAGCAACGAGCATCTCTTTGCGTGTCCTGATCTTGCTATCCCCGAAGCGCCGGCTTCACACCAGCTGACGCTCGGCTCCCACCCAAATCCAGATATCCTGGGCAGCCCCGCGAGAGCACGTGTCCGTGCGATGCAAGATCAGTACGAACGGCAACGGCGAGAACAACCCGCGAAGCGAGACGAGCCCGCGAAGAAGCAGTCGCTGTCCGGCACCAATGCCATCACCAACACCATCTACAGCGGCGTCTACCCGGTCATCAACGTCACGTGGGGCAACAAAGCCGGCGCAAAGACGGCCGGCCAGTCGTTTGTCAGCTTCGTCGACACGGGCAGCTCCGACACGTTTGCGGTGTCCAAGAAGTTCCAGTGCCTCGGCCTGCAGAGCCAGACCGCCGCGATCGACGACGACATCGAGTCGGCAGCCACCCAGCCCGGCCTCTCGCAGGCGTCATGCAACTTCGGCGCTCTGTACGACACGGACCAGGGCAACTTCACCAACATAACCACACAGGCCTTCAGCATCAGCTACTTCCCGGAAATGGAGTCCCTCGATGGGTCCATGGTCCTGGCGCCCATCACCGTGGGCGGCCTGACGGTGCCGCAGCAGCAGGTGGCCCTCGTGGAGGCGGCCACCTGGACGGGCGACGGCGTGGCGTCCGGCCTGCTGGGCCTCTCGTACCCGGCCTTGACGGCGGGGCAGAATCGGAGCACAGGCCTCCCGGCGCCCGCGTACAACCCGTTCTTCACCAGCCTCGCGAGGCAGCAGATCAACGGCCAGAACGCGACGGCCTCGGCGGTGTTCGCGCTGGCCATCGACCGCGTGCCGCGCGGCACGCCCTACTGGCAGGCCGCCGGCACGCTCGCGCTGGGCGGGCTCGTGCCGTCGTCGTACTACGAGGGCAACTTCACCAGCGTGCCCATCGAGCCGCCGTGGACGCTGCCCGCGACGAGCAGCTTCCGGGCCTTCTATGCGACGACGGTGCAGGTCGTGTACGGGCCGCCGGGAACCAACGGCACGTCGGCGACGGCCGCCGCCGCCACATCCCCGGGAGCCGGCAACGCGTCCGTGTTGTCGACGTCGCCGGCCTACCAGGCCATCGTGGACAGCGGCACCTCGCCCAACTTTGTGCCGACGGCGGCGGCCGAGGCCATCAACGGCATGTTCGACCCGCCGGCCAGGTTCAACAAGACGCTCAACTACTACCTGGTGGACTGCGACGCCAAGGCGCCGTTTGTGGCGTTCCGCATCGGCGGCAAGACGGCGAACAAGGCCACGACCGGCGGCGTGCTGATGCCCGTGGACCCGCGCGACATGATCGTCCGGTCTCTGAACGGCCTGCCGGGGTTCGACGATGTCTGCTTCTCGTCGATTGCGAACGGCGGCTCGCAGTACGCGAACCAGCAGATTATCGGGTCGACCTGGCAGCGGAGCTATGTGGTGGCCTACGACCAGGGGCGCAGCATGCTGCACTTTGCCAGGAGGCGGCCATACTGAGAGCTAGGTGGGGGGCGATTTCGTGAGGGAGAGCGAGGCGAGGCGAGAGAGCGAGGACGAGCGACAAGACAGCGAGCCAGAGTTGTTATTGAAATCAACAGGGGCAAGGAGATTTTCGTAACTTTTTTTGGATCTTAATTAGGGAAGAGCAAGGACATTCCGCTCCCAATCCCACATTGTGAATCTGCACCAAATCTTTTTTAACTTTCAAATTGCTTCATACTTTTTTCCCCACCATCAAATATCAGCCAAACATTTTAAGGATATGTTCACGAACCCCTACCCCCCATACTATCACTTAACTGACACGAATGAATATCATTGTATATTTTTCAGGGCTGAAACATGTCATGTGCCGAGGGCTTGATGGAAAGGTTTTGTGACATATTATGTACCCCTTCGAATGAGCAATCAGATGTCGAGGCTATGATCAGGAACAAAGACGGCTCTACGAAACTGGGAAAGATGTTTACGAGTTGTTTGTCAAGTTTGCTCGCTCGGTCAGTAAGTGGTGGTCGCCTTGGCCCGCAGCCTCGCTCCGAATTTCCAGACAGAGAACAGCAGCGGGAGCGCGAGCACCACCCACACCAGGGCGATCACGGTGTTGGCCCAGCCGTAGCCGAGCGCCCGGTACATGCTCGGCGCAAACAGGGGGAAGAGGAAGGCCGTCAGGCTCTTCACGAACTGGTTGGCCGCCATGGCGCTGCTCGTGTGGTCGCCGTACGTGTCGATCACGTACGCCATAACTGCAAGCAAACGCGAAGGTTTTAGCCGGGGAATAACGAAATTTGACTGGAGAGCCACAAGAGCAGAAGCACAACTTACTCGGGAGGCCGCTCAGCTGCATGCCAAAGCTCATAACAAACACGCCGACGTCGACGACGAGCCAGTACGTCCGGTACTGCGCGGTCCACCCGTAGACCAGCAGACCCGCCCAGGCCAGCACGATCGCCGGGAACATGAGCGGCACCCGCGACTCGGGCGTGTTGGCTCGCTGCGTGCGCTGCCGGCGGGCGTAGAGCCAGTCCATGAGGGGCCCGCCCACCTGCGACGCGGCGAGCTCCCCCGCCGCGCACGCGATGTAGTGCAGCCCGCTGATCTCGATCGACTCGCCGTACTGCCCCGTCCACATCTCGGAGAAGGTGGACAGCGCGATGTAGAGGATGCCGTAGCTGAACCCGCTCAGGACGGAGGAGATCTGGATGATGGGGTGGCGAGCCAGCAGGCGCAGCGGGCGCGCCAGGGCGCGGGCCAGCACCGCCGCCGTGGACGGTGCGTGGCCGCTGCTTCTGCTCTCCCGCCGTTCGTCGGCCGTGCGGTGTCGCTCGTCCGCGGTCTCGCGCCGGAGGCGGGCGGCGCGCCGGCGGAGCAGCAGGGGCGCGTACGTCTCGTGGAAGCTGAAGAAGGCGACCAGGACCATGGCGCCCTGAAAGATCGACGTGGACCAGAACATCCATCGCCAGGTGGTGTGCACGGTGATGAAGCCGCCAATGATCGGGCCTGTGTTTTCTGTGCTTTAGCAACTTGATCTCCAGGCCACATTTTGCTCTGATTTCCCGTAGACTTACCGACCGCGGACCCCAGCAGCGGGATGAGCAGATACACCCCGAGGGACTTGCCCCTCTGCTCCGGCCGCCAGATGTCGCCGAGGACCCCGCCCGCCAGCGCGTAGATGGCGCTGGCGCCGAACCCGGCCAGGAACCGCGACGCGATGAGCGTGCCCTTGGTCTGGGCGAAGCCGCAGACCGCGTTCCAGACCAGGAACCAGACGCTGGACGCGTGCAGGACGACCTGCCGGCCGTAGATCTCCGACAGCGGGCCGATGAACAGCGGGCCGAAGGCCGTCGCTAGCAGGTAGCTCGACAGGGCCATGGCCGCCTCAGTGGAGCCCATGCCCAGCTCCTGCGCGATGGTGGGCAGCGCGGGGGCCATGATGGTCGAGACCATGATGCGGCAGAAGCCCGTCGCGGACAGCACGTCCGTCACCATCCACTTGCGGCTTGCGGGCCAGTCGAGCGGGTTCTCGGCGTCGTATGGGCGATCAAAGACAACCAGAAAGGGGTCTTCGTCGTCCGCGGCGACGCCCGCGGCTCGGCCGGTCTTGGGAACAGCCACCATCCTCACGGCAGACTTGTCGAGCCCCAGCGCAACGGGATCGGGCGCCGCGAGGACCTCATCGAGCGCCTCTGACGTTGCCATGGTCACTGTCAATGGGGCTGCTGTGACACAAGAAAGAATGCCGGCAAGATACAACAAGAGAGAAATGGAAAAGGAAGAGCCCCTTGTGAATCAATACGAAAAAGCTAACCTTTCTTATCAGATCCATGAGGCGGCGGACGGACGTACTTATCTGATCTTCTTGCATACCCTAGGCAGTTGTTGCTCCACAGCGCCGGCTTCGGAGCCCCATTTAAAGCCTACGGGGAACCGGCACAGATCCTCAACCTCTTCTCCATGCAATTTGGTTGGAATTCCCCTCGTCCCAGGTTTTTCGAGTCATACTTTAACTGGCTCGTTGACTCCGCTTGCCAGGCAGCAATCAGCACGGATGGATATCCGCCGCCGAGAGTCCGGACGACCCAGTCGAGAAGGGATCTTGCTACTTGTGGCTCAAAGTAAAGCGCCAGTGACGTGATCGATGGCTTCATTCGGATGTGATTTTGCACTTGCAATCCTAATAGAGTGCTAGCTGGCGCTGTTTTTTCTCGGCCACACTGAAGATCGAACTTGCGGTGAGGTCGTTGTCGTATTGCTTGTCGCATTCATCCACGATGAAACCATCCGCCATCCAAGCAAACGCCAGGGCATGATCGTCACACAAACTTTTCCATTGGAAATCTTCTCATCCTGGATACTTTAGCAGTTCAAAGAAATGCAGACGAGAGTCCGGACGCAGAGCAAGGACCGGCCCATCCAGCGACCCATTCTCGTACGTGCTAGACGCAGTGGCTGATCCATACCGCGCGGGTGCTTGACGTCCATTGGCCTTTTCCCATCGACGCGCACGCTGCCGAGACCAGGCGCAATTCGACCTTCGTCCTTGGAGATGTCGCATGCTCTCTTCAAAGACCGCGGCTGATGTGGTGAGTTTTATCGGTTCCTTGCAGTTCAAGGGAAAGAAAGATGGATTGGCAACATCAGCTCGCCGGCGCCACTCTCGCCGAAGGCGAAGACATCCTTCTTTAATAAAGGAGATAAGGCGAGAGACACTTAAAACGATAAGGAATCAACCCTTAACAACGGAGTAACGGTTTATCTTAGTCCCCGACGTATACAAAAGGGCACCGGTGGCGGCTTAACTTCTATTCCCCTTCCACCACGCTTTCATGAGCTGTCTCTTTGGGCCGCCCGACCGCTGACCGCCCTCAACTTCGGTCTCCGCTTCGACCGCCGCAGGCGCCTCCTCTCGTCCCCCGGACATGCCCTCCAAGTCAAGCCAGCTCCCGTCACAGAACAAGCACGACCATCGCCTTCGTAAAGCTCCCCTAGAACTATGCTGGTTCCAAGACTAAATCTCACTAACCGCGGACGTAACAAAAAGCTACTCGGTGGGAATGGCAACCTAGTCGACGCCCAACAAAGGCGAACACGCACCGCTAACGAGGAAACCAACTGCAGCCTGTGGGTTCCCAGAGGCGGCGGCCTTGTAGTGATGTAGGCGCAGCTCCTCGAAGCTCTGCTCTATCTGGGGGTTACCAAAGAGCTGCTCGGGCGCATTCCGGCCCGGACCGCATGACGAGAAGATCCATGACGGCGGGTCCTCGGTCAGGTCTTTGACGATACCGGCCGACGTGACGTTGTAGATGTTGCCTGCAGCTGAGGCTGCTCGTGCGGCTGCGGCTGTTGCTGTCAATATGAGTGCGAGCACGGCTGGAGATAGTCATTCTGCACGACCGGAGTCCAGTGATGCGTGATGGCAGTTCACGTGGGGCCGCATCGACAGCCACCGGGCCGGGCTCGTCGCGTCGGCGTTGAGGGCAGTGCCATCTTTAACGTTATGCGTCTTTGACTACTTCACAAATTCAGCTTGCCCTTGGCGTCGAGGACCATGATGTGGTTGAAGGCATGATCTGGTTGGTGCCCGTGGCTAGGTCCGTGACCTTCTTGGGCTCGGGCAGTAGCATGGGCGTCTTCTGCAGGTTGACGTGGAGCGGAAATCCCCGGATGAAACTCCCCTTGTTACTGCAGAATTGGTCTGAAAGTAGAAGCTTGCGAGAGTGGGCGAGAAAGAGAGAGACGGGGGGTTGAAAAAAAAGGGAAAAAGAGAGGCAGGTAAAGGGACAGGTAGGCAGGTAAGGAGGACTAAAGATGAAGAAAATTCCCCGTTTTTAGTGTAGAACTGGTTGCAAAGGCAGAAGGTTTTGGGGGCACTGGTGGTGGATGGAGCTCGGGATGGTGATCCGCAAAAATGAGAAGATGATGCGTTCCTGCAAGAGTAGCGTTATGTTCCTGAATTGCTTTAGCTGATACACGGAAAGAAACGCCGCGCTTTGCAAAAGTAACGAGGTCGCGAAGGAGTCGAATGCCGCATGTGACTTGGATACCAAGCTGCGTTTGAGATTGACGTGTTGGATATGCGCTGAAGATGCATTTGGAATCCCGGCGGCGCAGCAAGATATGAAAGTGGAGTGCAGGGATTGGGGAGATCCGGGTTTATTCCAGGGTGGGAGCGGGACGCTCGGCGGCACGATGAGGTCACCTGGTTGTGCGCCGACGAAGGTGTGCTTGGTAGAGGAAATTTGAGGGCAGCCGGCATTCGACAAAGGCACGAGAAGATGAAAAGCACCACAGGATCAGGGCAGCGGCTGTGCCTGGCCAAGTTGATTGAGCGCTGCCCTGATCGTCGGCCGGGATACGAGGTAGGCACGCTGTCGACTTCGATGACGACGAGACAGAAAGCCAAGACAGAAAGCCACAAGCAAAGTCGCGCGGTCGCGTCGTCAGCTGACATTCGCCATGCTGATACTTGCTGACCATGTCCGCTGGCCGCCGCAACGTCGCACTCGTATTGTCGGGAGCGCGCCGACACGCCACAGCTTCGCAGAACCGCAAGGGCGCAGAGGCGGAGAGCGGCGCGAATTCGGCATGGTGCTCATGCACGAATGAGATGCAGCTCCTATCAAATCTGCCCGCCCGGCATGCCCACCACAGCCCTATGGGGGGTGCAGGGGGTGCCAGTCAGGAGAAGAATGGGGCTCCATGTCGGAAGACAATCGTGAGCGAGCGTGGAAACGAAGAAGTCGTAAGAGGGGGAGAGCGTGAAAATGGTAAGATGCAAGATGCAAGAAGCAAAATGCAAAATGTAAACAAAGTCGAAAATATCGCGATGATGGCCACAAACAGCTCCGTCTCGTCCTTGTTGGGAAAGCAGGATGCTGGTGACTTCCTCGCAACGCCCGATAGTCCACAGTTACGAGCTACGAGGCTGTTGCGTTGGGAAGGCGCGTGCGGTTTGCAAATGGCCAAGATGGCAGGCAGGATTTACAAGGAAGGGCGAGAAAACAAGCGAGAGGAAGCAGGGCGCAGGGAAGGCGTGGGCGGACGGGATGTTGGGATGTCCCAATTAGGCAACTGCTAGGACCTTGCCTGCGTACTCATAGACAACGAGCCGACCGCCTTTCTCCCCAGCAAGTGGGATGTAATACTGGCTCTGTAGCCTCGCGAAAAGGCGGGGAGGGGGAAAGGGACCGAAGGCGAAGGGATCGCGGGAAAGAGCGAGGCCTAATCCGTACAAGAATGCACTTTCCTGCACTTCGCTGTCTCCCTCGTTCTTTCTCCCTTTTCCTCTTCTCTCTCCCTCTCCGAGTCTGTTTGCATCTCCCTGCGCCTGCCGCATTGCATCCCCAATATCAATATTCTCAGCTCCGATAGTCTTCTTCTGCTGCCGATTATTGGATCTGGCTGCCTCTTTCCGTCGCCGCTGTGTGTGATCTTGCGCTATCTATCGTGCCTGCCCGCCACGCCTTCGCCTAGAGCCCCAGCGTTGCCCAGTGCTGTCCTCTTTCGGACCAACACCCCACTAGCCCTCTGCCTAGCGCCGTACCACGCCGAATCGCAGGGCGTTTCCGGAGCAGGCGCGCTCCAGCCCACGAGGCTCGCCCCAGTTTGTTTTTTGCCACAGCGGAAACCGACGGCGAAAAGGGAAAGAGGGAGCGGGGCCAAGAAACGCCAGCGTGAGAAGCGTGAGACGCGCAGCAAATAATACGAGCAGAGCCACCAGAGCCACCAGCGCCGCCAGCGCCGCCAGCGAACCCTTTGTCTCGCCTGCGGGACCGCTTTGCCGCCTCTTTGTTGCCGCGGAATCCTGCTGATACCTGCCGATACCTGCAGTCGCCCCCAAACTCCCGGGTCTCTGGCGTCATCACCTTGTCGCCTCGGTGCCCTGCGCGGCTAGAAACTTGCTTTTTCGTGGCCTTCTTTTCCCTTCCTGCTGTCTGCTCCCTCTTCTCGCCCGCCTTTCGCACAACCGGTCCGACCGAGGCGGCCGGCCTGTTTTCGCTGTTCTTGACAACATCTGACTCCCCTGGTTATTGCCGTTGTTTATATAACACTGCCTTGTCTCGTCGTTTTCGTGCCTGTTGATGATTCTCGTCTCGTTTTGCGCCCCATCTGCCGATTTCGGTACCACGCAGCACGACTTGTGCACGAGCACGTAAGCGAATCCGATAAAAGAACAGAAAAGACACCAAAAAAAGAGAAACGCATCAGACCCCGGAGACACCGTCCATACACGCAGGCTCGGTCAAGATCAGCCTCTACTTAATCACACTCTCTCACGACGCTCGAGACAATCGACACTCGAGACACTCAACACTCTCACAACGCTCTCAAAACACGCAAAGCACTCAAACTCACCGCCGCGCGCCGACGATCCATCTTCGTCTCCTCGCCACACACCACGACCACCACAACACAGGCGGCCACGTTCCGCCCGACCCTACATCGCATCCACGGCCGGTCCGTTTCTCGTGCGCCATCCAGCATCTCGCGTCGTCGACTCTAATATTCCAAGTCTCCCTTTTGACGGGACAGAGGCAGTTCTGAGGCAGTTCTATCCCTGTTTCTCGTCTTCCCTTGGCCCTCTCCCGCTCCTCTCGCCAAATCGCATGTGATTCACCCGACAGGAGCTATTATCCGATCCCACGACCTCTCGCGCAGCTGCCTATTGCGGTCGCCTGTTGCAGCCAACCACACTAACACGGCGACACCTCGCTCGAAAGCCTCGCGCGCCCACTCAAGAGGCCCATACCACCGTACCCCGCGTCGCCCAAGACCGCTAACTCGGGCCACACCCACTCCGTTCCCACCTCCCCCCCTCTTCCCCCACCAATCGACGCGCACCAAGACAACACAAAGTCAGCTCGCCCGCATCGCTACCTGTGATTGCTCGCGCGCCAGCCCCAGCCACGCCCGGATTCCAGGAGACCCTTCTTGGGTTTGTTGTTCTTTTTGCTTGTTGCCCTCCTCCAGACAAAGTCAGCCGGCCCGATCAAGACCGTGTTTATCCTTCTTTCGTCGTCTTTTCTTTTTGCCATCCTTCTTCTTTTTCCAGCTTCCTTTTCCATTCCGCGTCGTTGTGATTTTCCTCCTTTTTGCTTCCACTCTTCTCATATAAAGAAGAAAGCCGACGAAGCTCCTCAGACTACTCCGCACCGCATCTCGTTTTCCCACACCTACTCCGCACCGCCATCTACCATCTACCCGCCATGGTCCAGTCGTCTCAAACATTCCCGATGCATCACGACACGGCGAGCAGTCGCGGCTCGCACGCAAAGCAAGACACAAAGCGTTGGGATACCACAAATACGAAAACGACCAGCGCTCTCGACATGCCGAGCTACAACGTCGTCAGCAGCGTCGTCGACGGCCAGCAGCACTGGATGGCCGTCACTATCATCGAGGACGACGACCTGATGTTTGGCGGCAAGCCGCTGTGCACCTGGTACGAGGAGGACCGCCGCTGCAGCATGGCCGAAGAGGGCGCGCCGTCGCCGTGCAGCTCCACAGACGACGAGGAGCTGCACCGCGGTAGACAAAGAGTACGCCTACATCATTTTTGATGCCTTTTTTTGTTTTGGAATCCCATCCTAACACTTCACCAGGACCGCCCACAATACAAGCGGACTGACAAGCACCGCAAAAAGCCCTACGATGGCGAGAGCGACGAGGACAAGAAGCAGCACTGATGAGCCTCCCAACGTGGCACGCAACATCGCGGTCATGGGAGCTGCTCCGTTCTCGGTCGCCGCGCCAGGCAGTGCTGTTCCCCAACATTTCGGGTTTTGCACTTTTTGTCGTCGTGCTACTTACGCGAAAAAGGCAAGGCAGCTCTGTTGGAGAGACAGCGACCGAACACGCGGCTCAACAGCAGCTGCAGCTCCCCAACTCCCCCAACTGCACCTTGCTGCGGGCGCAGCTGCCTGAACGCCCCTCCGCCAACCGCTTAGGTCCCCAGCCCAGCCCAGCCCAGCCCTGTCGGCGACCACACCCCCTCCCCTCCTCCCTCCCGGGGATGGCGGGGCGTTTGCCTGCAGGGTGGACAGCGGACCAAAAATGAAACGAACGCGAAAAACAGCAGCACAACATGCAGGGCCGCCACGCCTAACCCTACGCTACTGCGTCTGTTTTTCGAGCATCCTCATTGGTCCACGCACGATGCATATGTACGGGTTGCATGTGCCGATTTGGGCAGCTTGCGGGAGAGGCACAGCAGACATGCCTCGCCCGATCTCCTGGGGAAATTCCGTTTTCCCAAATCTCCTCCTATCCTCTTGCCCGGCATGCTCATTACTTACTGAGCATATTCATGGGCTCTTCTCTTCTTTTCCAGTATTCGCATGGCATAGACTGTTGAGAGGTTTACCTCTCTCTTCGCACTCCTCTTATTTCTCCGACTTTCCCTTCTCGCGATGATACCACCATTTTTTTCTTGCATACAAAGAAGGACCTTGCATTTACAAAGGTTCTTCGAGCTTATCTTCCGCCATTGTTTTTTTTAACAGATACCAACTGTCTCGGGCGCTCTGGCATGAGCGCGTCGGGCAGCAGAAACCATAGAGATTCTTTGGGGTCCCCTTCTGCGCTCTCCCACAATATAGGATCTGTGGGATGAGCGGCGGGGGCAGGATGCATTGTCAATATCTGGACATGTTTTGGTAGTTTTGGGGGACGTTCCAGGCCACCTGTGCTTCGGTCAAGTCTTAACTCAGCTCCTATTTGATGATGATTTTTTTTTCGTTTCGTATTTTTTTGGCCACCCCCGCCCGCCAAGATAGAGGGACAAATAGAAGGCTACTGACATTTTTTCGTGGGCAATAAAGAGAGACCCAACAAACCAAACAAACCAAACAATAGTGCATTTTTTTCATGATAAAGGCTTTGTCGGTTGAGCCGTTTGTGACAATGTGACGAGGCAGCGTACGCGTCGATGCAACGAACAACAAGACAACGAGACAAGACAACAAGACAACAAAACGCTTAAACAACGAGACGAGCCAGACGCCAACAGCCCCTCGTCCAAGCCTCCAAACAGCCAAACGAAACGGCGACCAAGCTCGAATAGCAGGTAAAAAGGGGAGGGCACCCATCTTAAGACAGCTCTTTGTCTGGTCATGAGTTCACGACGACCTCCCGACTCCAGCCGGCCGATGGAGGGAAGACAAGCTTGTGCGATGGATGGAGGCGGAAAGAAACGGATACATCGGGCGCAGGACGAAAAGCAGCGTATTCAGTGGTCATCGAAGATCCAACAACGAAGTGGGCGGGAAAGACAGAAAGGTTGGAGAACCGGGTAGGAATGGCAAAATGAGTGGACAATTGGTGAAAAAGGCCGTGTTCTAGAACTGCAAAGCAGAACAGTGACAAATAATACTGCCCAAAAAGCACAAAAGTCATTCAAGATATTTTCCGCAATTGTCCTTGGTAGCTTAGCATCCGCGGAGAAGAAGGGGGGGGAAAACAAACCAGTAGAGTCACGTCGAGTCTATGATCTCATTCTATCAGTTATTTGTTCGCCTACTGAAATAAAAATAAAAATAAAATACGAAGCGATGCCAAGAGAAGTTAAAAAAAATAAAAAGAATAATAAACTCAAAAATACAAGACACAAAATTAAACGTATTGCCCTGCTTTCGTCGTACGAGTACTCGTACTTTGATGGCCGGAGACCTGGTAAAACAAGAGGCAAGAAACAAGAAAAAGAAGCTTTGCTCAGTCCTCGGCAGCGATTGTGGGGAAGTACGATACTTTTCGTTACTTTGGGGCGCTGCAGCTCCCCTCCCTCCCCCAAAGCTCAGAGAGCTCTCCGAAAAAGGGTCGTGTGACGTCATTCTTGGGTAAAGGGCCAAGGACCCCTCCCCAAGCTCGACGGACAGCGGACCCCTAAAAGCTTGTCAAAGAGAGCATTTTCTGCTGGAACAAAGAGCCACCGCCCGTACCATGCTCATACGACTTGTATTTTGGGTCTTGCCTGCTCACATTTTTGGGGATTGCGTGCTGCTGTGTCGAAAGACACGTGCTTTTGCTTTCCTGACGGATGATTCTATTTTTTGCCCTTTTTTCGTATGTAGACGCTGACTGACACAAATTTCACATGCGACGGCGCGGCAGATATGAGGTTGAGAGATGCAGACCCGGTGTCGTAAGGTTAAGTCAGGCAAGTCAGGCCCCTTTTAGCGCATTGGTGGCTATCCGAAACAAAGCCCCGGAGCTGTAGTTACTCAGGGCCCTTTGTCCGTTGACAGAACGGGTCTCCGAACAAGAGAGCACCGACCCCTGTCGATGGCTTTGTGAGTTACTCCTGCGGAGGGGAGAGACCCTTTTCGTGAAAGGCGGTCGACTGTGAACTTGTGAGTGCTTGTGCTGCTGCGCCGCCCCCCCGCCGTATTATTCTTGGCCACTGTTTTCTTGTGCAGTGCATCTCCGGAGAAACAGATTCTGTCTCGCGGTGCGGGTTGGACTGATTTGGCCTCGTCTCGTGTCTCTTGTCTCTGTGTCTTATCGTGGTGGAATGGGACATTCGATTGCGCGCGGCAACACCCCCTGCCCACTCTCTCTCTCTCTCTCTTTCGTAGCGCTGATCGTAGCCGCTGATCACGGTTACATTCTGGCCGGCACCCTGCGGCGACCAGTTCTGGCAGCCACTCTGGCTACCACTCTGGCTAACGCCGTCCGCTGATTTTTGTAATGGCCAGTGCCTGGCCCACCCTCTCTGCGTTGCACTGCGCTTTCGCTGCTGCTCGTAAGATGCGTTTTATAGTTTTGCAGCTGCAGTTGCTCAACCTCTGGCCGAATGCCGAGACGGCCCGCCGGCATATGATCTGCCCCTGCTGCCCGGGAGGGAACCCCTCTCCCTCCCTGCGCATCTCCTCATGCGCATCTGCCTGCACTGCTCGATATCGCCATCGGCCGCGCAAATTCTCCCATTCGACGAGTGCTCAAGCAATGGGAATGCAGACGATCGCGGAGCGTCGCATCCGCAAGAACCCCGTCACCTCCCTCCCCGTCTCGAAACTGCACATGGCCTCTTCGTCGTGGGTGGTGTGACAGCAGGGGCAGTTGACCTTGTTGCGATAGGACGCCATCGCCCGCCGATATCGACATCGACACGGAGCATCGAGAGCAGACAACCACGTCGCCAATCTCACAACCGTCGATGGCCAACCACAGAAGCAGAACCGCCCTGCCCTCTCTCTTCTCGCAAAACGAGGCGCTCGCTGCAAAATCTGCTTCTCGCAATATCGACGAGCCTGCATTATCGCAAAGCCCGGTTGATTCCCGCGTCTGCCTGCTGTCTGCTGCTGCTTTTCTGCCGTTCATGTTCCCTCGATGTGATATACCCCTGCCAGCCGATCTCTTCCTCGTTCTCTCTTTCTCTCCCCTCCCCTCTCTCCCTGCCGGCTTACCCTCCTCTCTCCACTTACACGCCCGCTGCACGTCCCGGCCGACACAACCGGAGCGTTCTGCGAGTACAGAAAACGCAAGGGCCATTTGCCGGTTTGTAATCAGTAGTTCCTTTCTCTCTCTCACACACCTCACTCTCTCGTCTGTTCGTCTATGCCGCTGTGATTCAGCTTGCAGATAGACATCGTGCCCCCCCGGCCGATGCCCTGCGCATTGACGTAGTCCTTGAAGCGCACGTACTCCGTAGACGGCTATCTTTATTTTTTGGCTCTTGTCACTTTGATCGTCCCTTCGCGCAAAAAATGCACGGCCGCAGTAGTGCCATGCAGCGGGTTGCACTGCCGATACGACTGTGCTCGTCTTTTCACGCCTCTGCTCCGTAGTTTTAAGCTAGCCTCGTCGCAAAGACTGCAAGCTAGGCCTGCCGACTGCGCTGTCTTCTCCCTGCCCGCAGACGATCTTTTTCTTCTCGCCTCGCATTAGCTTTTTTTCATGCCTTTCTTAAGCCCAAAACCTGGGGCGCATCAACTGCGTCTTTTTACTCTTTTTGTTTGCCCGGTTGCCTTTTTTGCGCGTTTCCCGACGCTTTCTCCTGTTTCGGCCGCCCTCGAGGGCCGATCTTGGCCAGATTCAGCGATCATGAGAATCGCGCCCCCCCCCCCCGTCCACACCGCCGAAACGAGAGGGCAGTGTGGACGAAGAGGTATTAGACAAGCGGGAAAAATAAGAGGTTCGAAATCTCTGCAGACTACCTGCAGAGACAAATGTTAAAATGTGACGAGATAAGAATGAGTCAAGAGACGGTCTCGAGCCGTCTGCTAAACAGCCACTTCGTCAGGGCCCAGGACGATGTCAGTCAGCAACCGTCGCGGGCGCTGGCGAATGGGATGCAGGCCGTCCCTCTCATGGCCCGCCGAAGAGCCCGCCCCAAGAACGATTTTAGCCCTCTTGTCCTCGTTTCGTCTGTTCTCTCGTCTCTACGCGAGCCCTTTGTGGGTGGCTGGTGAGATCACACGTCCAGTTGGGCCAAGTTGCGTACGGATTAGTCGTTCGTCAAAAGATGATCAAGATGATCATCTGTCTGCTGTCCAGACGCGTACGTAGCGAGCCGTTTGGTCTTGGCAGCGCCGCTTGTCTCATCCCTTGGCTGGGGCTGGGCCGGGGCTGGGCTGTGCTGCTTGTGCACCATCGGGGCGCATCATCGAGACCATCTCTGCGGACGCTATCGCGCACAGGTTTGACGTTGGGCAAATCTCGTTGGACTCCAAATTGCTAGACAAAAAAAAAATCACAAGGGAAGACAAGAGGTGACTATCCGAGGACTGCACTTGCTCGGGTCACGTCCTGAGCCCATGGGTGGTCCATTCTTGCGGGACCGGCATCGCCCCAAAGTAATAAACCGCCCAGCGTGAAAAGAGCAGATCCCTCCCCCCTGGTGTTGCAGTGCAGTTTCTGTGTCTGGCTTTTCTTTTTGGCCTCGGTCCGTGATTAAATACACACACCCGTCCTCCCCTCCGCTCTCTCAGTTTTGCTACTTCTCCTCCTCCTCTTCTGCTCCTCCCGCCCTCGTACTCCCGTACACTCGTGCTCGACTACTCGAATCTCTCCTCCTCGACTACTTGTCCCTATCTCTCTCCTCTGCCCTCTCACATCTGACCTCGCAACGGGGGTCATGCGGGTTCGTGTCTCTCGGCTGCTTGTCTCGCTGCCTTGCATGCAACCCAATCGTATCTGACACCTCGGGCAAACCCACCGCCTCTTTCTGAGACACTCTTGATAAGACGTGCTTGTCGGGTTTTCCCTCGCCATATCTTTTCCCAGCCTCGGGTGCTCACACTCTTATAAGGCTGGGCAATTTTCATTTCATTCTCATTTTTATATAACCATTATTTTCACTCCCGCCATCCCCCCCCACCTCGCCCGCCATGCACATCCTCACGGGCCTCCGCCACCACTCCTTCTCGTCGCGGGCCTCGTCCGCCTCGCTGTCCGACGACGACGACGACGCCATCACGCCCGTCGCTTGCGAGCACCATGAGACGACGACGACGAGAACAGACTGCCAGCCCGCGCCGCCCTTCTCCAAAGAGAACCCGGCCGCCTCCCGCGCAGCAGCAGCAGCGCCGCCGCCGTCCGCGCCCGCCGACGACGCCCGCCTCTGGCGCCGCATGCTGGCCCTCCAGCGCCGCTACCACTGCTACAACTCGGCCCGCATGAGCGCCGCCCTCGAGGACGAGGCCGTCGAGGCCGTTGTTCGTGCGTGACCCCCCCCCCTTTGCCTCTCCCATCATTTGTGTCGTGCATCAGCTAACCATCGACGACAGCCCCCCGCGCCTGCCTCGACCTCCTCAACGACAGCATGTCCTCCCAGTGGCTAAGCGACGACGAGGCCCGCGAGGAGGTGGCCGCCCTGCTCGTGCTCGTGCCCGACTGCCTGCGCAGCCGCGCGCGGAGCCGCGATGAGGACGCCGCAGGGGGCGACGACTACTACGGCAGCCCGCCCGTGTCGCCGATGACGACCACTTCCACCGCAGCCATGACCGCCACGGACTCCCTCGGGCCCAAGCGGGTCGCGGCCGCCAGCGGACGTTCTCGTCGCCAAGACCGGCTCCAGCGGCGCCGCATGTGGCGGCGGCGGCGGCACGACGAGTGATGGGAGAAGAGAATAGAGAGTGGGGTGTAGGGAAGACGGTAATTCACGAATGGTTTTCACATGGTTTTCACGGAACGGTTTCATCGAGGGGGCGGCCGGGGCGGCTGCCGGGGGGGAGGGCGGTACAGAAAAAAAAAGAATGACTTTTGATACCCAACCATTTATTTTTGAGATTAGCGAGCAGAGAAAGGACCAGTCAGCAGGAGGATGGTCAGCAGCATAACCGCGTACCTTGTACCTTTTTCTTCATTATTGAACCAATGTAATATTTTCTGATTTTTTTTCTTCTCTTCTTTTGTTTTCTTCTTCTCGATGTCCTTTTCGCCGGCGACGAAAGGGGTGCAGGACTGTTATTGTCGAGTGACATATGCCATCCGCGAGGGGTCATTCTGCCGTATTAGTGATTTGCCCAGAGCTGCTCCTTTGCTTCCGACCGCGGACGCAACAAGCTCACTCCACTGGAGATATGCCAGCTTTTACTGAACCCTTGCCTGCCCAGGAGAACCGCCATGCCTGGACCGCAGCTGCCCGCAGGGACCCGTTAAACCCGCGGCGCACCGGCTTAAAGTTTAGCGCAGTTGCGGTCGGCTGTTGCAGCGGTTAGCGGCCGCCTGTGTCCTTTAAGCGAGCGGCCGCTAACAGAGACGGCCTGGTCCAAAATAACAAGGAGCAAGGCTGGCCAGGCCCAGCAGGGTGCAAGCCGTCGTCCTCCCGTCTCCTGATTCTTGTCTTTCCAGGAACGGAGCACATGGCGAGACTCAATCACGAGGCCTTTTCAAGGGACAGATGAGTGAAGATGGAACCTTCTGCCCGTATTCTGGAATCTCGCTGCTTGATCCCCTCGGCGATGCCGCCGTCACGCCACGGCGAGGCCGCTTTGACGGCCTCGCGATGCGATGATAAAAGACGTCGAGATGGCTTCGCCGGAGAGCGAGATATCTCGTAGATGGTTTGATCATAGATACAGATTTCCTTGACAAACCATTAGCACACACCACAAAATCACAATGCAGGCTTGCGAACCCTTGGACGACCCGCGGGAAGAGGCCTCTCGCGCGGCGCAAAAGGCGGCAGAGTCGGGTGCTGCGGGAGCCGCCCGCCCAGATCACGGCGGCACTCGCCCTCGCCATTCGCACGCGCACACGCATGCACCGCTTCGCCACGACTTCGCGGCAGACGGCGACGCCGACGCGACCAGCGGCAGCGAAAACTTCTTCGTCAGCGCCCTGGCCGCCCTCTCGCCGCTGGCCGTCGGCACCCTCTATCCACCCGAGCCGTGCGTCGCTGCGGCCCATGTTGGCATCCACCGCTCGGCGACGAGCCCGAGAGCATCCGCAGAGACGCCGAAGACGGCTTCCCCGCCGCCCGCTCGGTCGCTGCTGTCGCTAAACGCGGCACCGGGCACAGGCAAAAACGGCGGTCCCCTCGCGCACCACTCGCACCTGGACCACCTCGCGCACCTCGTCGACGCCTTGCGCCTCCATCCGAACCACCACCACCACCACCAGCATCCCATGGACAGCGCTGTGATCCATCCGCGCTTCGACCTCGTCGAGTCTCCCGACGCGCTCTTTGTCGTCGGCGAGCTGCCGGGCCTTGCCCAGGGCGCGCCCGGACACGACGTGCGCGTCGAGGTCAACGAAGCGCTGGCCACTGTGACCGTCGCGGGCCGTCTCGGCCGCTCCCGTCCGGCCTCGAATTCGAAGCCTGACGCGGAGCCTGAGACGGGGCATGGCCCGGAGCTTGTGTGGCTCGTCGGCGAGCGCCAGGCGGGCTGCTTCCTGCGCGTCTTCCACTTCTCCCGCGACGAGGCGGCGCTCGCGCAGGCGTCGGCGCGAGTTCGCGATGGGCTGCTCACCATCGAGGTGCCGAAAGCCAAGAAGCCCGCCAAGGCGGCGGAAGCAGGGCCAAGGGACGAGCAGGGTGCATGTGTCAACCAAATGCCGAGGACGATCGACATTGCATACGGCCCTGTCTCGGGTACCGTCGACGGCAGGTAGGGGAGACGGGAGAGACAAAGATTGACAACTTTGGGCTGAGATGAGAGGGAGGACCCGTATTGCTCATTGTTCGGACGAAGATGTCCGCCCTTTGGCGGTGTGTGCGTGAGCACCTCTCTGGTCGGAGGAAAGTCAGATGATGCAGGCCAGACCAGACATGTCACGTCTTGGCCGCCTCTCTATTCAAAAAATGGAGGTGACGAGGGCCAGGCGGCGGTCGGTATGCCGGATTGGGGGTCGAAAACATCGTGTCCGGACGCCGATCTGCAAAACACATGCTGTATTTTTCGCCTTGTGCCCCTGTCCAGGAAAGATCGTCATTTGCATTTCTCGTCTCCTTGGATCGTACGATACGCGTCACGCTCCACTTGATCTTGGGCTGTCTTCTCGTGTGGAGCACAATTTCGAACGGCGTCCCCTGTGGGTGCCAGAGAAAAAAATGATGTCCAGAGAAAGACGACGCTTGCGAGGCGGACAAGTTGCGGTCTAGTCTGTTTAGTTTTGATGTCATTCAGGTGGTCGATCTTCGTGATCGACCCAGATGGGGGGGACTATGAACAAACACCGAGATTATGCACCCTCGTTCACGCAGAGCTGCCCAACATGGGGGGCCTTTTCGTATGCGCATGCCGTATGGAGAGAAATGGGGTCAGAGATCAGCTTTGATTTGCACAAAAAAAAATAAGGCAAAAAGAAAGCTTTCCGAGTTCCGAACAGGCGACCACAATTAAGAGACGAGCCAAGCAGTAAAGGAAGTGGGTGCCCAGCAAAAAGCATATCATTACCATTTTTGAGGGGTGTGCATCCGTCGCTCTTGTCCGCGCCGCTATTGGAACCTCATCCCATCGATGTCCCTCCTTGAAAGAAGTTGAAAGCGAAACCCCCTTTCACGATGCGGCAACCCCGAGATGGCTCTGTAACGTCACGCCCTCGCTGTGCCAGGGCTGTCGGCAGGCAGAGGATTGGGGACAGAAGTTGGGGCCTCGGTGGGCAGGGAACATGGTTGGAAAGACGACAATACGAAAAATACGCCGGAGGTACTTTTGTCGTTAAATGTATTTTCCCCTAAGCAGGTGGCATGTAAATAAGAAAAGACATAAACTTAAGTTGGCAACATGGTCTCGGAGACATAAAAAAAACAACAAAATAATTTCAGATTTTGAAGTTTGGAAAATCCATTCTTTTTTCTTTTCCCTTTTCTTCTCCTCCCTTTTACCATTCCCTATTCTTCTTCAGCATCGTCACTTTTTGTTTTGGATAACCACTTGCTCCTCTTGATTCCTCATGGACAAAGAGGAGAGACACACTCCGCCCTGCACAAAGCAGGCCTGCTATTATTGGGCAGGCGATTTTTACCCCGTACTTGTAGAGTTCCAGCAA
This sequence comes from Sporothrix brunneoviolacea, assembly GCA_021396205.1. Taxonomy (NCBI): domain Eukaryota; kingdom Fungi; phylum Ascomycota; class Sordariomycetes; order Ophiostomatales; family Ophiostomataceae; genus Sporothrix; species Sporothrix brunneoviolacea. The sequence continues at coordinate 349,249 of WNYD01000012.1, read as the reverse complement.
AGAGAAACATGGTAATACGAAGTAAGCTATTTATTTTCAAGAAAAGCTTGGTTCGCTGCTACATGGTTGACAATAAATGCAACGCAAGCCCGCTTTTGGGCAGACAGGAATACCGACGATATGTTGCACTGCAACTGTTGAGGCGGAAATTAAAATACATCATACAAAATGCTGCTGAAACGCTGCAATGGCAATCATGATATTGGTACGACAAGTGCCCATCCTTCCCAAATAGGATGCTGGAGACGCTTGAACGGGAGACATGCACTGTGGACGTTGCCTTTGCTGGACCATAATTGCAGTTTTATGTGTGTTGATGCGAATACTAGGGCAATGCAGAGTAATCAGATATCACCATTCCCGGAGTCTTCTTTGGCCCCGAGACGGATAGCAAGACCTGGCTCGGCCTGGACCCGGTAGCCGACAGAAAAGACCAAGCATGGGCCTATCTAAGCTTGTTTTTGAATACGGAATCATTAGAGATCGACGAGATTGTACAATTACGGTGTAGATAGGAGAGACAGGCTAGCAGCTGGAGCAGGCAGCCCTGGGGGTCTGGCGGCAAAAAGACGATAGCTTCCAACTCGTTTTCCATTACGTATTGCAGAGCGTGGAAGTACCTCCTGCCCCTGGCCCTCGAGCCCTTCGTTTGGCCTGCTTACTTGGATGGTAGCACATATGCACCATCGCCTCTGCAGACGGTAAAGAGCCTCCTTCAGAACATGCGAGTGGTGCGTCTGGAGTATTACTCGTTCTCCGCAGCTTTGTGCACGAGGGGCCCGTTGAGGCCCCCCCGCAACCCTCGTCGTATTGCTTTTTTCGATTGTTTGGGTTGTGCCCCCACGCCCAAAAAGGAGCATGTGCCCCCCAATTTTGTTTGTTTGTCTGGTTCGAAGTTGGGGGAATCCCACCACCGGTCAAGGTTGCGGTGTCACAACGGGGAGGGGGAAAGAAAGAGGGGGGTACGGAGTAGATGGTAGAGAGACGGCAGAGAGACGGCAGAGAGACTGCAGAGAGACGGCACATGGTTCTCTCACACATCCCTCTTGGCTGTTGATCTGGTGGGAAAAAAGCATTCCGTAAGATAAAAAGAAACGGCCGACAACGCCTTTGCCAATCTCGATTGCGAAATGCAAGGACGCCAAGTGTGGTGGTGGGTTGGGCAAGCCTCGCCGTGGGAACTGTGCTCACATCTGTACTCTGTACGAGTATACAGTTGTGTCTCGGTACCTGGCTCGACGACCTCTGCAAAAGAGGCCGAGAGCATGCTATGAGAGTACTTCGTACGGATTGTATGCGATTTGCATCATACCCAATACTCCGACATCCCAAAATGTGCATGATCTTCCCCATACACAAAACGTCTTTCCCATTTGTTTTTGCCTGCCCGGAACGTTTGCCTGTCGTTTCCACCCCTCCCTCCTCCGTCTGGCAATCTCGCAGCAGCTGCGCTCGCGTAGAATTTCGTGCGCATGTGCCCAGTGGCAGTTTGGCCCAATACACGTGCCGCGCAAGGGGCGCCGCTTGAGCGGTGCTTGACAGCTGCTCAAACGCTGGCTTCGTATTTTTTTGTCGGGCTAGGGCGGCCGACGCAGGCCGCTTGCGAAATCTGATTTTCCCCCTCCTGGGCTTTCTGTTGATCACCAGCTTCATTTCCCCCTTCCATTCTTTACCCCTTTGGAAAACGTAAACGACCTCTTCTCTCTCTCTCCACCGCTGGTGGGAATGTTCCCACCGGCCCCCGTCCCGCTTATTTTATTGCCTCTCTGCCCCCCCCCCCCCTTCGACAGGCTGAGTGGCGCTGAACAACCAAAAACAGCCCTCGAGAAAACCCATAGCCATGCTGCTGGGAAAGAAGGAATGGGGAAGGGGGCTGCGGCGGCGCCATTTAGCGACTGTAGGGGGTGGGTGGAGGGCGCACAAGCAAGGCCCCCCCTTCGGGCCCCCCTGGGGGCCCCCCCCTCGGCGGTCCCCCTCCATCCCCCCCAAAACGTTACTGCTGGGACCGTGGTGATTGGCCCGAGACCAGGGGGGGGGCTCCGGTGGGAGTTGTGACCAGGGCAGAGAGAGGGTGAGAGAGGGTTGTGAGGGCTGTTTGTCCCTGGTTTTTTTTATTCGCAATATGCCCTGCGGAGCCGACTGTCTTCTCTGGCCTCCCCACTCTTTCTTGTCCCAAGACGCTTTCCAACAGAGCGGAGTGGGAACATGACACGAGGCGTGGCATGAAAAGGGCGAGAGGAAGTGACAGGTCACGGAGAGAGGAGGACGCCGTTCGCGGCGGGCTGGTTTTATTTTTCTGTCTACGGAGTAGTGTCGACCCAATATTGTCCAGGGAATCAATGAAATGGAGAATCCAGTTGATGATTTTCATTACTTGCTTCCCAAGTGAGAGAGCGAGAGCCTTCCGCACTCGTATACTCTGTAAGATAGCTTACAGCTGCCCCTGTTCCCCCCCTGTGGCTGCGAATATGAAATTTTGCTAGGCCGCCGAGCCAACCGCAAGGGCCGAGACACGGCCGACACGGCCACCTTCCAGCGGCCCGTCCGCTAACGACCGCCCCCAATACATGCCGTTTCAAGCATGGCGTCCTTGTCCAGCAGCACGAAAAGCGGTAAGGTACGGGGAGGGAGGGAGGGGGGGCTAGTAAAAGGAGCGGCGCGGCGCGACTCTCGGGACGTCTTTGTCAGTTTTGGGGTGATCTGGGCGAGGATCCCTCTCTCTCTCTGTTTCTCTGGCGTTTCGTCATGGCTTAGAAGTCGGTGTTATGGCAAACAGGGAAAAGAGAGAGAGAGAAAGAAAAAGAAAAATCGAGAAATGGGAGTCTGGACGCTTGCACTCTTCCGCTGCGGCTGTCAGTCCCGCAGCTGAAAAAAAAAACGACAGCTGCTCCGTGCTCCGTGCTCCGTACAAAAAATGGGACAAAAGGCGCGAGCTCGAACAAGAGATGTGGGACGGGAGAAATGAAAGGGCTCTGGACCATATCCCGAAAAGCTATGACAGAGGAGCAGAGCCTTCTGGCCCACGACGGATGCTCGGAGAGTGAGGGCTGCCCAGGTCTTTCAACCTCGGATGTCTGGAGGCGGAGAGAAACATGGCCGAGCTGCTTTCCGGCTTTGTCATCCCCTATGGGATCGCGTCAACAGATGTGCTGTATTGCTTCCAACAAACGCAGATGCAGAGATGACGACGGGGATGCAATGCCCAGGGAGGAGCAGAGGCGCAAGCACAGGGTGATGAGCCTATCGCACAACGGCGATGGCGAAATCGATCCCCTGGAAGGATTGCTGCGACGCTGATTTGCACGAGACGGCGAGGCTTCCTGTTCGTTCTCTGCTGCTCTCGACCCTGGCTCATTTCCCAGGGCCTTTTTTCTCTTCTCTTCTTTTTCTTTGCAACGCACCCCCTCTCTCGCATCCGTATCAGCTTTGCATATATGGGGAGCGGACGAGTAATTGCTACGTCGTACGCGCAGTTGCATTTCGTGGACGATTGGACGGGAGGCAACGGTGGGCAGAATACTTGGTGATTCATTTCCCCTCCCGTTCTCCTCTTGTTCTCCTCTTGTTCTCCTCTTTTCCTGTCCATCTTGCGTATCTTGGCTGATGTGGTTTTAAGTGGGTGTCGCTGGTTCAGGAAAGCCTGTGGCCAACTTTCTTCCCTGCCTCCCCTTGCCTCGATGGGGTATGCAGAGAGACATCCTACAAAAGTACCTGTACCTGTACCACCTCATGGCAGTCACGGCTTTGAGAAAAAAATCCATGGTGAGGGCCTGGAACCTGGGCCACCCCCTTTTTTGGCGTGTGCTTTTTTCGCTTGCACCCTCGCTTGGCCCTCGCTTGAACAAAGAGCCTTGCCTCTGCCATGCATGTGTGGAGTCGTCGCGTTTGCGTGGCGTGCGAGGGTTCCTTGACTGCCCTCCCCCCCTTCCTGTATCTCATGTTTCCCATATTTTTAGATGCTCTTCTCTTCGCATTGCTTCCCGCTGCCGTGTTTTTCTTATCGTCTTTGCCTGCCGGATTCTTGTCAGAGGTAAGGGGGGGAGACGCACGCACGCATGCCCACAACTCACAGTCCACCCCCATCCCATGGCGGCAGTACAAAGGACAACACAAAAACAGATACGGAGTAATAAAAGTAGAGAACGGACAGGGCCGGGTCAGAGACCATGGCGTTGGGTCGGAGTCTACTCCGTAAGCAGCTTGGCTCGGTTTCTGCTGCTACCAAGACACTCTAAGAATCATTCGATTTTCGTTTCGTTCCTTTCTTTTGTTCTCTGCGGTTGCCCTCTTTTTCTCCTTCCTCCCTAGGCGTCTTCCTCCTCCTCCGTTCCGTGTTGCACAAAGGTCTGCCTGCGCCTGCACCCGTACATCGTAGTCCAAGAAAATACATTCCAGAGCCTCTTCGTTAATACGCTGTCCTTGGACGGAGCCCGTGCCTTTCTCTCATGGTTTGCGCTAGCAAGTTCGGCGAGCTGGTGGACTAAAACGGGCGTCCGTGCCAAAAGAAAGTGCCAAAAGAAACCTTCTGCCGGGAGAGAGAGAGAGAGCAAATTAGAGGCGGCGGAGCGTTCGTAATGAGTGGCGTCAAACGGAACGCCCGCGGGAGCGGGAATGCGCCATAGAACACATTGCGTTTTTGCGCCTTGCACGGCAATCCGCTATCTTTGAAGCTGGGCAGGAGATGTGAGGGACGTACACGGAGTACGAAGTACATGTATCAGGACTTGACGGAATGCTCGGCCAAGCCACACCGACACGGCACACCGACACGACAGACGGGACGGCATCCGATAATTACAGCTTTGCCTCGAAAGGGTGTGCGCAGACAAGGGACAAGATAGAAGAGTGTGCTGTGTGTGTGTGTTCGGAGACCTCCGCAGAGTCGATATCGCGCGGGAGCAGATAACAGATACAGATGACTCCGAACTTCGTACTGTACACGAATTACAACGGAAGCTTGGACACGCGCTTCGTCTGTTTCTATTGGAGGGCAGGGGTTGTAGAATAGAGTACGACGTACGGAGTATGGAGTACCTACTACCACGATCCCTACGGAGTATGCGTGTGCGAAATAGCTCGTTTCAAAGACGCCGTCCATGTCGTGTGGTGCCGCGGCTGTTTGTCTGCAAGAAGAATCGACGGTGCAACAAAAAGCAAGGAATGTTCACAGCCTAGACCAGGCCGAAAAAGGAAGCAAACATGACGACCTTCCCTTTCAAAATTCTGGCGGGAAGAGTTCAGCATATGATTGTCACAAGCAGAGGAGGGACAAAACAAAGCATTCGTCATGCCTTTGCCAAAACGCGCAAATTACTCCGTACTTCTTTTTTTTCTCTCTCTCTCTCTTTTTTTCTTTTCCCTCTCCCCCCCTCTCAGGAAATGGCAGATAAGGGGGGGATGGATGGATACAAGCGCATCCAAGGCGACTGGTCGAGCAGCACAGGGAAAAAAGTGGTGAGAGCCCTTGGAGAAGAAGGGGACCATTTTTTTCAACCGGTGAAGCAAAACTAACACCCAAAGAAGCCAATGCGTCCGCTCCTCCACCCCCCTTTTTCCTCGCCAGAATACCTCTGTTTCCTGCTCTCATTGGCCTAGGACCGAGCCGGGCCATGGAAAAAAAAGAAAGAGGCACAGCACAGAGAGGGGGAAGGGAAAAACAGAACAATCACGCCGTCAGCACTTGATCGGAATGGAATTTTTTTTATTTTTTTATTTTTTTATTTTTTGTGTGATGTTAGTTTCTGTGTGGTTCGCGGTTGTTTTTGACAGGCCCCCGACATATTTCTAAATCAGGAAGCCGTTTCGCGATGCAAAATTGAGGGAAGCTTTGTTTTTGGGGGGGGAGCGGTTAGGAGAGCGAATGGGAGGGCGAGAGGCGAAACAATAATACGGGCCAGCCCTGTCTGTTTCTCGTTTTCCTCTTTCCTGTCGCCCTTTTTGGTGTCGTACTTTTTTCCTTCTTTCTGCGTTTAAGATCTGACATGTGCGGCGCGAAAAAGAGCCTCTTCGAAATGGACAAACAGACGGCCAAATGCAGCCCTGGCAGTTTTCCCTCTTCGCTGTTCTACGCCGTATGGAGCATCGTTTCTTTCTGCTTGTCCTTGTTTTGCTCGCCTCCCGCCATTCCGTTCTGGCCCACGTGCAGCGTGGAAAAGGTTTCCGTCCCCGGGGCCGGCGCTTATGCAGGTCGTTCTTCGACAAAAAAGCCTCTCTGTGGCCCCCCCGTCTTCTTCAAGGCACGCACGAGAGAGAGACATGTCGTAGGAGTACATCGGAGAAAATCAAGAGACGAACAAGAGATTACCGGACTCTCCCGCGTCTCTTGGCTCGTTCTTTTTGCCTCCTGCGTCGTTTACGAGTACGAGCACGAGCACGAGAGACGAGAGATACCGGGCGGAAACAAAGTGTAAAAAAGAAGAAGAAAAAGGCCTACGACGTATGTCGATGTTTTAGGGAGGAGCTCTTTCTAGCGTCCGGGGTGCAGGGGACGTTAGGCATCGATAGCCGAAACTGTTTGGGGGTACCAGTCTTGGGCGTTCTTCATTTCGTATGGCCAATTGCCCCTCGGTAGAGGCCCTCACTTGGGCTGCCATGGGTAAGGAAAAGAGAGAGGACCTGGTCCCCCGGGGGGGAGATGTCGTGCTTCGGCAGAGGGGAGGGCAGAGGGGGACAAAAGGGAAGAGGGAACGAGAGAGGGCGAGAGAGGAGGAGAGAGAAGAAGGAATGCCGATGCCGGGAGCCTGTGACGAGAGGATGAGAATGCTGTGTAGCACACCGCAGGTGATGAAGAAGCGAGGTGATGAGGGACAACAAACAAGAGAAGGCGAGAGGAAAGCGAGGCAGAGAGGGATGGCTGCGGCGGTGGACTGTCTCGTCTATCTGCCGGCAGCTACCCAAACCCAAATACTCCGTAGACAAAAAGACAGACAAAGAGACGGGCGGTCGTGCTCGAAACACACCACCACCTGTGCAGAGTAGTTCCTTATTCTTTCTTCTCTTCGTTTCTTCTCGCACACCGTTTTCCCATCTGCCTCGTGTGCCTGGCGGGCACTACGCCGTAGCTCCTCGCTTGCCCAACGCTCGTCTCCGCCAAGTCTGCTAACAAGCGGTCCGCGCGGAGCGGTCTTGTTCGCTTTTCCTCCGTTCCCGCGGTCTACTCCGTAATTGCAGCCCGTTTTATTCCTTCTTTTCTTCCTTCTCCCTCTCCCTAGCTCGCCGTTAGCTTCCTCTGCAGCTGCCACTCTTGTTAGCTGCTCTTGCTAGCTGCCCTCTCGCCGACCCCTGCCCGGGACACGCCCCTCCCCCCCTCCCCCCCCCAATCCTCTTTTGTTTCTTCTTCCCTTCGTTCTGGGTCGGCTCTCTGCTGGCTCTCTTTTATTTTGGGTATGTCGGGGTCTGCTATTTTGCTTATTTGGGGAGCCCATCACCCCTTCGTGGGCCCTGCTCCATCCAGTTTGGATCATCCCCTTGTCCTGGGTCATTATGAAGTGTCCACTGCCACGAGTTCTCTCGCGCTCTCTTTCTTTTCCCCTTCCTTCGCTTCATTTGGCGTCTGGACTACGGAGTAAGCAAATGGGCCAGATGGGCCACAATTGGGGACCCAAGAAAGATAGCACAGTACCGCCAGGCCCGCAACCTCGCTCGCTTTCGCTGCAGCGCTCAAAGGCCCCATTCCTTTTGACTTGCTCTCTCTCCAAAAAAGAAAACGCACGATTTCATTCCCTCTTCCTGCCCGGATACCTCGTGGGACGTGCTCTTGTACACCCCCCGCCCCCCCCTCCCCTTCCCTCCACGCCGCCCCCAAGATAGCATAGCACACAAACGTCGCTGTCTTCTTCTTCCTTACCCTTTTTTCTCCCCCTGTTCTTTCTCGCCCCCCCCCCCCCCCCTGTCGTTCCTCTTCGGTCTCTTCAGTCTACTCCGTCCATTCAGTCCCCTCAGTCCCCTCACGCTGCTCAGTCCCTGCTCCGACTCTTTGTCTTCCCCTCCTCTTTTGCCCTCCCCCCCTCGTCCCTATCCTCGGGCCGGATCAGTAGTTGTAGTTACGTCTCGCCAGGACAGGCTTGGTGTTGCATGCTCTGCGCTTGTTAGAGGGAAGTACTCCGTACTGTGCTCGTTGCTCCGCAGAAATCAGAACACTCGTAAGGAATAAAATAAAGTAGCCGTTGGTACACGCCCTCCCCTAAACAGCTAAGCCAAAGCTGAGATACCATGCATGCTTCCTGTGTCATGCTTCCGCCGTGCTCTCTGGCTGGTATGGGGTAAGTATCCGTCCTCGTACATTGCTTGTTTAGGTTCCCGAGCAGCGCGCGCGCTGTCCTAGTCTGGGCCATTTCTTTTTTGTTCCTTTTTTCTCTCTTCCTCTTCCCTTCCCATGTTAGTGCCGCACGTTTTTAGTTTGCTTTCCTCTTTCTGTCATGGTTTCCTTTTTCTTCCTTGGTTCTCTCCGTCTGCTGGCTCTCTCGTCTCTCTAGTATAAGAGTCCTGCACCCGCCCTCTTCCATATTAGTCCCATCGGCTGTGTCTTCGATCTTGAACATACTTTCTTTTCACGAGCTGCCAAGCAACAAATAGCAGCACACCCAACTTACACGTCCTCTTACATCGTACGCCTTCAACCTCCGATCTCTTCTTTCCACAGCCGGTTTTCCCCTCCTCGCCGTCTCCTCCCCGTCGCCGTCCCTTCGCCCACTTCCAGCACCTTGTCTCGTTTCCACCTTCCTACTTCATCATGTGCGAGTTCACTCAGGTACGATCTCGATGGCGACCGTCGGCACGGCCCAAGCCAAGCCAAGCCCCAACTAACATCCCCCTCTCCAGAGAGAATACGGCTGCGGCCACTTCAAGTTCATTGCGGCCCGGTGGTGCAATCTGTACAAGCGGACACATCGTCGATGCCAGCCAGACGTCACGCACTTTGAATACAGGTACGATATTCTTTCCCGTTCGAGATGAGCACATTTTTTTTTGTACAGCGAAGCAAAATACTGACTTTTTCCCCAGGGGTGACGAGATATGTGGTATGTCTAATTCTCGAAACAGCTGGTGGTCTGGACAGCTGACAGCTAACAAAACCTCCCAGGACAATGCCGGCCGCAGGAAGTGCCGCCGTGGCAGCACCTGATCCGCAGCAACACGCCCGTCAGCCTGACTGGCATCACGGGCATCAACAGCCTCGATGACTGCTGCAGAAACCTGAACCTGGTCCCCGTCCGGCCCGGCACCAGCAGCAGCGCAAGCCCCAGCACAGCAGCAGCAGCAGCAGCGTCCAGCACGACGGCCAGCAAAAGCCACCGAAACAGCAGGCGAGCAGCCGGAGCCTGACCTTGCGCCAATCACGCATTTCTATTTTTATTCTCTCGCCTTTTTTTTTAACGACACGGACATCATTTCGGCGCCTCTTCGTCTTTTTTTTTGATCTTTTCCATGTTCGATTCGGCCCCTGCTACTTCCCGAGGTCTCTCTCTCTCTCCTCTTTCCGGCACCGCGCAGCGTCGTCTTCTTCCCTTATCACCTGCAGGCGAGCATCCGCGCGTGCACGCACCTAACCTCGCCTAGGCTGCGTGTGATTGCAACGGTGCCGCACACCATCTGCGTCTGTCTCTACTCGTACTTCTTCTCGCACACTCTCTCCTTCCTATTTGTCGCGTCATTTGTTCGAGCCATCCTTCAATCGTGTTCGGCCTTCTTTCTCTCTCCGTCTCTCTCTCTGTGTCTCGCTCCGTGCCTCGTTACCACCACCACCACCACCACATTATCTCTCTGTACCTTTTTGCCTCCCTTTCCGTGCCTCAACGGGACGCGGCACAATACGACCTCGGTCACCATCAGAAATCATCCGTTCCTCGGGGCAAACAAACCAATCTATTCAACCACACACGCCAAAAATGACAAACCCATCCAAAAACACACATTCTAGACTGCACACCATGGGGGCCGAAAATAAATCGCATGTCACAATTCGGCACACCCAAAAAAAAAATAAGGGATCAACACTGTTAGAACTATAAAAAAACAAATCGGGACATCAAACGGGAAATTTGGAACCATTTATTTTGCTGTTTTAGAAGAAACAGAACCAGGACTCCGCGACATTGTTGGAAGCATCATTTTTCTTTTCGTTTTCTATTTCTTCTGTTATCTTTGGGAACACTTATGGGAGGGATCTACTCTGGGACATTTTTTGGGCTGATTTTCTGATTTTCTTTATTGGGGTTTCACGGGAGGGACAAGCTTCTTCGGGCGGCCATCTGTATTTCTTGCTGTTGTTTTTCTCTGCTAGCATTCTGTCTCTACCTCGTCTCTACCTTATCTGTACGTTTTGTCTTTTTTCTGGGAAATATGGGCTTTTTTCCTTTTCTTCTGGAGGATCTGGGATACAGCGGGCATAGATTTGAACCATTGGCAGCGTCTGCCGAGAGCATTTTATTTGCAACTACCCGTCATATTGTACTTCGCAATCGCAGTTTCCTGTTTTGACCATGAGTGGGAGCACAGGAACGACCACGTCGTACACTGGCCGTGATTGGCAAGAGTCGAAGAGATCCCTCCGCTCGCCACTTTTGTTGGTCCTTGCGCTCGCCCTGCGGCGCAAATAAAAGAAAAGGGCCCGGGCCAGACCAAGGAAAAGGAAACAACAGACAGACCACGACGGCCCTGCCGTGTAAGGGCAAGGGCGACGAAGACCCAACGTGAGCAGCACACGACAAACAGCAACCAAACAGGAAGCAACAACAAGGCAAACAGCAGGTGGAAAACAGACGAGCAAGTATCGTAGCTGCCATCCTCGTCCTCCTGGCCATCCTCTACCCCCTCGTTCCTTCTCTCTCTGCCCCTCCAACCCCTCCCCCATAATAGGTCCCTTCCCAAACGAGTTACACGAGGCACTGGGATTGCATCGACACACGCGGTTCCACTGCAGCCCGATTCCCGTCCGCCTCGCACACTCCCCAACTTCACACCTCTCTTCTTCTTTTCAGCTCTTCCCTGCCCCCTTGCCTCTTTACGACGACGCAACCACGATGTGTTGTCCAACAGGGTATCAAAGATCGGCGCATTGGTGGGTGGGAAGACAGTAGAAACTACGCACGCCTTCTCCCGCTTTCCACGGCAGCACAGACGCCCGTTCCTTTGTTTTGAGTCGCAGATGGGCAGAGGCGAGAGGCAAAAAGAAAAAAAAAAGTGCGCGTGCACGCGCAGCGCGGGCGAAACACGAGGCAGAAACAACGTCAGTGCAGCCGAACGTTTCTCCTCTCTATTGGATGCCGAGCATGTCCTCTGTCGCATGGAATGGGCGAAGAAAACGGCAGCCAGCAGAAACAGACGCAGTCTGCCGGGGGCCAGAATATCTCTCTCTTTTCTCTGCGCGCTTTACGCGCTCTGGCGGCGAGCTGCTATTGTCTTCTGTGCGTGCTGTACGATACGAGTGCGTGTGACGTGGGAAGAGAAACGACCAGAACCAAACAATGGGCAAGGCCGAACACATGGCCGAACGGGAGCGAAGTGGAAAAAAAAGGCAACGACACGAGCAGAGCGAGATGCATCCACCACCACCACCACCACCACCCAAGCACCTTCGAGAACGCGAAGCAAGATTTTCCGCTGGTGGAACACGGGTCATAAATCAGTTTTTTTCTCTCTTTCTCTTGAAGCAGCGATCGATGAACAATCGCCCACGCGTGCCGCCTCTGCAACAAAGCTTGGGTCCGCCTGGGGCCCGTCGGGGCTTTGGCCATGACCTGGTTTGGTCCTTGTCGTCCCAGGTGAGCTCGCCATATACGAGTACGGCAGGGCACCTCGCGGGAACACTGTGCTTGGTCAGCTCAGGTCCTGCAATGTCCCATGATGGCTCTTTTTTGGGCACGGGCATATGCATGCGAAGTGACAAAAGAACCACGAGAACGAGCCTCCGCACTCTGCAGACGATATGCGCGGGCGCTCTCTTGCGCGCAACAGCCGCTGGACCGCCGCCCTGCACGGGTGAATCTGCCTCCGGCGGCGCTCTCAGCAGCGCCCTGAGCAGCTTCGAAAGCAGCCTCAGTCGCATCCGACCAGGTCTTTTCGCGTATTGCGCACGCACGCGCTCTTTGCCCCACATTAGTAACTGTTGACTGATCGCTGGACCAAGGTTGGCGATGCAGGCAGATAACGCGCGAGCCTGTGCATATTGCTTTTTGACAAATGTTAACGAGAGCGCAGTGACGTTTTACGAAGACAATTGCCGGTCCAGCACAGCAGCTGACCAAGATCATGAAGTTGTCAGGGTCGTAAACACGTTGTTGGCTCGCTCCTGATTTGGCTTTTGGATGGGCCATCGTGAACACCAGCCCTTGGAAGTCGACGCTAGCATGCTTCTAGATCAACGGTCGGGTCACCAGGACCTGTTCTGGAGCCTTGCTTCGCTCGTTGGAAAATGCATTGACGAGCGCCTGTGGAGCACCCCATCCAGGTCAAGGCAACCTCGGTGAGCTGCCGGCCTTGTTTGTCCTGCACAGCGCCTTCATCAGGTGATTGGCACCTCCTGTGCTTGACCTGCAACGCCTGTGGATGCTTGGATCCACCGCGACCGTTGGAGAAATTGAGTGGGAGCGCTCCACTGCCTCGACAGGGGGCGTTGGGCTGGTCCTCTTGGAAGCCTGCTCCCAGTCCACTTTGGAGCCCTGCAGTTGGGCTGTTGGCGCGAGAACTTACCCGAAACAGGTTTCCGCTGAAGCAAAAACAGAGGCTGGCTGGCAAACATGCACCTGTCTTTCAACCAACTTGCATTTATTCCCCTCTCTGGCCGGCGGGTGTTCAAGGATCGCATCGAATGGAGAGCCGACGCGGCCTCCATTGCCCGACAAGAGGGTCGTTGCTCCCAGTATGGAGTACTTTGCTGATCTCAGTTTATTCAATTTCAGAAAGTGGAAGGCCGGCGGGTTTCATAAGGCGTTCAAATCCCGATCTCGAAAGAAAATGAAGCCAAAGCTTTTGGCAGTGCTCCGCAGAGAGAGTGGCCGCAATAACAGGCATCCCAAACGGCGATGGTCTTCCGTGGTGTCATCACCAACGAACGGACAAGGGTGCAGGGCAGGGCCTTGTTGGTTTCCCTTCCTGGTCATGGGCAAAGAAGCCAATGGCACCGGGTTTTTATCGTCGGTCCCTTTATCAACGGGCCGTTGCTGGCTGCTGGCTGCTGGTTCTGCATCCCAAAGTCGGGAGTATTATTCAAGGACCTTCGCTACCACATGAACTACCATGTCGTTCTCGGTGTCGTCCGCTCTCTCAAGTAATTACTCACTTATATTGTTCGTGCATGCGAATTAAGTTGACGCAGGGAAGCGGCTTGAATCTTGGCTCGCGGTATGGGAGAGGCAAAGGCGGTGCGCAAGTGGAGACTGCTCGTAGACTCTTCGTTCCAGAAAACGCCGAAGTGGTTCTCAACGGTTGCCCTGCAAGGGGTGCAAGTGCGCTGCTGCATGCGATCAGGAAGGGAAAGGTGAGAAACGAGAAATCCGCATTGCAGTGCGCTAAGCGCCGCGCATCTCGCACTCGCATACCCCGTAATTACTCGTACGATGCGGACGACAAGGACAAGAAACTCGAATTTAGCACAGAAAAATCCCGACTGCGTGCGGTCTCGATTTCTCAACCTGGACAGCTGGCCGAAGCGGGCCCGAATACTCTAGCTGGATATATGAGAAACGAAAAACGAAAGAACCCAACGTGATTACGAGTAAGAGGGAGGGACCTGAGGCGCATCGGGACGTTCATGCCGAGACTAACGCAGGGCCAACGGCCGTCCTAGCGTAACCAGACAGCCCGTGCGCCGCGCGCAGCCAGCCTGCAGCACGGCGATGCAAGAAGAAAGACGAAAAACAAGGGAGTGAAGGGGGATATTCGCACACCATGTTGCTTAGTATACCCGTAGTGAAGTGCCATACCAAAAACAAAATGGAGAATAAGGCAACCAGCTCGTCATCTTATTCTTTTTGTCTCTCTTCTGTTTTTTTTTTGCCCCGGGTTTTGTTCTTTTTATGATACCCCCGAAGTTCGAGTGTACGTAACTCCAGCATCCTGGATTCTAGTCGGAGTAAGCCCGTTTGCATCCTACACCAGGGGAAGGGTCCCCCTTTCTTAAAATTAAAAGTATCAGTTCTCACATTTTCCCCCCTCCTCATCGTGTCGTATTTTTCTTTTTCTGCTTCTTTTCCCGCCTCGTTTCCGAGATACGATCGGCTTTCCGTCATCTGCCGTCCACACACACACCATGTCTTTATCGGACAGGGGGGGAGAGGGAGGTGAGAGGAAGTGGAAAAAGTATCGCAAGCCAAGGAAAGACGAGTAAATTCATAGGATGAAAGGAAAGCGACGCGGTTGGGGGAATCCATGCTCTGCTGGACTTGGCTCGCCTCGTTTTCATTACAGGCACTTGGGCCCTCCTTTCGGTATTCGGTTTTCGGTTTTCAGCTCTCGGTTCTCGACTTCCCCCTTTTCACCACACGTCCATCTCGTATTGGAGAGCTCTGCAAGAGCGGAAGCCCATGCATCTATTGTCGTCTGCCTGCTCTGCATCAAGGGTGAGAGATTTCTCGATGGATTCACTGAAACATGTACGGAGCACGACTCCTGTTGTCGGCTAGCCCTTGCACGGCGGCCGCCGCCTCTCTTTGCTAGATCTCCTTTTTTCGCTCTTTAGGATGCCCTTGCCGACGCATTGTTGTTTCATCCATTTGTATTGCATCGTGAAGAAAGGAGGACATTCCGTGCATGGTTTTGTGATGCGGCCTGCGTGTTCCCTTGGAACGAGGCGAAGCATGGCGTCAAGATGTCTCATTTTCCACTTTGGGGCTGCTGTAGTGTTACAGTTTTAGTATCTTTTTGAGCTAGGTGGAGTGGCTTGTAGACAAAGATCTTACTGATAATTGTAATTCTATTTACAAAATCCCAGGCAAGACAAAAACAAAAGACCAAGATTCAGTTGTTGCATATTATCCGCGCCCCTGGTCAGGTACTCTTTGGACGGTGTCGCCAGAATCCGCCGCTCGATACGATAGACCGTCGTTTCTGTGATTTTGACGGTGGTGTTTTGAAAATTAGGCCAGACATAGCTAGGCAAAATGAATTGTCTGGATCGTGTGCACAGGACGTACTTGTGCCAGTTGGTGTCGACGTGTGGATGCGCTCGACGAGAAGACGTTCCGCAGAAAAACATCAGGCCAGTCAGCTCGTTGTCCGTTTATGTCAAGTGGGGAGACTTGGCTAGAATGCCTACATCTGTCTTCGGTCACGATGGGACCTGGTTCCCACTTAGTTGTGTAGTTGCTGAACCGGCTCTGTACGGAACAGTTCGCAGGCCCGCCATACTCCTGTACGCCGGCCGGCTTCAGAAATGCCGTATACCTGTTCTGCAAAGACATTTGGCCGGTGCTTGAGCTTGATCTGCGCGGTTAGGCAGGTGAGCAGCCGGTTGACAACTTTAGCGAAGTTCGCTTGCGCGTATGTTTGTTGATTGCCAAGGGCGGCCTGAACATTTTGGCAAGTATCTGCAACAACGGCGGCGTTCTCGGAGTCAGACGTGATGCCGCAGAAGAGCTGCTGCAGAAGAGCTGCTGCAGATGCTAATGCCGCCGACGATATTCTTACGCGGAGGACATCGTCGGTCGTGAGCTTTAGGAAATACGGCGACGGCGGCCAAGCGTGTCAATCGTTGAATTTCTCGCCCAGGCCGGATCGTGAAAGTTGGATGGGTTGGCTTGACCCGACCGGTGCGATATGCTCAAGATTCGTCGAGTCCTCAGAGCCCTCGCTGCGGCTTGATTCGACATCAGCCAGAATGGAATTCATTAAGCCTTCATTCTCTTTGAGTCTGCTACAGCCTCTCTGTCAAACAGTCTGCACAGTTTTGTGGCTGTCGACTTCATGGTTTCGAAGAAACACCTCGTTGCCGTGCTGCCGTTGAAGGGCCTCGGAAGAATCATGCTGAGTAAAGTGGGCGTGGGCACTAATTGCTGTTAGGCAAACGGCAAAGTAAATAAAATCAATGGGAAAAAAGCCTTGCATCTTCTTGAAAGATCGTCGCTTCAACGGGCATGCCGTCCGGCATCGGCATTGTGAGGGGGTTCAACATTTTATTCATTTACCGCTCAAAGGCTCTCTGCTCTGGCGATGTTGCTTTTCTGTTTCCGTAGACATCACGTGCCTTGATCAACTGCACTGCCAGAACCGAATGTGAGGCTCCGAGAAAACAGGAATACATCTTCAGTCTTCTGGCATGAAAGTAGGACAGCCCCCCCCCATTTTTCGGGTGTTTACATTTTGGCACTGCATCTCGGGGCGCTAGCTCAGCCCTACGGGGTAGGGATGTCTCAGTGGACGCGCAGCGAATCGCGGTGGCAGTTCCAGAGTGGGCCCCGCCATCGCCAGATTTTTTTTTCAACCTCACAGCCTGTTTGGCGCCAAAGACCTTCGAGAACGCACTGTGTTTCTCCCCCCAACGAAACAATTTGGAGGTGGAAGACAAGACAACCGGACTGAGGGCGCCATGGAAGCGCACAAGCAGGCCGTGGCCACCATCGCCTCGGCGGTGCGCCAGTTCTTTGCGCGCCGCGAGCCGTACCGCATCTTCCACGGCTCCACCAACTCGACGCGCCCGCGGACGGCCGCCGCCGGCCACGGCCGCACCGTCGACATCAGCGCCCTCGGCAGCGTGCTGCAGGTCGACCGCGCGCGCCGCACCGCCCTCGTCGAGCCCAACGTGCCCATGGACCGGCTCGTGGCCGCCACGCTGGCCCACGGCCTCGTGCCGCCCGTTGTCATGGAGTTCCCGGGCATCACGGCCGGCGGCGGGTACGCGGGCACGGCCGGCGAGAGCAGCTCGTTCCGGCACGGCTTCTTCGACCAGACCATCAACCGCGTCGAGATGGTGCTGGCCAACGGCGACGTCGTCGAGGCGTCCCCGCGCGCGGACGACCCCCGCCGCGACCTGTTCCGGGGCGCCGCGGGCGCGCTGGGCACGCTGGGCATCACGACGCTGATGGAGCTGCAGCTCGTGCCCGCACGCAAGTACGTGAAGGCGACGTACCACCGGCGGAGCAGCGTGGGCGAGACGATCCGGCTGGTCCAGGAGATGGCCAACCCCGCCACCTCCGCCTCCACCTCCGCCTCCGCCTCGTCTTCCGAGAAGAAAGCAGCCTACGACTACGTCGACAGCATCCTGTTTTCAAAAGACCACGGCGTGGTCGTGACGGGCGAGATGACCGACGAGGAGCCGCCGCCGTCGCTGTCGCCGGCGCAGACGTTCAGCCACCGGCGGGACCCCTGGTTCTACCTGCACGTGCAGGAGAGGACAGCGGCCACCCGAGACGACAGCAGCCCTGTCACCGAGTACATCCCGCTGGCCGAGTACCTCTTCCGCTACGACCGCGGCGGCTTCTGGGTCGGGCGGTCCGCCTTTTCTTATTTCCCGTTCCCCTTCAACCGCTGGACGCGCTGGTTCCTCGACGACTTCCTGCACACGCGCATGCTCTACAAGGCGCTGCACGCGTCCGGCCAGTCGGCCACGTACGTCGTGCAGGACCTGGCGCTGCCCTACGCGTCGGCCGAGGCGTTCGTCGACTACACGGCCGACGCCTTTGGCATCTGGCCGCTGTGGCTGTGTCCGCTGCAGGCGCCGGCCCGGCCCACCTTCCACCCCCACGCCACGGGCCCGCATGCGGAGAAGACCGCAGAGAAGGGGGAGCCGGCTGAGCCGAGCCCAAAACAGATGCTCAACATCGGCCTCTGGGGCCGGGGCCCGCCCGACGTCGACCGCTGCGTGGCCCTCAACAGGGACCTGGAGCACCGCCTGGCGCACGAGTTCGGCGGCATGAAGTGGTTCTACGCGCACGCCTACTACGACGAGGACGCCTTCTGGCGCATCTACGACCGCCCCGCCTACGAGGCCCTGCGCGCCAAGTACCACGCCGCGACGCTGCCGTCGGTCTACGACAAGATCAAGGTGAGCGCGGAGAAGGCGTCCAAGAGCGAGCCGCCGCCGTCCCTGCTCGGCCGGCTGGCCGCTGGCTGGCCGCTGGCCGGCATCTACGGGCTGCGGCAGGCCATCGCCAGCAAGGCCTACCTGCCGCGGACGCCGCCCTGGCGCTCTTGAGGTTATTTTTCTCTTTTTTTTTTGGCGGAGAAGGGATGATCACAAGCATTGTATATATTTTGCACCAGTTAGCATCTGAGAGCCATGTACCTCTTCCCATCTCCTGCAGTGAAAGGAATGGTTAGACACTTTTACATTTAAATAAAAATTGTTTCTTTTTTTGTAGCTTCGTCCTTTCATCCTTTTTTTTCCATCTCGCCCTCCCACTTTCCACTCCATTGTTCGTCCCACCTTCGTTCAATAAATCATACGAACGTAGAATAAATAGTCCGACCGACCGATCAAAGACATGAGCATGCACACCGGTTGGCCAAACAGCACAATCATGACCAGCATGTCCGCCAGGCACCGCCGGTCCACCGGCCAGAACTCCCGCGCCACGCGCCGCTGCGGCCGCTCCATGCTGAAGCTCCAGAAGCGCTCCATGGGCGGGGTGTCCCCGAGCATGCCGAGCAGGAAGAGCAGGGCCAGGCAGATCACGGTATACGCTGCGGTAGCCACCAGCAGGTGCCGGCGGACGATGCTGCTGACCAGGGTCACGTCCGGCTCGCCGGCGGCGAAGCTGAAGTAGTAGAACTTGTCGCTTTTGAGCGCGGTGTAGAAAATATAGTGCCACTGGGGGGGTGTGGGGGGATGAGTGTCAGCAGACGAGGGTTGCATTGTGGTCACTTCTACGGAGGACAGAAGAAAGGGAAACTGACAAAGTTAAAGACCACAACCGCAACCATCGACAGGTTGCCAACGAGGCCCATGTCGGCCACCAAAATGTCCTCTAGGCTGACCGCTGCGTTGTCGTCATTTCTGGAATCCGCAGGGTCGTGATGGCCGTCGGGGCTCGTGTTCGACCGGAGACCTTCGTCGGCATCCCCGCGGGCGGCCTCGCTGACGTCCTCGGAGGCGTCACTGCCCGCGTTCGTCTCAAGAGAAAACTCGGAGTCCTCGTACGCGGGCGTGGGCTCGTCCTCGGAAGAGGAGCGCATCGCCTGTTCGCCTTGACCAGCTTCGCCGTCTTTTTCATCTCCGCCATCGGCGGCAAGAGGAGGCGCAACGCCGCCGGCACGCGGTTCGGCGTCAGCTTCGCGGTTGCTCGGCTGGACGAGATTGTCCCGGACATACAGCTCCAAGCCCCTCTCCGCAACGTCTACCCACAGGAACGCGAAAACAGTCCAAAAGATGGCCCTGTAGGCGAACATCTGGTACGCGCGGAAGAGGACGAACGGCTGGGGCGCGCTAAAGCCCAGCCAGGCCGGAAACGGAGGCAGAAACTCGGGCCAATACCACCCGTCCCCGTAGTAGATATCCTCGATGTAGTAGCCCACATCTCTGATGAACTCGTCCGAGACAAACATGTTTGCGATAGAGAGAGAGAGAGAGACGGGAATAGTTTAAGGTTTTCTGGATTTTTGCCAAAAAAAAAAAACAATTACAAGAAAATAAGATGAAAAGAAAAGTAGATGGGGGGGTAGAAGATGAGTGCAGGGAAGAAGTGGATGGAATCAGAAGCTTTGCCGCAAGAAATAAAATCCAAGCATGAACAGAATGAAAAGGAAGACGGGGAAAAGCAGACTTTAAGGGAGAGGGGGACGAAGAGGACAGAATGCCATTCGAACTTTGTAGAATTGTTTACTGTGTGTGTTCGCTGCTCAGTAAAGGTCCAACGAGGCAGCCCTTGCTAAGCACGAGGCTCCCTCCCTTTTCACGAGTCCATCTTTACTAAGGCGAAGCTGCATGTACGTTTTGTTATTTTTGTTTAGAACAGATTATAATACTCCCTCATTGACACCTCCACTGTAGCATGTGATATCGTCAGCCGTCGACTTTGTATGTCGAGCTGTGTTACTCCTACGATACCCAAGCCGCCAAAAGAAGTACGCAAGGTGAGGTGTAGGGGCAACACACAGATGAGGTTCGTTTTACTTACTTTGCGTGTATGGGACGAGTGAAGGCAAAAGAATCTGAAGTTGAAACATTGGAAGGTGAACGTTAGGAGGGGGGGGACCGTGATCAACTACAGCCTTTTGTTGCTTGGGGCCTGAGCAAGACCGGAATTCGAATTCACGTGTCTTTCTCCCTCGCAGCAGCTGTCCGCCTTGCCTCCCTTCCAACCCGTGATAGATGGTTTGCTTATTCCAAAATTCTTGGCGGGTTTGATATTGGCACACCACCCTCCTCTCCCCCAAATCCCGAGAAGCAGAAGAGCTGAAGAGAGGGAGAGACCATTTGAAAGGCGTGGTCATTCAAGGAGCTTAGGGAGGGGGCGGTCCCACCGTCCTCACCGATTCACCGTACGACGGCGCGGGCCAGACAACCCGGTGGGAAGATTGAAGAGAGACAATACGGAAGTCGTCAGACGACAGGCGAATGTTTTTTTCGGATTTTTTTGGTGGATGACAGCCCGTTCGATGGGCTCGGTGGAAGTTCGCTTCCAAATAAGAGATAATTGTTTTCCTTTTTTTATTCATAAAATATTACACTCAATTTTACCCTATCAAACGCCTCCCCAAAGGGAAGCTCGTTCCATAAACAAGAAAAAAAAAAGAATGTAAAAAAGGAAAAGAAACAAAAACCAGAACCCAATGGCTACAAGACTTTCTTGACAAACTCGGACATCTTTACGCCAGGGAGACTGTACGCAGCGCGGGACCGAGCGGTCTCGTGCTTTCGCATCCTGCGGAGGAGGGCGACATAGAGGAGGTCGCACAGAACGGACAGCGTGGACGCGGTGATGGCGAGGGGCGACACAAAGTAGCCGTGCGCCTCCGGCCAGTACCACCAGAGCAGACCGTTGGAGAGGCCGAGCCCGAGAATCGAGCCCACAAAGCGGAAGGCCCTAGAGAGACGAGATGTCAGCATAGGAAAGGGCAGATAGTCAAACGAGAGAAAGTAGACGGAAAGAAGGCAGAGATGATAGAGAACACGGAGAAAGATAAAAGGCGAAACACTCACCAAATGGTATAGCTGGCCCCCTTGCTGTGTTGTCGGTCGAAGAGCATGCGCAGGCTGTCGAGGCTGACGACGAACTGGCAGCCGCCGGCCGTCCAGAAGGCCAGCTCCGTCAGGTCGTAGCCCTCGCTGCCGCGGAAGAACTTGCCCGCCTTGTCGCCGCTGCCGCGGCCGGGCTGGCTCATCCACCAGAAGAAGAACGAGACGTGCACGGTGGCGCCGACGGCGAGGAGGGCCGGCAGGATGATGCCCATGTGCTTCCCCATGTTGTTCCGGAAGCGGAGAGGGAGGACCTGGAGGCCGATGGTGCGCCGGTTGTACCAGGCGTTGGGCGCGGCGAAGATCGTGGCCCACACGAGCACGACATCGAGGAGCACCCAGAGAAAGAGGCCGAAGGCCTCGAGGCAGGAGCCGTCGGCGATCGCGACGAAGAAGTAGACGAGCTCCCAGGACGCGTTAAGGCTGAGAGCCAGGATGGGCATGGAGTAGAACTGCGTCTCAAAGGTCTTGAACACCATGAGTATGTACGTCGCGTTCCAGCACGCCGCGCCCGTGGCGACGAGGCCCATGGACACGTAGACGAGCCACCAGGGCGCGCCGTCGGGCGGGATGTCGGAGACGACCATTGTTTTTTGTGCTTCGGTGACTGTGGGAGGTGATTTCGAAACGGTGCCAGAGCGAATGTGGTAACCCAAGAAAGGAAAAGCAGGAGAAAATTGACCGATTCCTGTATGCGTGCCTGGCCTGACTGCGGGAGCTGCTGGTGTGTCGATGTCAATGCTGCTACACCATGCGAGAAAGCAAAAGAAATGATACAAGGCTCTGGTGTATGGCTGGCATGGTGGGTTGGCCGGCGAGAGGCATAGCAGCAATAACAGCAACGGAGGCAGGCAGAAAACAGCAAACAACGGCAACGTAGGCGTCGTGAGCGCGTTGCTCAGCGCGTTGTTCTTTCCATCGAGGCTGTTTTCATCGCGGTCGGGGCTGCCTCTCGATGAAGTGTCGCCGCTTGCTCACCAAAAAAGCAGCGTCAGCTGACCCTCCTGCTCCGTTTGGCATATTCGTTGCCGGTGCGGTGACGAGCTTGTTGCGCATGGCCATGCGATGGCTTTTCCTCGTCAGATTTTGGTGTGTTTGTATTTTTTGCATCGCGGCTTCCATACTGAAGAAGCGGGCTTGTCTGCTTGTCTGCGCGGGGGCCATCAAACAGGGGCTTACGTCAGGCAGTGCACAATACAGTGTGTGTAAACGGTGATGCTGTGACGGTTTGATAGCATCGTGAGCTGTACTCTGTAGCTTGAGATAATCTCGTTTATTTCAATTGCTGCACTGTGGTGTTATGCGACACCGAACCGCAATTTTCCCATTGCAATATTTCTATGAACAGTATTACCTTGTCACTTGACATTAATTCATGGCAGAAATCATGAATCATGCCGCAAGTCGTCCTGTGACAAGCGACATTGCATCGTCGTGCATTCGGTGATGACTACACGTGACCTCGCGAGCCTCGCAAGGCGAGGATGGCCCTCGATCACGTGGTACAACATGTCGTGTCTGCAGAACGGAAGAGTGCCCTCGTGGTCGTTTCGGCCAGGATGACCTCTAACTTCCCGTCTGCTGACTCTGCTAGTTTGGTTACCAGATTGCTTAGGAACGTCTGCAAAGAGGTGCGCGAACGCAGCGCATCACGGGCTCTGTGTTGGAGCGACCTCCCTAGACAGAGCAGATGGACTTCTGCCACACTGCAGAAAGCATTCTCTCTGGACCGTCTCGACCTGCATGCTGCATGCAGGTCAAGACGCCAAGCGTCCACAATATGCAACATTGCGTCTGTGATGCTGTCGGGATCATTCGTCCGGCTGCGACGGGACTACCCCGCACAGATCTCGGCCGAAGCAAGACCTAAAGGGGGCGCATTCGACGTGGAGAATGTGAAAAAGGAGAGGGCGATACTCTTGCGGCTGTCCTGGCCTGTCAAATATAAGTCGTCGTTGGTGCTGAATTGGATATTGCATACCCTCCCTGACCGCCACGAACCGCGTCCCCTAGGCGGTTCATGGATACCGGTCTCTTATAGATGGATAATTTATGGGCTTCGTATCGGTGCATATGAAATATTCTCCAGCACTTCTAGAAGGGACTTTCGACCCGTAGGTTTATTAGATTGGGGTAATATCAGAAGGCATCGCCTGGGACGCATCTCGAGACGGCTTACCGTTCTGGCCGGGGCGGACGAGGAGGCCCAGCCCTGGAAATCCCCTCTTTGTGCGTCGCATTGTTTGTCTGCTCTATGCTCCCGCTTGGTCGGCACATACTAATATCGAGCAGACCGGTTTTGTGTGCTTTCGTCAATAAATATGTCATATACTATGAAGTTGTGGCGAGCTATATGTTTTCTTTCCCTCCCCCTTTTCGTTTACTCACCCGAGGATCGTTGCACTAGGAGTACATGAAGGCGACTGGATGACTTTTGGACAACGACTTTACTTGCCAAACATCACAATGGACGCTGTTCTTTCACTCGTTGAGCGGCACCTGCCGACGCTGCTCTTCGTGGGAATCGTGTTTACTGCAAGCTATGCATGGCCGCGCATCGTCGATCGGCTTCGCTACGCCAAGATTCCCATCCTGAACAAAACGTATGACGGCAAGCCGGAGCACTTCATGTTCCACTCGGCGGGCATCTATGAAGAAGGATACCGCACACGACGCAACGATGTCCACCGGATTGTGACGCCAGATGGTGGGATTGGCCCCATTATTGTTGTAGACAGCAGTCGCTGAATGCCCGCTAACAATCCAGGCGAGCACATTGTCGTGCCCAACTGCTATCTCGACGAGCTGCGCCAGCGACCCGACGACGAGGTCGACGTCCTCACGGCGTTCATGAAGGCCATGGAGAACGACTACATCCAGCTGTTCCCTGGCCACCGCAACACGCACATTGTCAACAGTGTCGTCAAGAAGGAGCTGACACGGAGTTTGGGTAGCACTCTCTTCACTGCGTATTATTCCGCAAACCCAGAGGCATATTGACCCAGTCTCAGTGAAAATCAACCCTGCCCTGTCCCGCGCCGTCGTCGAGACCGTCGCCGCCGAGCTGCCGCCCTGCGACGACTGGACGCCCGTCAACATCAACCAGACGCTGCTGCGCATGGTCGCCATCATCTCGGGCCACGTCTTCATCGGCCCGGACCTGTGCCGCCGCCCCGAGTACCTCGACGCCGCCGTCAACTTCACCACCGACATCACCATGGCGGTCCCCGTCGTGAAGCGCTGGGCGCGGCTGGTCCGGCCCCTGGCCAAGTACTTTGAGCCGCAGCTGGCCAAGGTGCGCGCGCACCGCCAGCGCATGCGGGACTTCCTGGGCCCCGTCATCGAGGCGCGCCGCGCCGCCAAGGCCCGCGGCGAGGCCATGCCCGAGGACACGCTGCAGTGGATGCTGGACAAGACGGATGCCGCGGGGATCACGGACCTGGCGGAGCTGACCAACATGCAGCTGCTGCTGACCATGGCGGCCATCCACACGACGACGCTGACGACGACGTTTATGTATTTCCGCACCGCCCTTAGCTTACGCTGCGTTTCTCTGCTGACTGCTCCCCAGAATGTACGACATCGTCTCCCGCCCCGACGTCGTCGAGGCCTGCCGCCGGGAGATCCGCGGCGTGCTGGCCGCCTCCCCCGGCGGCGCCATGTCCACGAGCGCCCTCTTCGGCATGAAGCTCGTCGACAGCGTCATGCGCGAGTCCCAGCGCATGAACCCGCCCTTCCTCGACTCGTTCCGCCGCTACACCCTCAAGCCCCTCACGCTGCGCGACGGCACGCGCATCCCCGCCGGCTGCCTCATCGAGGCCGCCAACAAGGCCGTGCTCATGGACCCGGCCCTGTACCCGGACCCGACCACGTTCGACCCCTACCGCTTCGTGCGCCTGCGCACCACGGACGCGCCCGACCCCATGGCCTACAAGAACCGCGAGCAGTACCAGTTTGTCTCTGTCACGAAAGAGAACATGAGCTTCGGATTCGGCCGGCACGCGTGCCCGGGCCGGTTCTTTGCGGCCAACGAGATCAAGCTGATCCTGGCGCAGCTGCTGCTCAACTACGACATGAAGCTGCCGCCGCAGAAGGAGGGTGCTTCTTCGGAAGATATCGTGTCAGGTGCCGGCGTGGGACCTGATCCGACGCGCGAGATCCTGTTCCGCCGGGTCCATGTGTAGGGGCAGAGGCGAACGAAGGGGCAAGGGACAAATTCAAAACGAAACGAAAACAAAAAGCTACAGTTTGTAAAAATGAGCCAACGACCTGCCGTTAGCCGTGGCTGATATCTAGGTAATATATATGTGCATCCAGCAACAATAATGTCTTGGACGCCTTTCATAACTTTCATAGAATGAGATTTCACTGCATAGAGAAACGCGTATCAGTACATGATCGTTTGGCGATTCGCTGCCCAAGTCACTCGGTTGCAGCCCAAAGTCTGCTTGGTTCCGGAAAGATCCCATCCGATGCGCTGCGTTGTCTTGCGCTGATTCGTCTTTCAAAAGTGCATTTTGGCTGCATCTCGCCCCCATGTTGCCTTCATGCAGGGCCTTCGCGCGCGCCTGCAGTTGAACTGTTGGGACCTCAGCCTCGTCACCCGAGCTTGTCCGCTCACTGTGGAGGAGCAGATACATTTCGTCCGTAGAGCAATCAACACAAAAAAAACATCCGTGCGGGTAATGTTTTGTGTCTTGTTTGCTCGCATGTTACCAAACATACATCGCCGCCCTCGCTCGTCTTCTTTTCCGTGTAGCATCTCCTTCACGCCAACTTACAGCAGCCATTTTCGGACGGCCTACACCTCCCCTGTTGCCCGTCCGTGGACGCTGTTTTTCTGATCTCATCAACGGGCGCCTGCCATGGCCCCCATCAACATCCAGTCTCAGGACTACCGTGACCTTCTAGACATCATCGACAAGCTCCGCTCGCAGGGCCTTGGTCGCTATGTCGACCTCCCCGAGATAATTGTCTGTGGCGACCAGTCGTCTGGCAAGAGCTCCGTGCTCGAAGCCATTTCGGGCCTGTCCTTCCCGACCAAGGACAACCTCTGCACGCGCTTTGCCACAGAGCTGGTCCTGCGTCGCCACCCCGTGCCTGATGTCCGTGTGTCGATCGTCCCCCACCACAGCCGCAGCGACAGCGAGAAGGAAAAGCTGTTAGCCTTCAAGGCCAACGTGGATCCGGTCCACCCGGACATCGGCCCCGTCATCGAGGCCGCCAAGGTGGCGATGGGTCTCGTCGATATCGATGCCGACAACAAAGACAACAAGGCGGCCAAGCGCTTCAGCAACGACGTGCTCCGGGTCGAGCTGTCGGGCCCGACCCAGCAGCACCTGACGCTGGTTGATCTGCCGGGCCTGTTCCAGGCCGGCAATGCCGAGCAGTCCGCGGCCGAGGCGCCCGTGGTGCGCAAGCTCGTGCTGAGCTACATGAAGCGCCCGCGCAGCATCATCCTGGCCGTGGTATCGGCGGCCTACGATTTCGCCAACCAGGCGGTGACCCAATTCGCCCGCGCGGTGGACCCGCGTGGCGCCCGCACCATGGGCCTGATCACGAAGCCCGACAAGCTCGATCGAAACTCGGACAGTGAGCGCGCGTTTGTCAAAATGGCAGCGAACCGCGACGTCGTGCTGCAGCTGGGCTGGCACGTGCTCAAGAACCGCGACTTTTCCATGCGTGAGGCGACGGCGGCCGAGCGCGACGAGGCGGAGACGAAATTCTTTTTCCCCGACAGCGGCGGCGGCGCCTGGTCGGCCGTCAACCCAGCGCACCTGGGCATCGACCCGCTGCGCCCGCGGCTTAGCACGGTCCTCAAGGATCAGATCCTGTCGCAGCTGCCGACGCTGCTCGGGGACATAGATGCTCTGCTGGAAGAATGCAACCAGGGGCTGACGCGCCTGGGCGCGCCGCGGGCCACGATCCCTGAGCAGCGGCAGTACCTGTCGCGCGTCAGCGGCGCATTCTCCCACTTGATGGATGCGGCTGTCAGCGGCAGCTATGCGGACACGGCGTTCTTCGGGTCTGTTGTGGGGGAGGAGATGGCCGGGGTGGAGACCCCGGGGGAGGACGAGGATGAAGGCGGCCAGGCCGACAAGGGCTACGAACGGCGACTGCGAGCAGTCGTGCAGAATCGGCTGACGCGTTTTGCCAAAGACCTGCACGATCGTGGTCAGACGCGGAAGGTGATTAGTGATGACAAGTCGATCTCCTTCGGTGGCAGATTCGTCAGGCGAAACGATTACATCAATGAAGTCAAGCATATCATTTCGAAATCCCGCGGGCGCGAACTGCCCGGCACGTTCAATCCGCTCGTGGTGGGCGATCTGTTCCGGAGCCAGTGCAAGCCCTGGGAAGAGCTGACAACGGAATGCACCGAGAGCGTGCTCCAGTCCGCGTTCAAGACGATCACGGCCGCCCTGGGCCATACTACCGTGGAGGACACGGCGGAAAAAATCCTCCAAAACTACATCAACCCGGCCATGGACGTGCTGAAGCAGGCCGTGGCCGACCAGACGAAGACGCTCATGGCGCCCCAGACGGAAGGGCATCCGATCACGTATAACCACTACCTCACAGAGAACGTGCAGAACGCGCGGAATAAACGGCAGCGAGAGATCTTTCAGAAGACGTTCCAGAGTTATTTTGGTTCTAGTAGCCTAGAGAGCCAACATTACAACCTCCAGCCCGCGGCCCTTCTCGCTCGGTTGGTGTCCGACACAGAGCCCGACATGGAGCGGGTGGCTGCTTCGGACGCCATCGACTACATGGAAGCGTACTACAAGGTGCATTAAACTACTGGGAGACAAAATAGAGATTTTGTGCAGTTGCCGAGCATTGCTAACGTTCTGACAGGTCGCCCTGAAACGGTTCGTGGACGACGTCAGCATCCTTGTCATCGAGCAATGCCTTATTCGAAAGCTGCCCTCCCTGTTTACGTCCGACATGATCTACGACATTTCCGACGAAGATGTCGCGCTACTTGCCGGCGAGACAAGTGAGGCCATGGCTGAACGTACCCGCCTAACAGAGAAAAAGGCCACGCTCGAGATTGGGCTTCACGAGCTTCGCCGTCTTGACAAGCATCGCTCGCCGGCACGATATGGTATGTCCATCTGAATATGGACCACTGCTGGACTGTGGATGTGACTGATGCCGTATTGACCTTTCTTACAGAGCCGAGCGTCGAACCCGAAAACGGGAGCGAAAGCGCGTCGGCGGCCGTGAACGGGTTTGAGATAGAGGCGGCTGTTCTGGAGGCTGTTCCAGACGAGGACGATTTCGCATTCGGGCAAAAAGATAAACGCAAGAAGAAAAAGAAAAGCGGAATCGTTGTGGGCGATTTGTTTTAACGGTAGAGGACATAAACAGGCCGCCTATTTTTATTGGCGCTCACCATTCAACATGGAGAACGAAGAAGGAAACATGGCGACAGAAATCAGAGGAAATTAACTGAGGAGAATCATACTACCACGATCTCAAACATTATAACAAAGAATAGGCTGCATAGTACACTGTCCTAATTCGCAATTCGCACATCGGCCGTGACGAGATGTGTTCGGATCAGCGCGCCGTTCGGCAGGTCATTTGCAAGAACGCGCACGGCAGCCGCTTCGGGCGTCGTCTCGATGCCGGCCTTCACGCGGCGGGCCACCAGCCGGGACAGGGCCACGGAAGGATCGGTGTCCACGAACCATCTAACGGTAAGAACAAGAAGGCAACGCCAGATAATTAGAAAGGTGAAGCCTACCTGTCGTCTACCAGCCCTGACAACTTCCGCCACGGCTCTTCGTCCAGAAGTACGTAGCTGCCCTCGACGATGACGATGCGGGTCGTGGACGGGACGACGATTGTCGTCGTCGACGGGGTCCTGGCGGGCGTGGTCGAAACTTGGAGCGAGGATGGGTGCAATATGTACCTCTGGACCGGTGGCGACGGGCGTCTCTCGGAGCGTCCACACGAGGGCCAGCAGCCGATCAACGTCGAATGTACACGGCGCACCGCGGCGTAGGAAGGCCTCCTCGGGGTTGGGAAATTTTGAGAGCTCCTTTTTTGGATAGTGGAAGCCATCCTGGAGATTGTCAGCAGTGATGATAACCAACTCAAAGAGCAGGGCGTCGTTTGAACGTACCATCGGTACCACCATGCACGGCAACCCCTTGACCTCGAGAGCCCGGGCCAGCGCCGCCGACACAGTCGACTTGCCGGAGCCCGGGACGCCGGCAAGGGCAATGAGGATGCGTTTTTGGGGCTCGCTGGAAAACCGGTCGAGGAGACGCTGCACGCGGTCGACGAGGATGGCCGTCGTGGCCGTTAAGTCGATATCCATGGTCACTTAGTTGAGAACCGTGCCTTGCTTGTTCTTCCCAGATGTATCGGCTCACCACGACCAATTGAAGGACGCAGTCGCCCCAGAATAGGAACCGGTCGAACTACGAGAGCGTTAGTGTGGCCTAGCGTTGGCCAGGGGCCACGCAAGTAGCGTGCGGAAAAGGCTGGCGAGATCGGCAATTCACTATACCGGTAATGTGACTTCTAATGTATGTTTTGATGTATATTTTATTTTCTCTTTTTCGATTGCAGGTCACAGGATGTTTTCCGTTTGTCCATTTGCTAAAAAGAAAGAAAACAACGAGTTTTCTATTTTCTATATAGAAACATTCAACCGGCCGTGCTCAACATGGCATTTCGCTCACCAGCAGAGGGCGCCTTTGCCGCTCCTCTCAGTATCGACGGCAATCCCTCGCCGGCCCAAGATGCCGACGGCATCTTTTCCGGCAACTCACCATCTCGAACCGGGACGTCACCCACAACGGCACCACGGCCGCCGCGCCGCCGCGCCGCAAGACGGGCCTCGCACCCCTGCGACGCCTGCCGCCGGCGCAAGTCGCGCTGCCTAACGTACGGGGGCAGTGCTGTGTGCACCATGTGCGATCTGCGCGGATCGGCATGCACGTTTCTGCAGCAGCCGGTTGCCCGGCGGGGAGGAGGCGGCGGAAGAGCAAAGGCCAGCGCGCCACCAAGAGCAAGACGACCAGCAGCAGTGCCGATATCGTCACCACGTGATGTGTCTGCTTCCTCGTCCTCGCGACAGCACGCAGAAAGCAATACACTGAGACGATCTGACCGTAGTGCGCCCGTGCCGCAGACGGAGCACAGCCGTCGACAAGATGACCGGAACGGCGGCAACGGCCACGGACGGCCCGACACTGCCGCCGAAGAGCACACGCTGGGGTCGGAGCCGCACCGGTTTGCCGAGCTGTACGGCCTGACGAGCGACTCGGAGCCGTTGTTGATGGTAGGGCGAAGATCCATCACATATGCTTGCTGAAGATGGACCCCTGACACAATGCCCAGAGACACCGCCCGTTCGACGCGGCCAGCCACGAGTATTCGCTCGACACTCACAGCATCCGCCGAGTGCACACCACGGACAGCGCCATGGAGTACCCCGTCGTCTTCCACATGGTGGCCGACGCCAAGGCCACGGGCTACGTCGACGACCACGCCGAGGTGGACCGCATCGAGGCCCTGGTGGCGCCCTTCGGCCCGCGCCTCGTCCGCCTCTACTGGCTGCTCGTGCAGCCGTCGTTCCCGCTGCTCTGCCCGACGCGGTTCATGCGTCAGTATGCCGGCCCGTCCTCCTACCGCGCCATCCACGCGCCGCTCCTGGGCGCCGTCTACCTGCAGGCCCTCACCTGGTGGACCTACGACTCGGAGCTGTCGCTTCGCCCTTTACCAGACGTCGGCCAGCTGCGCCGCCTCACGCTCGACGCCATCCAGACGGCGTTCCACCGCCCGCGGCTGGCGTCCATCCAGGCCATGCTGGTTTACCTGCACTGCCGGCCCGAGGCGCCGCTGACGGCCGACCACACGTTCGCGCGGGGCCTGACGTCGCAGATGCTGGCCGTGGCCGAGGCCACGGGACTGCACACGGATGCGGGGGGCTGGACGATCCCGACGTGGGAGCGGGCCGAGCGCCGGCGGCTGGCTTGGGCGCTCTACATGCAGGACAAGTGGACGGCGCTGGCGTACGGGAGGCCGTCGCACATCGCCGACGACAACTGGGGCGTGCAGGACCTGGTGGACGCCGACCTAGACGAGGAGGAGGGCGTCGAGGTGGGCAGCGTTGATGAGATGATGCGGCGAGGGGCACAAGGGCGAGGCGGAAGAAACACGGACACGGGGCGGAGACGCCCTGCCAATACGGAGCCTAACACCACGACCAACACCACCGTCTCTGCCACCAGCCCCGCCGAGGGCGACGTGTCCGTGCCGAGCGCCGCGGCGCCCAGCGGCCGCGTGCACTTCCTGCTCATGGTCGCCCTGACCAAGATCCTAAGCCGCGTGCTGCAGGCCTTCTTCACGCTGCGCACCAGCCGCGACCAGGACACGGCGCGCCTGCTGGAGACGGCGCGGCCCTTCCTGGGGGAGCTGGCCGCCTGGCGCGCGCAGCTGGCCGCCGCGCTGCCCGTCACGCCGCAGCGGCCCCGGCACCTGTGCCCCGTGGGGTCCATCTACTTCTGCTACTACGGGGTCGTCATCAACCTGTTCCGGCGGCTCGTGCGGTCGACGGCGCTGGCGCCGCTGTGCTCGGACCCGGCGGTGCTCTCGTCGATCCGGCAGCAGGCCATCCAGGCGGCACACGAGGCGACGCACTTTGTGACGTCGCTGCGGCTGGACCAGCTGGAGGCGTTTTGGTATTTCCGTACGTCAACCATGCGCAGCGACAAGCCTTCATCTGTGTCTGCTTGCACTGTACCTTTCTCCGCTAACTGAACTTTCTCCCAGCCTCCCCCTACATGTTCGCCCTCGTCGGGTCGTTTCACACGCTGCTGCTCGTGACCGCCCTCTCGACGACGGAGCGCGACTACTGGCGCGAGACGCTCAGCGGCTTCCTGTGGTCGCTGCGTATCATGAGCAAGGCCAGCGACCCCATGCGCTACGCCGTCAACCGGCTCGAGGGCGGCGTGCTGCGCGGGCTCGAGCACGCGCTCGTCGTCAACGTGGACCACCCGCCGTCGTCGCTGACGGCCGGAGGCGTGGGTGGTAGTGGTGGCGGCGGCGGTGGTGGTGGTGGATTGTCAGTCTACCAACAGATGGGCGGACACGATACCCCATTCGCGAGGGCAGGAGAGCACGGCAACGCGGATGGAACAGCCTCCACTGCCGTCGACCTCGAGCAGCTCCTCCAGCAGCTGGACTCGGCCGCCCAGTTTGCCTACACGGACTACTCCGACTTTGGGCTGCAGTCGTTCGACTGGCTGAGCATGCAAGTGCAGAATCAGGGGTAGGGCCAGGGTGGTTATGAATCCAAAATTGGCATGTATGTTCTTAATCTATTGCCTTGGTCGTTTTACTCTATGGAACTATTTATCAGACACCTTGACCTGTGTCAATCGGATATCTGTGAACTGCACGTGCCCGTCTTCCACAAACAGGCCGACGGGATGGACCTTGAGCGAAGCATGACCGTTAGTCCCGCTGGTACCATTTGTTTCTTCCTCCCTGGCCGACAGCCGGTACGTTATCACCTTGCCGCCCACAAACAGCTCGACCACGTCCCCCGTCCGCACCAGGCGCAGCGGCTCGTCGCCGTCCAGCCGCACGGCGCCGTGCCGCACCAGCTCGGACCCGTCGACCAGCTTGGGGATGTCGTTGTGGCGCGTCAGCTGCGCCCAGAAGTCGTCCAGCGGCGGCTGGTCGGTGATGAGGGCAGCCGAGTAGACGCCCGCAGTTGTGGCCGTCTCGCCGCCACCGCCCACCGGCGCAAACGAAAGCTTGTACCCGCGCAGGTCGTCGTCGTAGTTGAGCAGCAGGCCAAACGACTTGGCGTCGGGGTGACTGCCTGCATCAATACCACGAATGCTGAATGAAAGCACCTGGATGGTGTCATCGGCCGGCCAGTCGACTGCCGCGAGCGGCGCCACGGACTGCGTGCCCACAGTGCCGAGCGCCACCTCAGCCGGCAACGTCAACGTCTTCTCCTTCAGGGGCACATCCCGCAGCGAGTGCAGAAACGCCGCGTTGGGCGCCAGCACGAGCGCGCCGTCCGCGTCCGCGCGCAGCTCCCGCGGCTGCACGAGGTTGCCGCCCCAGAGCCACTGCCCGTCCGCCGCGTGCCGGTCGTGCACCCACGCAAAGGCCACCCGCCGCGTCGGGTCCCCGCGCAGGGGGCACGACTTGGCCGCGTACCACCGGCGGCCGTCCAGCCGCCCGCCCGTGCCGTCGCGCGGCGACCGGTAGGGCCCGCGCGGGCCCGAGTCGGACACCACGTACAGCGTGCCCGCGCCGGGTGCCGAGAAGCGCGAGTAGACCAGGTACCACTTGCCGTTCCCCAGCGTGAACATCTCGGGGCATTCCGGGCAGAAGATGTTGTTGGGCGCGTACAGGGCCTCTCGCTGGACGGTCCAGACGGCCAGGTCCGGCGACGTGAGCAGCGCCACGCAGCCGCGCGTCCAGTACGGTCCTGCAGCGAACCGCGTGGCCACGGCCATCCAGTAGCTGCCCTCCGCCTCGTTGAAGAACACGTACGGGTCGCGGAAGTCGGTGGCCTCGAACCGGACAAAGCTGGCCGCCGAGGCCGGGTCGAGCTGGATGGGCTGCTGGGGCTTCGCGAAGCAGGTGCCCTCGCGGTCGGGCGACACGGCGTGCAGGATCACCTGCTTCCCGCCGCCCTCGGGCAGGTTGTAGCCCGTGTAGAAGATGTGCATGTGGCCGTCGGGTCCCAGGACGGCCGACCCCGTCCAGGCGCCGCTGCAGTCTGGGTCGCTGCTGCGCGCGCCGGGCGGGATGACGGGCTGGCTGTCGCGCGTCCAGTGCACGAGGTCCGTGGATTTCTGGCGCACCCAGGTGCAGCGGACCCGCGGCGGGTGGTGCACGGTGCTGGGCGGGGAGGCGAGGTGGAACAGGTGGTAGGTGTCGTCGTCAAGAAGGAAGGGGATCGTGTCGCCGGCGGCGGCGAAGCCGGGCGGCCGCGCGTAGGTGGCCGAGACCGTGGGTTCTTCTTCGTCGAGAGCAGGGGGCATGGTTAGAGGGAGATTAAAATTGAGTAAAAGATAAACGGAAACGGAATGAAGGAACATGAAAGGTGAGTAAATGGAAAGATAAATAAAAGAAAGCGACCAATACTTTCCTGCTGACAACAATCAGAGCCAGGCGCTGGTATTGCTACTCCTACTAGAATTTGGATCCCGAGCCCATTCCGTCTTTTATTATTTATAATGCCATTACATTTTCTTTCGTCTGCAGAGTTGATCCGGATCAGTACATCCTCGTTAGGACAGCCGTGCTCTCGGGATCGTTGGCAGACCGGCCGCTTGCAATGTCTGCCGTCGGCTCGTGAACGTTGTCGCTTAATTATTGCTCCATGATGCTCGTGACGCTTGCGTAATGCTGTCTGCTGTGCGGCCATGGCCGAAAAGATGCCGTCGGCAAGTCGCCGCTTGGCGCCGTCGGCATCGTTTACACACTTTTCTTGCCCGATGCAGACAGCGATCGCCGGCCCACAACGCAGACAGCCTTGCTTAGCTCGGCGTGTAAACCAGGTTTTACCCCGTAAACGCCTAAATATTAACCTTTTCTTGCCCTCTTCTCATGTTTTTGACCCCGGAGCTCTTCTTCCCCGCGAGCTTCTCTCTTGTATCTGCATTTTCCACCCCACAAAACACCACGCAGGCAGATTCCCCCCCCCCCCCCCCCCCGGGTTTCCACAGATTGCAGAGTGGACTGTTGTGTGTCGACTGTTTCCCGTTGTAATGTGTCTCTCGTTTCTAGAGCCTGTTTTATTTCAACCCTTTTGGTCTTGGTCGGTTACCGACCTGTTGTTCTCGGCTTGGTCGCGGGCGTATAAGTAGTGATCGCATCCATTCTCTGAACAACGATACCCACGCATTGTCATTCGCACATCCTCTCTTTCGTTCCTTCAGCAGTATCCATTCCTTGATTCACTTCCCCCCCTTCCGACTCTCAGCATGCCTCTCCTCACGCATCCCCGGGTCTGGCTCTTCTGCGGCTTCGCCGCGCTCGGCGCTTGGCTCTATGGCTACGACGGCGTCTACTTTACCGGTGTCGAAGCGTTGGGTAGGTTTGCTCTTTTCTCTGTTTTCTCTAATCTCTGATCAATAATTCACTCCACACGCTCCTGTTGCTTACTCCTAATAAACAGACGTCTTCATCGACAGCTTCGGCACCCAGCAGGCCGACGGCTCCTACGCCATCAGCGCCGCCAGCCTCTCGGCCATGACCTCCATGATCAACGTCGGCGAGCTCGTCGGCTCGCTGTCGTCGGCGCCCATCAACGACTACTTTGGGCGCAAGGGCGGTTGGACCGTCGGCGCGCTCTTTGTGTGCCTCGGTGTCGTCCTGCAGCTCGTGACCAGCACGCACACGTCGATGATCATGGGCGGCCGCGCCGTGCTCGGCTTCGGAGTCGGCGTCTTCTGCGCGACGTCGCCGCTCTACATCGCCGACGTCGCCCCCCCCTCGATCCGCGGCCCGCTGCTCATGTTCTGGCAGCTGACGCTGTCGGTGTCGCAGATCGTCGCCGCCGGCATCAACCAGGGCGTGTCCGGCGGCACGACGAGCTTCGCCTGGCGGTTCCCCACGGGCTTCCAGCTGATCTTCCCGGCGTTCGTCGGCTGCGCCATCTGGGTCGTGCCCGAGTCGCCGCGCTGGCTGGTCCGCAAGCAGAAGCTGCCGCAGGCCGACAAGGCGCTCCGCAAGATCCACGGGGGCGGTCACAATGGCAGCCAGTACGATCCCGCGGCCGACCTCACCCGCATCCAGGACGGCCTCGCCCAGGAGCGGGCGGTCCCCGAGAGCTCCTGGCGCAGCCTCGTGTCCGACCCCGTCGAGCGGCGCAAGGTCCTGTACTCGGCGGGCGCGCTGATCGCCCAGCAGATCAACGGCATCCAGTGGTTCTACTACTTCGGTACCGTCTTCTCCAAGGCCATCGGCCTCACCAACCCGTTCCTGATGACCCTGATCGTCTTCGTCATCCAGCTGTTCGTCGTGCTGGCGGCGCTGCTGCTGTCGAACCGCATCCCGCGCCGCCCGCTCATGCTGACCTGCACGTCCATCATGATGCTGTCCATCTTCGTGGTGGGCTGCATGGGCATCAACAGCGACAGCACCTTCGTGCCGACGGTCAACGGGAAGGTGATCATCAGCTTCGTGATCATCGAGATCGTGGCGGCCAACTTCTCCTGGGGCCCGCTGGGGTGGTGCATCGCCTCGGAGATGGCCGTGGGTCCCAACCGCAACAAGATCTATGCCATCGCCGTGGCCTGCTTCTGGGTAAGTCCTCTCCAGTTCGAGACACAGTGATTGTCCTATCTACACTACACGCTCCCTCTCCGACTTATATATATATATATACATGTTATTGGCACACCCCAAGCTGACCCCCCAGATATCCATCTGGATTACCGTCTTCACCCTCCCATACCTCTACTACACGGCCAACCTCGGTCCCAAGACGGGCTTCGTCTACACGGGCCTGTGCTGCATCTCGCTGTCATACGTCTACTTCTGCGTCGGCGAGGTCACGGGCCGCTCCATGGAGGAGATTGAGGGGTTCTTCCAGAATGTAAGTTCTTCTTTTGTTTTCTCATTACTATTTGTCCATATTGAAGATCTATCTAACGCTGTAACTTGGAAGAAAATCCCCGTCAAGGAGTGGAGCAAACAGCCTCGCCTGAACCACGACAGCGAGAGCTCCGAGAGCCCTGCAGACAGCGCCATCACAGAAAAGGGGGCCGTGGAGACGGCGGTGAAGCACGAGGTGTGAATGGACAGAGAGTCGAATGGTTCCAATGAGCTCGCGCCTAGATCTGAATCTATTAAAATACACAACGACGACACAGCAGTCAGTTTGGGCTTCTAGCCGACATGACCAAACTCCTTTACCAGGCATCGCATTATCTATTGAAGCTTCACTCAAGCGATTTGATGTTGTAGTCCATCAGAAGCCGCGACAGGTACCGTGAGTTGGCGAGGCAGCCCTCGGTCTTGCACCACAAGACATGCTCGGTGGCATCGTCGCAGCTCTCGTACGACTTGTACAGCGCCTGGAACCAGCCATCCTCGACGAAAGGCCGGTTTTTTATCATCTCATAACTATCGTTGTAGCGCTCCCGCGCGCGGGGCCACTGCGGGCGGCTCCAGTCCGGCCGGCGGCGTAAAAAGATGCGCCGCGCATATTGAATGCGAAGACAGCGTTGCGACGAGGCCGGGCTGCCCTCATCGTCGTCGGCCTTTTCCTTACCCTTACCCTTGCTTTTTCTCTTGCTCCTACCCTCGCTCTCGCCTTTGGCGGTGTATCCATCGCCTTCAACCCCGTTGGCGACCATTGTCAGCCGGCCGACAGCCGCCCGTACGAGGTCAAGGTGCTTAACGGGGTCTTCTCCGGGGCCTTCTCCGGGGCCTTCGTCGGTATTAGCGGCGCCGTGGAAACACGGGTCGAGGCGGATGCGGACAAAGTCTTCGTTCCTCGTTATGAACGAGTACGTCTCGCGGTCTGCCTGGTGGTCCATACACGTTGGTGGCTGCTCCTCGTCAACCAGGTGATCCGCCGATCCCGGCTGCTGTCGTGTTTCCGGCTCCGCGTTGTCCACATAAACGAGGCAGCTGCATCGCGTCGGGTCGACGCACCGCATCTCCTGGTAGGTGCCGGGCGGCGGCGGGGGTGCAATGCACTCTGCTGCTGAGGGCCTCTTTCTCCGATATGGACCCGCATCCATGTCTGCGTGCAGCTCGTCCAGAATCGTGCGCAGCGACTCTGCCGTGAGGGCTTCGTCTGCGCCGAACCGGCCTTCCAGGTCGACGTGGGCCGAGTAGGTCCACGTCGCCGCGGTGCAGACAAAGTCCTTCTCGTCCACGTAGTCGTGAACAGTGAACGTGGGAAAGACGGACATCTTGTGGTTATCCCCTTTGTCCCGGTCACGAATCCTGTTCTGTTGTGCTTCGCGTGCAGCGGTCAACTCGTCGTCAGTGGTGTCGCTGCCTGAGTCGAAGAAGCCTAAGTCGGTCACTTCCGGGTCCTCTACTTGGCTCGCGTCAACGTCAAAATCAATGTCGGTCAAGGGATCCCCCGGATGGAAGTGGGCGATCAAGTGTGGCGAGAGCTTCTTGGCCATGTTGATCTGGCTACCCTCCTCTGCGTCGACGTCCCGGCCATGGTGAGCCGGCACGTGGGTCGGGTGCCGGCACACAATCTGAAAAGGCTCAGAAGGCATGTCGAACGAGAGAGGTCCTTCTTCGAGATAAAGACTGTCGCTGGCGGGCACTTCCCCCAGGCGGGTATTCTTCATAAGCGTCTTCAGCTTCACCTCCTTGTGCTCGCAGAGGCGCACACCGCTGGTGTGAGCGACGCAGTCTCGGCTCTCCCTCGGTCGGCGCCTTATTCTGCCGTCGAAGAGGTATGCTGGGTGGACCACCCAGCACTTTCCGCAGTGATGGTTTTGATTAATTTTCCTATCGCGCACATACTTGGCGTAGTATGGCATTTTCGGCTGGCTAAACAACTGGCAAGCGTCACAAAACATGTGGCCTCTCTCGTATGCATAGATTGATCGGAAGAGGGGGCCGCTATCGTAATCCAACACCCATGGCAAACATCCCGGGTGCGGAATGCCGTCCCGCGGTGGGACAATTGGCATGTCGAAAGCATACACCAGCCACCTAAGCGACTTCAGACCGGAGAGCCTCAGAAAGACGCTGCTGATATGCCGTGCCGTGAACAGATCGGACTCGACCGCGATGGCTTCCATGACCATGATGATGAGCTCGTCGGGAAGGCAAAGAAGGAGGCTCTTTGTCTTGTTGTGCCTGCGGGCTGCGATCAGAGCATCAATGCCTGTTGTGGTGGTCTTGAGTGTTGTGGCCGCTGTGCCATCCCCGCGGAACAGCGTCCGGAGGGATGTGGACGCGACTCGCTCCATACTGCTTCCAGACGGCCCGCCCATCTCTGTAGTATTCGAAGATAGACCACAAAGAAAGTGAAATAAGAGAAGATACGTGAAAAGGATATGCAGCCCGAGAGGAACTGGGAGGTCTGAGGAAGAAGAACGAAGAAAGAGGATAGAGCTTTAAAACAAAGTTAAGGGAAGGAGCACCTGCGGGTTCTTTTCAAGGGGTTCGTGTTGATCCTGCCGCCACTGCTCCGTCGATAGAGGTTCGTATACCTCTTCATCATGTATTGGGTTTTCTGATTGAGTTCTTCTTTTTAACCTTCTCGTTTTTTGTTTTTCGTTTTTTCAGGACTTATTATTTTGATTTTTCTTCTTCATTATTTTTCACTTCTTCATTTGTTGCAAGGCTCTCACAATTAATTCTTTACGTCCATTTCTGAAATTATTGTAATGTCTCCGTGACTCACTACTCATCGTATTTGTATCCTCGATTTCATTGCTCTATTATTTGCTTCTGCCTCATTTGCCTCTGCCTCATTTGCCTCTCGCAACATATCCCTTGTGAAATAATTGAGTACACCTCATGTAAAGGGATGTGGTTGTCCTTGTGGATTACGAATGGGGGCACTGCCCACGTGATGTACAAAATCACGTGATACATGACAATGGGGCGTACGGTCTGCAGCATGTTTCTCCTGGAACGCATGTTTGCCCATATGATAGCCTGCAAAAAGTGGAAATTCGAAAACTGGCTTTCAAACGAGGGTTTGCCTTGCTTTCATTGTACAGTGTGTTTCGGGCGTTTAAAGAAATGTTTTTGTGGTTTATGATGGATGGAAATTCTGGCACGTGACTCCCCGACAAGTCGATAAAATCGTGCCCTACAGGGTTCAGTGGCTAGGCCGAAACAGACCGGAATGAAACAAACTACTCCGTAAATGCAATACAAATAAACAGGGGAATGCGCTTTTTGGTTTAGGGGTGACCCGCGCCCACGAGGCATGGCAAATTAGATGGATGGGTGGCCGGCGGGCCGCACGAGGCACACGCGCATGTCTTGCGTCTGTGGGCTGCGTTGGGCAGCATGATCGACAGCAGGCCTTGTGGGAGGAAGCGTCTGAGGAGAGACATGGGAAACGAGATGAAAGGATTTCTACGGAGTAATAGTACGTCGGAGGAAACAATTTCTAGCAATACCGTAGGGGCAGAGTCGAGCACCGAGACACGACCCTTGCCTGCGGCACACTCCCGGGTTGGCGAGTTTTCTCCTTTCTTTTTCCTCAACCGGATTTTCTCGGTCTGAGCTCGAGGGGTCGGCTGACGACCGAGATGCACGGAGCTGGGGAATTGGTGCCTGGAATCTGTCATTGCTTGTCTGACAGCTGCGGAGAGTGGCCGCCTTCAAGAGAACTAGAGTGTTACGAGTGTTACGAGTGGTCGTACAGTTCTGTTGTGGTCCGCGCACTGTAGGATTCTGCAGCTGCTCGAGGGCCGCCCTCGGGCAAACGAAAACAGCACAAGGTTGCGGCACGCGCAATCCCTCAGAAGAGTGTTGGTTGAACGAGAAGAACAGACGAAATCACTGGCAAATACATCACGTTTACTCGCGATGCCCCGGATATTATTGCCTGTCTGCCTGTTTGCTGTCTGGCGAGCTGTCCCCCCTCCCCACCACAGTGCAAATCCGTGGCCGAGACGGACCCGAGCACAATTTCGCCCGTGCTTCCTTTTGGGCGGCTGAGCTGCGCAGGAGCGCCACTCCCGCGTGCTCGCTGGCCCGCAGCCCGCAGTCCCACCTGGCTCCCCTCGAAGCTGTACCGTCCAATCCCAGGCCTCTCTTCCCCTCTGCCCTTGTCTCTCTCACCTGCGAGTAGCCTACAGGCCCCTCCCTCCCTGCCTGGAGCGTGGCCTGCCCTCAGGCTTTCCTTCATATTGACCCGCTGGGCTTATTGTCCTACGTATTTTTGCATTTGATTTGCGATTAATTTTAATTCTTCTTCAGCGCCGACAAGGATAGGGAAGCGACGCGCGACCACCCTTCGCACCTGCCGTCCTGTTTCCCTGACCTTTTTTTTCAATCATTTCCCTTTTCTGCCCCATCCCATCACCATCTCGGCCTCGATTTGCTGGTTCTCCTCGCGAACACGCAGCAGCACCGCCCAGCCCGCGACCACGAAACGACGAATCGTGTATTTGTATCAACCTCCCTTTTCTTCTCGTTTGCTGTGTTTTTTTCTGGCCTTCGGTATCCTTCTCTTAATTCTTCGTCTGCGTCATCGTTGCCTGGGTTGGCATTCCTGTGAGTTGACTTCCCAAATTCGTGTGCTTCGCTTCCTCGTTTCCTGCTTTGCCTCTGTCGTCGCACGCCTCTCCCCGACAGCGGCTCTGCGATACGAATGGTGCCGATTGTTCTCTGTGCGCTGGATCCTGCTGCTGTCGTGATGCCTCCCGCGTACCCGACTGCCTCTCCGATGACCTCCGCCTTATCTCTGCCACCCCCCCTCGACGACAACCTCGACTAGCCCGACGACGTCCAGCTGCCTGTGCGACTCCCCAGATTGGCCAATAATGGCCGCGCTCTCGATTTGCGACTCTATTTGGATGCGTCACTTGCGGTACCGATGGGATGTTGACGGCGCGTTGTTATCACGGCCCATGCACACCTTTGTTCGCGTGCAAAGCCTTGATTTCAATCCACGACGTACGACGCCCGACGCCTGACGCCCTGCGCAGCCCTCGAACTGCAGAGAATCCCGGAATGCGCTCAACCTGGTCAATAATTCCGGCGACAGCAGTCTACGCGGCTCGACCTGGTATTGGCATTGCGCCAGATCCACGTCAAGGCGGGGCGTTATCGGCGACAGATCATCGCAGACAATCGGAGAACCAGCAGCAGAGCGGCGTTGTATCCATTTGGGCGCGGCCACCACCACAGCAATCAGTCTCCCTAGCACCATCTCTTCCTATTTGCGCACACTCGCTCGTACTTCCTCCTTGCAGCGCCCTTTATCGCTAACTTGTGGCGCCCATGCCAGTTCCCTGCTAGACCATCGAGATACCCATCCGTTACAATTATATCCTGTTTCCCTTGCATTTTGGCATTCATAGAAGGCATCCGGTCGAGTCGGGACCTGCTTGGTTTTCTTTTATCCTTCTACTGCTCTGGCATCCTTTGCGACACACCGATCCAACACGGCTCCGATTTCGAGTACGAGCCGTTCCGCTTATTTTCCGTTACCGAACATCCCACCCCACGACGTCCTAGGTCGTCGTCTCTTGACGCTTTCATTTCCATCTCCTTCGTCCGGTGCTTGTGTCTCTAGGACCGGCACTGCGGCGTAAAGGATCCCCACAAGGCTTTGCAGTCAAGATGTTCTGGAAGTTTGGCGGTTATGCCAACATATCCCCCATCGATGCCATTCTCGACCGGCCCGATTTCACACTAGAAGAGCTTCTCGACGAGAACGACTTGCTCGGCGACATTAAGGTCCACAACAGCAAGCTCCTCGAGTATCTGCGCCAGCGGGATGTTGTTGCGCGTCTGCTAGAGTGTGTTGTCGCGCCGAAGCTTGAGCCGGTGGCCGTCGTCCCGGAGAATGAGAAAGATGAGGCCGAGCCGCCATCTGCCGACACGGCTGTAGAACGGGGTCGGCCCCGTGTCTCACCGTTTGGCCGCTCGCGGGCATCGTCTTCCGCAACAGACGGTGGCGTCGATGAGGCCGACGAGGCCGAGAAGAGGCGCAACAAACACGCCTTTATCGCCTGCGAAATCCTCTCCTCCGACAACTGGTCAATCTGCGACACAATAATGGACCCGGCGAACCGGAGCCAGCTTCACAAATTCTGGCAGTTTCTCAAGCGGCCGGCACCGCTTGACCCCCTGCAGGCGAGCTACTTTACTAAGGTTAACGAGTCGCTGTTTGACAGGAAGGTGGAGGACATGGTCGAGTTCTTGAAGGTCGCCGACAACGCCGTGCAGGACATGCTTCGCCACGTCGACTGCCCCATGGTCATGGACTTGCTTCTCAAGATCATTACCTTGGATCGGCCGGAGGCCTATCAAGGCATTGTCGAGGTACGTAAACAAGCCAAACAGATGGGCCACCCCATACGCAGGAGGCCGATGCTGACAAACGTCTTTGTTCCAGTGGCTCTACACGCAAGACATCATGCCTACGCTTCTCGCCTTCCTCAGCCCTGAGAACAGCTGGGCCACGCAGACATCAGCCGGCGATTTCATCAAGGCCATCATCACCGTCTCTGCAAACGCCACCCAGCACGAGCAGACGTGCATTGGTCCCAACGAACTCACACGACAGCTTGTTTCTCACCCCTGCATCGACGAGCTGATCGGCTACATGCTCAAGGGTGGCAACGCCCTTACCGTGGGCGTTGGCATCGTCATTGAGGTTATCAGGAAAAACAATTCTGACTACGACCCGGACGTGGGCACCGAAGCGAACTCGATCCCGTCCAGCCGCGACCCCATCTACTTGGGCACGTTGCTGCGCATGTTTGCCCAAAACGTGCCGAATTTCATGCACCTGATGAACAACGCGCCTGCGCAGAAGTCCCGCTTGAACTCGACGTTTGGCGAGAAGATTGAGCCGCTTGGATTTGACCGCTTCAAGACGTGCGAGCTGATGGCCGAGCTTCTCCACTGCAGCAACATGGGCCTCCTCAACGAGGCTGGCTCGGAAGAGCTGATTTCCGTCCGCGACGCCCAGCGGAAGCGTCTCCGAAGCGAGGGCAAGCTGACGCCCAACAGAGGGGAAGAGGTACCCCCTCCTAGCGCAGATCCCTCGGGTACGAGTCTGGCTCACGCGTCCCCAGCCGACGGAGGCCGCCGGCTCGAAGTGACCAACGTTTCGGCAGCAGACGAAGACGGCTTTGAAGAGGTGACGCACGCCGCGGGGCTGGGCGAGGAGGACCCGTCTCAGGAGGCGCAGTTGCCCATCCGGCCTGCGCCGCCGTCCACCAGCGCGTCATCGGCGTCACCGTCGTTCCTGGAGAAGGACGAGGACGATTTTGTGGAAGAGCCCCTCAGCTCTCCCCGCCTGAAGACCCACGACGAACAGGTTCTGGGAGACGACGATCACCGCTTTGACGACCTAGACATGCTGGTGGCTCCCCTGTCGCCGACCAAGAAGCATACCATCCTGAGCGAGAGCTCGGGCCAATCCGGCGAGTTGCCTGCAGCGGCTGCCTCTTCGGAAACCGATGCCGCGGCGAAGGATGATCTGGTTGAGGGATCAGATGATTTTGTGACAGAAGCCACTGAGCCGGCTCTCGGCGAGGAGGCAAAGAGGATGGTGCCAGATTTGGAAAAGGGCGACGATTCGGAGTCCTCCATTCTTTTCACGCCGACTATTTCTAGCCTGTCGGAATCTCTCGATCTCAACCCTACGCGGCGGCCGCCCAGCCCAACAGCCGAACCTTCAGAGCAGGCCAGCGCTGAATCGTCCGGTCCCCAAGAAGGCGCTTCGAAGAAGCACGAAGAAGAGAGCGAACCCACAGATCCTATCTCTGAGGCTAAGCCAGAAGTCGCAACAGAGGCAGCTGCAGAACCGGCTCCGAGCGACGAGGAGAAAGATGCGACGGCAGATACACCGACCACCCAGGAAAGCGCTGCGAGTGCAGAAACCGAAGCGGAGTTTGGAGATGCGTCGATTATCGTCACGGAGCAACCTGCCGAAGGCGGCGCGGCCCAGGAGCTTCCCGTAGAGGCGCCGTTTTCCGACCCCGTCGTCGGCGATTTCTTGAAGATGCAATTTGTCGACCACCGCGTCGTTCCTACAATTCTGTCGTTCTTTTTCTCCTACCCCTGG
This sequence comes from Sporothrix brunneoviolacea, assembly GCA_021396205.1. Lineage (NCBI taxonomy): Eukaryota > Fungi > Ascomycota > Sordariomycetes > Ophiostomatales > Ophiostomataceae > Sporothrix > Sporothrix brunneoviolacea. The sequence continues at coordinate 304,397 of WNYD01000012.1, read as the reverse complement.
AACAATTTCCTCCACAACGTCGTGTACGACGTGGTACAGCAGGTGTTCAACGGCCCCATGGACCGGGGCTTCAACCCGCACCTGGCCATCTCGCTGTTCGAGTCCGCCGACATCACGACGCAGATCGTTAACGGCCAGCTCGTCTCCGAGCAGTCGCAGGCCGCGACGCGCATGCGCATGGGCTACATGGGCCACCTGACGCTCATCGCCGAGGAGGTCGTCAAGTTCACCGAGCGCCACCCGGCCGAGCTGCTGTCGGAGACGGTCGTGGCCAAGATCATGGCTGCCGACTGGACCAACTACATCGACGGCACGCTGACCGAGACGCGCGAGCGCGATAACGCGACGCTCGGCGGCGTCCGGCCCGAGGTCGCCATGGGCAACCACGCGGCCGCCGCGGGCCTGGCGGCCGTGGGCCTCACGGGGCTGGGCTCGTCGCTCGGCCTAACGGGCCCGCAAGGTCCCTCCAACGCGCTGGCGGAGGCGGGCCTCAACGGCGGCCTCGACCTGCACGGCGGCTTCGACCTGCAGGGCGGCAACGACGGCGGCGTGGGCCCCTTCTCGATCAGCGCGGGCATCTCGTCGGGCTTCCACAGCTCGAGCGACGAAGAGGACGACGACGCCGACGACAACGACGAAGACATCAACAACGAGGTTAGTAGTGATCCCCCTGAAGATTTGTTTCGCCAATTTGTCCTGGCGGTGCGAGGCTCTGGCGGCGGCGGCAGCCGCAGCCGCAGCCGCCGCCGCCGTGTTCAATTGAAGAAGACGAAGGCGAGTGGCAGTGAGCATAGCAGCAGCATCGACAGCAGCAGTGATTGTCTTACGAATTACGACGAAATTTACGACGAGAACACGAACGCGAACGCGAACGCAAATGACGACGACACGTTTATTGATAACGGGCATGACCAAGACGACCGTGACCATGATATTGATAGCAAGGAGGAAAAGCAGACCACTCTGGCCAGGCGCGTGAACAGCATGCTTGCTTCCACAGAGAATGCTCTGGCCGTGAGGCCTATTACCAAGCGACCAGCGGCGGCCTGCAAACCAAGCGGTGCGCAGCAGAGCAGCACTTTCCCCGATCCGAGACGCACGTTGGATGGAGCCGGCGACAGCAGTAATGAAGGTGACGGTGAGGATGGGAGTGGTTGTGGTGGTGAAGGTGGCATTTATGATGACTACGACACTCTGCAAGACTGCTCGGGACAAGCACGTGGCGATGCCCAGAGTCGGGGGCAGGGCACGTCGGATCTCGTGCAGAGGTTGAAGCGGACCGTGGTGCAGCATTTCCGTCGCCGGCAGTGAGGGAGAGAAGTTGTGGGGGGACCGGTGGCTGTTGAGGTTGGCGTCGGCGTTGCTTTGTTTCGGATCCGCCTAGTTCGAAGTCTGACTGGGTGCCTGGGTGCCTTGCAGTTTGCTGGAGTATATTACATGGCCTGCCTCAAGGGCAAGAGAGACATCAGAAGTTGGGTGTGTGGATGATGCATCTGGAAGCAGGTTCCATTTTTCTCGTTCTGGGTGCATCGCCTCTCCTCTCGATCTACGTGGTTTTGGTCTTTTTTGGTTGTCGTTCTCCATCTTCGAGCGAATCGCGCCCGCGCACTGCGTCGACTTCCTACGACGACTTCCTACGACGCACGTTCTGGATTTTACCGACTTCCGCCTCTTAACTGCTCTGCCACTGTCTTCTCTAACATTTTGAACCGCGTTCCGCCGGACCAGTTGCCAGTTTCCTATTTGTTTTTGCCGAATATGTTCCGCTAACATTCCATGTAGTTCCGCGCATATACCGATCCCCTGAATTCTTCTTCTTCCCTCCTGCCCCCGGCGATCCCGCCGCCACCACCGCCCCCGCCCCCATTGAACGTCCCTCCCTCGCGGGCCCGCCAGCTGCTTGCTGCCCGTCTCGCTATGAACAAGCGCAACGCGGAGTCCGCCGCCGCACAAGAAAACGGAAAGGATGCAGACGAGAGTGGCAGCAGTAGTGCTGATGCAGGTGGTGTTGGCAGTACTGGCAGTGGAGACGCCGATGGCGACCTCTCTCTGGTGTCCGCGCCTAAGCCGCTGTCGAGCGCGCTCCAGACCGTCGGCGGCGGGTCGGGGTCGGAGCGTCTGCGGAACCCCTTTGCCGACGACGAGGACGATGACGACGTCGATGTTGAGGCCGATGATGATGCTGATGATGGTGACGACGATGACGAAGACGACGAAGATGCGGGCCTGAACGGAGGCGACGTCGGCCGCGTCGGGCTCGGCTGGAACCGCGGCAGCTGGTGGCGGTCCATGGTGCGCCGGGACCGGCGGAACCAGCAGAACAATAGCCTGAACGCAGCTGGCGGCAACGGTGCAGGGAGCAGCAGCGCCTTTGACGGCGAGAAGTTCGGCGACGGCCGCGACAGCAGCAGCGACGGCGAGGGCGGCTCGTCCGGTGAGGAAGACGAGAAGCACAAGCACACCCGGGGCAGTAACAGCCGGGGCGGCGCCGCGGATGCGCTAGCCGACGACGACGAGGAGTTTGGCGACTTTGCCATGCCGGAGGTGGCCAAGGAGGAGGGCGCGGGCGACAACAAGGACGACGCTGGCACTGGGGCCAGCAGCGACAACGGCCCGGTGCTCTTCAAGCCCCTTGCTCTGCACCCGGCACCGCTGCTGTCGTCATCGTCGTCGGACAACAACGCCGCTGGCAGCCTCTGGCGTCTGGGCTTCCTAAACACCACCAACCTCGCCGAAGATGGTGCGGAAACAACGGCTGCTACGGCATCCGCAAAACAAACTGTCACCCTGGACGACGACGAGCTCGAGGTGCTCGGCGAAGACGGTCACCGGGTGGCGCGCGTGACCGAGGCGACGCGGCGGACGAGCCTCGAGGACCCGGACGAGGACGAGGTGGTTGTGTAAATGGGCGGACTGTGTGATTTCCGGTGGGTATCTTGAGGGAGGAGGAATCGGGTAGTACGAATACGACTAAAGGGGGGGGGGAGCGGTTGGTAATCTTTTTGGTCTAATGTTTTTTTTGCGCCTAATTTTCTTCACTTTGTGTTTTTCTAGTTTTACTTCTTTCTTTTCTGGTCACTTGTTGTTTTATCGTTTGGATGTTGGCTTTGTTTTCATTGTTGGGGGGCCCAGGACACTGTCCCCGTGTTTTGGAACACGGGGAAAGACAGACATGAACGTGGCCCCCTTCACCATATTTTCGTGTACGAGTTGATTTCAACCCACCCCCTACCATGTACGATATGATACTTTATTTGTTTTGTCCTTTACTTCCTACCTTCTGTTGGATGCCTTTGGCTCGATGGTTCGTAATCTAGTCCTGCATATGATACACTTTTTTTGGTCTCTTTTCTCGTGCTGCCATTGGTGGACTCTCCCCAAGCAGGATTGTTTTTTTGGCGCTTTCATCTGTCTTGTGCTGAAGAGGAGCGGCGACACTCGTCTGCGGAAACATTCCGGAAACAGTAGACAGCAGCGTGCGTCTCGAGGGTCTCGACCTTGCCCACAATAGATGCCGAGAAAGCTGCGCAGGGGAGAAGCAAGGATCACGAGATGAACTTTGCTCACGCCCCCAAAAGAATGAAATGCGGGGAAAATGCGATGGGCCGCAAGAGATGTGATGAACAGACAATGAAGGACGAAAAAGAGGACATGAGGGAATAAAAAAAGAGAAAGGAGACGTCGAGACTGGGTTGTCGGCCGCCCGCTGCCGATCGGATGCAACCTTTCGGTGGATGCCCTGCCGAAGCGGCCCTTCAGCCACTCCCACCAGGCCTGCCAGGTTTAGATGTCAGCCGTCGTCCACAACTGCCGTGCTGCAGCTACCCCGGTTTGCGGGGGAGGAGACGGCAGCGCAGCATCGTCCATTAGTGCCAAAACCTTGTTTCCCTTTTGACTCGATTCTGGCTGTGCTTCCAAGACCTGATCTTGACCCGAACCGTGAAAGCGGACAAGACGAATGAGCCCAAAGAGAGAAGCATCACGGGCAGGGGTGACACAGATTTGATCATGCCGACGAGCCAGGTGTTCATGCAGAAGAAGAAAAGGAGAAAAAAAAGAATAACAGGAAAAACAGAGGCTGGAATTGGTCCGACGCGGCAGACGGCAGCGGGAGGGGGGAGGAACGGGGGTGTGCGATCGAGAAAGCCCGGGCGGTAAACAGGTCTGAGGTCCTGGACGAGTCGTTCCCTGGATGTATGCATCCACGGGTCGTGGGCATATAATATAGAGACGAGCGGGACGGCAGCAGGGTGGTACCGCGGGTGTACTCACATCGGAAGAGAATAGGATCGAACAAAAAACGGAGGAGGAAATAGCCCAGCTGCGAACGGTTCGCGGTTCGTCTTTTATTTTTTTTCTTTCTGCCGGCTACTTTCCCATCCTTGACCAACATCACGAGCCACGACAAGGGGCTGTATCCATTGTCGTTCCCCTCCGAACAAGCCTCTTCGAGTACCGAATTTAGACCGCTCTCGTCTGCGGCCCAACCCTCCGCCATGTCCGCCCCCCTGGCCGAGACGTCCCTCTGGGCGAACCGCAAGTGCCTCGCCATCTGCGCCATCGTCGCCGTCGCCAACATGCAGTACGGCCTCGACTCCGCCGTCGTCGCCAGCCTGCAGGCCATGCCCGGGTTCCTCAAGGTCTTTGGCCACGCCGACCCCACCGCCGCCGGCGGCTACGCCATCGGCAGCGTATTCCAGCAGCTGATCGGCTCGCTGCTGACGCTCGGCGCCTTCCTGTCGTCGCTCGTCGCCGGCGCCTTTGCGCACTTCTTCGGCCGCCGCCCCGCCCTCTGGCTCGCCTGCCTGCTGACGGCCGTCGGCTGCGCCATCCAGATCGCCACCGCGGACAAGGGCGTCGTGTACCTGGGGCGGCTCGTGCTCGGCGTCGGCAACGGCTTCCTGGTCACCTTCTCCAACATCTACACGGCCGAGGCGGCGCCCGCGCACCTGCGCGCCGTCATGGTGGCGCTCTTCTCGGAGTGGGTCAACATCGGCAGCATCATCGGCACCATCGTGACCAACGCCACCAAGGGCCGCCTCGACAAGGCATCCTACCAGATCCCCGTGGGCACGCTGTTCATCGTGCCCGTGCTGCTGTCCGTCGGCCTGTACTTCGTGCCCGAGTCCCCCCGCTACCTCATGTACCGGAGCCGCACGGAGGAGGCGCGGCGCGCGCTCGAGACGCTGCGCGACACCGCTCTGCCGCGCGAGCAGCTCGAGCTCGAGTGGGTCGAGATGGTGCGCGGCATCGAGGAGGAGAAGCGCACGGCCAGCACGATCGGCCCCGTCGACATGTACCGCGGCACGGACCTGCGGCGCACGCTGCTGTGCTACGGCGTGATCGCGACGCAGACGGGTGCGGGCTCCTGGTTCGTCATCTCGTACGCGACGTACTTCATGACCGTGTCGGGCCTGACGGTCGACGAGGCGTTCCGCTACTCGATCATGAACACGTGCATCGGCTTCATCGGCGTCAACGTCGGCATCTACGCCATGCGCCACCTGACGGGCCGCCGCGGCATCCTCATGACGGGCGCCATCTTCCAGGGCTGCTGCATGCTGGGCATGGCGGTGGCGGCGACGGTGGCCGACGGCACCATCGCGGCGCGCAACTGCCTGGTCGCGTTCATCGCGCTCTACCAGTTCGCCTACAACGCCTTCGTCGGCGACGCCAGCTACCCGGTGTCGACGGAGCTCGTCAGCACGCGCCTGCGGTCGTGGACGGTCGGGTCGGCCATCAGCCTCGGGTACTTCTTGGCCTGGCTGACGGGCTTCTGCTCGCCGTACTTTATCAACCCAACGAATCTAAACTGGGTGAGTCCCTGCCCCCCTCCCTTTTGTCTTCTCGTATCCCACCCCTCTCCTTGCATCTACTGACTTACCTCTGCAGGGCGCAAAATACGGCTACATCTGGGCCGGCAGCAACTTCTGCTGCTTCCTCTTCTTCTTCTTCTTCATCCCCGAGCTCAAGGGCCGCTCCCTCGAGGAGATCGACGAGCTGTTCGCCAAGCGCGTGCCCGCCTGGAAGTTCAAGTCCTACAAGACCACCATCCTGGACCAAGCCCGCCAGGAGGTGCAGAAGCGGGACGAGGCAAACGAGGCTCTTGGGCCCGGCACTGCCCGCATCGACTCGACCATCAACAAGGAGGCGACGGCCGAGGCGGTGGAGCACTTGGGGTGATGGAGAGGGGGTTTACGTTGGCAAGATGTTTAGATAAGGAGAATTTAAACGAAGAGCAGCCGATACATAATACAATGCCAAGGATTAGGAATACTGTGCCACTTGTCATCCATGGTGGGCTGAAAGAATGCGGAGATCCGGCGGAGGAGCCACTCTCGTGAAAGACGATTAGCCGGGGCTAACAACACATATCTTCGCACTCAGTGGCAGCGCAAAGTAGGCAACCGGTTGCGTGCTTTATTAAAGAAGAATAAATGGCTAAAGCTAGAGCAACTGAGGACAGCAAAAGTGGAAAGTGGCCCTGCTTTAGCCACTAGCTATCTAGAGTTTGGCACCCTGCTTTGCGACTGCAAGGCAGGGTGAGCAGATACTGGGAGGACGAGGCTGCACACGTGATGGCAATATCGCCAAGGGATGGCAGCCTCGATCACGATCTGCACGCGCTGTACAGAGATCCGCGGCAGCGACAAGTCGAGGACTGACTTTGCACTGGACGAGCAGATAAAGGCGTAGGGTGAAGAAAAAAGAGCTCGCTCGTGCCGTACATTATTTATTTTCTCTCCGTGAATATGTGCGCCCTTGCGGAGAAACATTAAGGTTCTGCTGAGCACCTAGCCCAGGTCTGATGCTGTCTCTCCCCTCCGTCCCCCTTTGTTTTATGTTAAGGTTCATTAGGGAGATTTCTCGAGAACCAGCAGAATTAAAGTTCGATTCCCTTACTGCATATATGAATTAAGCTTTCTCGTCTGCCTGTCTTTTATTCTCTTCTTCTTTCCCCATCATCTTCCCAAGACAACTTTCGCTCCAACCTCAACCTTTCCAAACTCGATACCAAAAGCCACCTTTCCTAAACAACAACTTACGCACAATGTTTTTCGCCAACTTCATCTTCTGCTGGGCCGCGGCCCTGGTGGCTGTCGTCTTCGTCGGCTTCGGCGCCCAGCCCGCCGACGCCTACTACACCGGCGCCTGCGTCAAGCAGCCCATCACGACCAGCCCCAAGGGCACACACTACCACATGCGCGTGCCCCATGGCCAGAAGTACAGCGAGACCGACGAGCGCTTCCCCGGCCAGTTCTTCTACGATGAGCTCAAGTCCTGCCACCCCCAGGACTTCACCACCATCTACGACGTCGACGGCAACGCCCACGTCGACTTCACCATCCGCAAGTGGAAGAACAAGCTCATTAAGAACAAGTGCAACGTCGAGGAGCGCATCGCCTATGCCATGCGCAACGAACACACGCCCGTCTGCGTCGTCGGCGACGGCCAGGTGCTGGCCGACCAGTGGCGCCAGTCGTGGAAGGACGACAAGGAGTAGGGGGTCTGTCTCTCAACATGCAATTTTTAACAAATGCAGAGGATGAGCAGGCGAGTCTCTGGAAGTTGCGGATAGCTTACTCAAGAGAGCTTTTAAGTTCACGGGGGGTAGGGCAATCTTTGTTTTTCTCTTTCTATTTTGGGGTTTTGTTTTTGCGGGTTGTTTAATGCGCTATCGATTCGAAGTTGCAGGTCTTATACTGTTAGAGTACTTCGAAGAGGTCCAGCAACTCTCGCTTTACTTTACTTTAGATATACTTTCATGTAGACAATCTCATATTTCTTAATAATTTTACTGTGGCACGTTGTAAATATGACATCCAAGACGCTCGAGTGGGTTATTTTCGCCCTCGTAATAACCATACCCCTTACCTCACAACAAAGTTATACTGATATCGACGTGTCTTTGCCTCCAGGAAGTGGCAGTACGTATAGGCCGTGAAGGACAAATAATAAGGAGGCTTAAAGGCATCTACGACTGGGAGTGAACGTTTAAAGGGATGTTAACAATTGAAGAGACCGCTAAATTGTATACCCTGGAAGAGAACAGGAAAAATATATAAAAATTAAAAAGCTCAATGCCCGGCTCCATCAATGCTCCTAATGCATACTCCGTACATGTAGAGACTATATATTTTACCGAATCGCAACAAATCGAGCTTCACAACTTTGCCTTGGGGGGCTCTGAGAGTCGGAGTTGAAGAATGCTGCATGAAACGCTTCTAGTAAAGATGGTCAGCCTTGATTGCCATTCGGTGTACCGAGACAAGAACACATACTAGCTCGACGACCCGTGGAATCCGTATTGCGGAAAATCAAAAGCTGATCCGGCTGCTGTGCTTTGATGTAATACCACCGGTGCCTTTCGTTGGGCAGGAGAAGCTGGTTCTCGCCAACATGGTCGGCATGCAGTCGATCTGCCGCCATGATGTCCTGCGCGGCGTCTATCGTAGCATAGTCGCACAAGGCCAAAGGCCAGTCGTCGTTTGGTCCAACAAGCGGCCGCCAGACACTAATCAAGTTCGGGTCTAGTTTAGCTCGTAGTCCACTCTTTGTTTTACAACGCGGCGTATTACGGTCTAGGAGGGAAAAGAGGGGGGAGGTTGGTTTGTACTTTAGCATATCGAATTCCTTGCCTTCAAAATACCTATCTTGGCCTGGGAAGGAGTGCTGGAGCTGCAATATCGCCCCGCGAATGGAGTAGTCGCTGTGTGTAATGCACGCCGGCTGCAGGTGTGTGATCATGGCATCTTCGTTTGCCGGGAAGCGTTCATCGCGTTTTCTGACCTGGAAGCAACAATATGTCAGACGTCATGCACTGGGAAAATATGGTGGTGGAAGCAGTCACAAAGAGAAAGACTTGCTGCAAATTCAAGGGGCTCGATTCGGCTGTATTCCGGAAAACGTCGAGCTAGCAATGCCACAAGCTCCTGTAGATAGGCTTCTCCAACAGCTTCAGGGCCATCGAGAGCATCCGCGGCGCTGAGGTGTGTCTCTGCTTCGGCAATACAAAATCCATTGTGCTCGAGATCAAACGTGTCCGTCGATTCAATTGCGTGTATCGTCACAGCCTCCGGGGAGAAGATTTGGTTTGACCGCGCGATTCCATCCTTTTCCTCAACATCGAACTCGGCGAAGTACGGCTTCTCTGTTTTAAACAGCTTGTCCCGCGCGAGGTACTGTAGAATTGTGTTGACCATGCTGATCTGTTGCAAGAGAGACGAAGATTAGGCTATGAACCGAGGGGGTGAAAGAAAGACGAAGAACAGACGAAGAAAAGAACCGTAAAAAATAGAAGAAAGAAAGGGGCCTACCTGTTGGCAAGATTTCCAATGCCCAAAGCCCATTATCGTATAGAAACCACCAGCTGAGCAATCCCAACAACTAGCTGCAGCAGCCCGATAAGAAGAGACCATCCACCGACAATTAATACAGCCCAGAACGTGTACCACTGCAGTGGGTTTCGCCGGTCGCGCCACAGATCGCGTAGTTTGCTGGGCTGCTGGCGGAGTGTGAACTCCTGCAGCTTGGCCAGGCGCTGGCCCAACAAGGGAAAGTCGTCCTGGGAGCTGTACGAACTCTGCTCCTGGAGCTGGCCCTCGAATGTGCGGCATGTGACTGGCCACAGGGACACGGGCAGGGCGAGGAGGTGTCGATCGTAAGGGTGCGTACACACGCAGTCGAGCAGGCTATCGTACTCGTCTAGGTTGTCCTTCTTGAGTGTCTTCAATATGGTCTTGGCCAATCGCTGCGAAACACGTTTCTGTCCGAAAAGCAATCGATAAGACATGAGCACCTCTTGGTGCAGCTGTGTGTGGGTGTGAAAGTCTTCGTCGATGGCGTCGGCGCTGTTGCTGCCAGCAAACTCCCGAAGGAGACTGCTCAACGATGGGGGTCAGCGGATTGGCAAAACGGAAAACGGGGTCGTGTGCCAGTGGCACACCTAGTCAAGAGCTGAGCCGCATTTTTTTGAGAGCGGCACATACGTACGCTTGGATGATTGGTGCAGCCTGGGCTTGGTCTTGGTCCCCAGCAACAGCACTCAGAGCACAGAACGTTGGGAAACGGAAGACCGATAGTCGCCGCTTGACAGAGTCAAAGTCCAAGTGGCAGGATAGATCATTGACCCAGACCAAATTGATCTTGCCAATATCGCTGAGGGTTGCGAAATTGAGGCACGCAACTTCCAGCGTCACCGACCGGTCTTCCGGTTTGCCCTCGCCAACGTGATTCCTCCACCGTGTCGTCACCATGGTCTTGTGGAACTGCCGGAAGACGGCAGAGATGGGCCTCGTGGCGAATTCTATCCGCTGGCAGTCCGTTCGAAGGGCCTGTCCGTTGACCTTGAGGCAAGGCTGCCCGTTGAAATCGGGCCAGTGCAGCTTCGGCTGGAAGGTCATGGTCGCCCAGCACAGAACGGAAAAGACGGCAACCGAACAAGTCTTGTCACGCGCGGCCACTTCGACGCCCCCGTCCTGTCGGGGAATAGCAGCGGACCAGACATTCTCAATGCTGCTCTTGTCGTTCAAGGTCTTCATGGCAGAGAGGACGGCGTCAAACATGGGCCAGCAGTCCGCGGCCGACTCTGGCTTCTGCTGTCTCAATGTCGTCCACACAGCAGCATACTCGGGGGCCAACAAGGGATTAAAGCATGCTTCGAGATAGCGGCAGTAGGACCAAATACCGGGGTATTGCCAGAGTTCGTTGTGGGAAAGGCCAAACAGGATCTGCATGGATGCGGCGAAACGCTGCGGTGGTACATTTCCGCCACCTAGCCGGTGTTGGCTTTTGGCGGCGTGCAGCTCTATGTCCGTGCTGCGTCGTCTGGCACGAACAATGCTTATGATGTCAATCTTCCCGTCCATAGTTTTTGGGTGGCATGCGGTGTTTTCTCCGTGGTTGATTGCGTGATAGAGATAGCGCCCCGTGTCTCTAAGGACCTCAATGTGCCGATGCTACTGAGACTCATGTAGAACCAACAGAAAGAGTCCTGCAGCCTTGCATTTATCCGCATTTATACTTCTTTCTGCCGAGCATGTAGACGCTGCATTTCGTCTGAGAAGGCGACGGTCGAGAAGACCATTGAGTGGCGCAGCAGAACTCCAAACCAAAGTTGCACTTTCAAATGTGCACTTTTTTGCTGCCCAACAGATGAATACCACGTTTCTGCGCTTTGAATTCCCGCGTTAGGCGCTGCAGATTGCTGAGAAGGCTGAGGGACTATTAATATTTCCTTTTCCATCTCGCCCGAGCCACTAACCTGAACGTACCCATCAAGCCTGGACCTGGGTGGGCGTCTGCTGGGGCACCAGTCACAGGTGTTTAATTTGAAGTGTTATTCCACAGGTGTCTCGAACCATCCACGCGTGGCGGGCTAAGGTTGTTGTCTGCACACCCCTAAAAACTAGCAGGGTTACATCTCAAATGATAAGTACATCTTTGCAGACCTGTAAGCTTTAGGCAGTAGGCGTGTTCAGCCTTCTCTCCCCGTTCGCCTGTCCTACAAAATGAAAGGCTGTGGGCCGACTCGTCAACACGATGTTGTGCACAGCCTCCCGCAAACTTATTTCAAGGCCCACAGACGCTTCTGCTTCAGTAAAATCAAGCTTCATAGCTACATATCGCTGTTTAAGGTATACCAAAGCCTCCATGCGTGCAGTTCAGCGGCAGTCCCTAAATAGTAGCTAACTATCAAGAGTGAGACTTAGGAGTTCCGACAGCAGATCTACTTGCCCGAGGCCGTTACTAAGAGGTCTGTCACATAACAAAAGGCAGCGCCCTCTTGTGTAATAGCTTCATGGTGAGATTCTATCTTGTATTTTGCAAACCATTTGGTGCTCATGAGAAGCTACATTACATGTCTGCCGATTCAACCTCTCCTGCCAAGTACTGTACTAACATACACTCACGAGAATCATGGAGTCGGACCAACCCACCTTGAATCAGCCGTGGAAGGCTTGGTATAAGCCCGGCAAGGCAGATTGCGAGCCTTTTGCCAAGCCCAAGTCCCTTCGTATTTGTTCTAGCCAAGGCGAGAATGGACAAGGCGGCCTTCCTACGAAAGTTCGAAATATCGATCTTTTCGCCACCGAAAGTGTTAAGGGCGATCATGTCGCTGCGGAGACTCCCGAGATTAAGCATTAATCCCGGACTGCCCGCGTGGCCGTCCATGACATTGGATCATGAATGGCCTTCCAGAGTCGTTCCAGTTTGCAGATTCTAGATGCTAGATGTGCCGAGAAGTGGGAATCGGCGGCCTCATTTCCATATAAGCTGGTTTGCTCGTCTTCCGTTCGGTGTTAAGTGTATGAGTGGCAACGATCGTGTTAAACTATTCAGTTTCAACCAAATAACAAATTTGAGTCCTATTCCCATATATTTACCGCCATAGTCCATAGTAGAATCCTCCAAAAGAGAGCGCATCCCACATTCCGCGAACCATAACACACTGAATCAGCGCCACAAAATACAAACCAGGCTGTCGTACGTGCTCTCCTTTCCAGGATCTCCAGCATTTGGATCACACTTCCGCAGCAGGCGCTCTGCTTCATCCCGGTATTTCACTGCTTCTTCAGCGTGTCTTGGTTCCTGTTCCAGCGCTTCAGAAAGCTTGAAGAGACACCGCGTGTGCTCAGCAACCAACTGTTTCTTATGCTTCTGGGTGACAACCAAGGCATCCCGCAGATGTTTTCTGGTACGTTAGGTTAGCAGACGCAAGGGAATTTCGCCCGCCCTGGGGATAGTAACATACACTGCCGCTTCAAGCTGTCCCTTGTCCAGAGCAACGCATCCCAAGCGGTACATGCATGCTCCGTTGAATGGGTCGCTTCGCATTTGGTCTCCTCGAAGCCATATATTCTGGGCTTCCATGAAATGAGCTTCGGCCGCCGCATAGTTGCGATCGTAACGGTCGACAGTGCCAAGCCCGAAGTGAGAGCTAATGAGAACAAAAGTCAGTTTCCATGACGTCTGTAGTGAGGAGTCTATTGGATATACTTACTGGGCTGCCATTGCCCAATCGTACGGCTCAGTGGAGTCAATCTGCTTCAGTGCCCCATTCAACAATTCTCTGGCCCGCTGAGAATAACCGGACCATATCAGGCCCAACGCCATGGTCTTCATGATCTCTGCCGGCCATTCACCCGTGCGCTCGGTTTGTTCCAGGGACCATTCTCGGAAGTGATCACGCGCTTTCTCATCCCATTTTGTCGCCTCGGCAAAGTCGTTCAGTGTGGCGATTCCCATTGCGGTGTTATCTGCAGCCCAGGACAATTCGCGTGGATTCAAAGGGACGTCACTGTTGGTGATAGAATATGACCTCTTCAACCACTCTACGCCTTCTGCTGCTCTGCCAATGAAGACCAGCAGCTGGCCTCTGTGTGAAGTTACAGAGTCCCAGAGAGCAACCGTCTGTTCTTCTTTGGGCAACGATTCCAACGCCAGCAGGTTGATTTCAATGAGGTCGGCGAGCTCCTCGAAGGAGTTGAGCTCCAAGAGATACCTGCCACATACCATGAGTACCACTTCCCAAGTTGATAATAAGCATGACAGGAACCACGGGAGAATACACTTACCTCTGGCAGGCATTGTTTAGGTCGCAATAGGTTTGCAGAGCGGAAAACGTTGGATTGGCGCTCCTCTCCTCGCGGAAACAATCCTTCAGTCTCATGACGTGCTGCAGGAACAGGGCACACCGATCCCACATGAGATAGAGCGTTGCCAAATTCGAATCACGGCGAGGGAAGGCCGCCGACACCAAGACTGTTGCATCGTTGAAAGCCTGTTGTTTCTGCTCAGGCGTCATGCTATTATTGAAAGCTTGTTGCACAAGCCGGTGAAGCGAGAACGTCCTCGAAACTTTGTCCCTCTTTACGAGGGCAAGCGTAAGAAGGGTTTCAATTGCGCCCGAGAAACTATTGCCATTGTTATTATATTGAGCACAAGAAAAGGGAAGAAAGAAACACTGCAAATTCCCCAGGACATACTCAAAGGGATCCGAGCAGAATTGAAGAGATTCGGGAAATTCCGACGGAGAACGGAGCTCAAAAAGTGTTTGCGGAATGTTGTCCGGGTTCAAAAAGGACATAACGCCTAGGATTGCACGGCTCTGAGGGTCGAGAGACTTGAAGGAAATGTCCCAGAGAGCACTGAAACGGTCACCCGAAACGCGGTGCACCTCGTTGCGATGCCGATTGTAGAATCTTGCAAATTCTGTGATGGAGAGAGCACGCTTGTGGATCAGCCCAGCGATGGCGGAAATCGCCAAGGCATGTCCGCTCAGCTCGTCCGCGAGCTGCTGTGCGGATTCTTCTTCGCCGTCCTGAAGATTGGTGCTGAGGTCTGTCGTCAGGAGGTGCAGGAGGAACTGCAAGCCTGTGTCCTTGTCCCAGCTGGTGACCTCCATGCCACGAGCGGCCAGGTCGAACGAGAAGTTGGGATTGCGGGTCGTAATCAGGATCTGGCAACGGCTGGTGAGCGGCCAGTAGTCCTTTATCAACGCCGGGTCCTCGGCATTGTCGTACACAATCAAGCAGCGGCATTCTCGGAACACGGTCAGCAGTTATCGGCGGCATTGAAACGGATTCGTTCCGTGCCGTCCACTCACGGGTGTGCTGAAGCCAGTTGAGAACCGCTTCGCGATTCTCGTCGTGGTCTCCCGGCCGCGCGTCTGGCAGCTTCAGACGCAGGGCGATGTTTGTGAAACTCTGCTTGAGTGACACGAGGTTCTCGCTGTAGACCCAGAAGAGCGCGTCAAGCTCGTCCCGGTCAAGCTTTATCTCGGCATACCGCAAGGCCACAGTGCTCTTACCAACGCCCCCGAGACCGTGAAGTGCAAGAGACCGAAGCGATCGTCCCGAGTCGGCATTGTCAAAATAATCCTCGATTTTTTGAACGACGTCAATACGGTCGAAGAAGTGCGACGTTCGAATGGAAGGAAGAACGACGCAGGGCAGTTTGGCTTGCTCCTCCCGGTCGGACACGGTGAGCAGTGAAAAGCGACGCGAGAGACCGGACGACAAGCTCGCGTCTTGCTTGTTGGCGGCGTCGTCTAGTCGGATCGATCTGTTGGCGACGTTTGCGAGCTCTGCTGTGCGCTTCGACAGCCTGTCCAGCTGTCGAACGGTCGACTCAAACTGCTCTTCCAGCGGCTGCCATTCGGTAGCATGCGCCTGGCCTGTAACTAGTTGGCTGTTTTGTACATTTTGATACAAGAATGGAAGGGCGAGGTGCGTTACATACGAAACGCCGGGTAGCCCGTCACCGGCATGTCGTCGCGTAGGAATTTGACAGTGTACGAGAAGAAGAGGAGCAATTCCGAGCCAAACTCGACGCAAATGTCTCTCAGCTCCGTCGTGAAGATTGGTGCCTCGTCAAAATTGGCGTTGAGGATGCCGGTCTTGTGGGAGATTTCACGCAGCTTTTGGAGAACAGGAGGAATGGCAGCCTCCTCTTCTTGAAGAAGCTATATTGATTTGATTTGTTGTTTCAGCTCACGGATCAGATCAACCGCGTAATGTGTGATGTGTGTGTCTTGAAGTGGCATAATACCTGGACGATCAGTCTGTAAAACCCCCAGACTGGCGATCCGCCCACATCTGGGCCGACTCTGGGAAGCCATACGTTCGTGAACGTCTTCATTTTCATCAAGCCAGGAGCGATGCGGGCGAATTCCCGACCAGCTACTTCGTCGTCCGGGGATTTGGAGATCTGGTCCTGGAGATGGTCCCAGGAGCCATAATCCCGAACCTGTTCAAGATCATGATGTTCGAGTTTGGAGAGGGAAGAGTCCACGGCGGATTTCCAATGCGCGGAGAGGAGCTCTTCACTATGGCAACATGGAGTCAGTATGACCTGAATAAGTGCGCGACGAGATGCTGTTTGCACCGTAAGCTCACAGTTTTTGTTCTGCCTCCATCTATAATAAACCTTAGATCATACGGAGGTAAAAAGGTCGCAAACAGAATTCATTCACGGGCCTTGGCTGGCTTGGACGCTTTTGCAAAAGGTCTGGGACAACCAGTCTGAAAGATACAAAGCAAATGGCAAGTGAGGGCGGGGTCTGACCACTATATATGCCTCTTCTCAGTACGTGGGGTTGCCCGAGCGAGGGTGGTGTGTCAGGGCGTGGGCCAGGGCCAACATGCATGCGAATCAGCATTCCGAGAGTACGACGAATAGAATGTGCCACGGCATCAAGAAATGCTGTGCGTCTCGTGACATTATGGTCCGTAAGACTTCCATTAACGAATAGTGAACACTACATTTGTGCATGGTGTAGTGTTCGTTAGTTGGCTTCTTCCCCATATGCTCTATATGGGGGCTATTCCGTTCTGTCTAGAGGCGGCAATCCTTTCAAGAAGGTGGTATTGCAATAAGCAGAACCCCCGTGGGACAGAAGCTGGTAGAAATTACTTTGTGTCAACATAAGACGCAGGGTAATGAGGCGACAGGTGTCCGGAAGACGGTGCAGGTATGGTTGCATGCATGGTTGGCGGCGGTGCATGTTGGCGGCGAAGCCATTACGCCCCGTGCGGATCGATCTATGTAGACAGTCTGCTTTCAGCCTTCTCACACAATGTTGGCCTCGCAAGTGTAATATTGTCATATTGTAATTTGCACTTGAGTAGCACTAGTATCTAAGTGATATGTCTATGTTTTACCCCGGAACTTCTCCGCGGGGACTTGTTGTTTCGTAGCCAGCGTTGGATTTTAAGATCCGTAAAGCTACGTAAAATTACAAGCGTCAACCTGGGTTATGAGCAGCCCCAGGCACAGCTTCTTGCCGCTAGCGCTCCGTGGCCTCGTTTGCATGTCGGTCTTCATATGCCTGCGGTCGGCTTTCTCGCCGGCGCTGTCCCATTTTCTACTCGAAAAATGGCCGCCCAAGAGCCGAGTATGCTTTCTCGCCAGAACCCGAAATTCTAGGACTCTTGCTCTTGCTAGCATCAGTCCACTGGCAGCAGAATTCACTAGGCTCTGCACTTCCGTCCCTCTTACAGCTCGCCATTGAGCACGCAGCCTAAGGTCTCTAGTCCGGCCAATATATATTGGCCGACTTAGTGAAAGCGTACCCGCCGAGGTTCAAGGAGGTGCCCGTGTTCAATGCCGAGCTGCAGGTCAATCCCAAGGCACTGGAAACGGCGGTGGAATTGGATGCGGAACGGGCCCGAACAAGAAGCAGGGGGTAATAACATGGAGCATACTTTTCAGATTTTTGATGGTTTGACTCCCAAATTGCTAACACTCGCGACCTCGCAACCTCAGCCCGCTACATACTATTGCCATTCTCGTCAAAGACAACATAGTGACCAAAGACAAACCGCCAGATGTTTCGGCTGGGTCACTCGCCCTGCTCGGTGTAAAGCTGGCCAATGAGTCCTTGGCGTTCGTTAAACTGCGAAAAGCAGGCGCATTGATTGTGAGAAAGACGAATCTCTCCGAATGGGCCAATTCCAGGGGCTAGGACATCGGTCTGGATGGCGTCCCCGTGGCGACTAGTCACTGGGTGCTTATTATCCCCACTTGACGCCCGAAGGCAGTAGGGCGGACTCGGCAGTTGCCGCCGCGCTAGGGTTGTCGACGGCTGCGATCCGCACTGCGGTAGGGCATCGAGTACCTTTGTCATTCTGGAACGCAAAAAGCCAATTTCTTTCGTGTGACCTTTAGCAGCATTCTGGAACCAGCCGAGTTCAAGAACATCGTGAGCCTGAAGTCTACACGCGGCTTTACGGAAAACGACGGTGCCATACCCATTTCCAGCTGGCAGGACGGCATCGGCCCGCTCACCAAAACTGCCAAAGATGCGGCGTACAAACTGAACTAAAAGGGTTATTGAAGTGATCGTGAAGAGGAGACGTGGAACATGCCGCCAATCTCTATTTTTGATCCGCAAACGGACCGACCTGAGCGGCATTGCCATCGCCCCTCCCTCCCCCCCCCCCTCCGAAACACCTTCACTGCGGATCTGACATCGCCCATCACGGCTTCCTTTGAGTCTCTATTGAAAGCACTCCGTGCGGCTAGAGCAACTATTGCGGATCATTCAGACTTCGCCGAGATGAGAGGGTTTGAAAATTGAAGCGACAGGCCAAAGGCATCGTGCATTTGTCCCCGTTTAAGCGGGACCTTGTCCGGCACCTTGATACGCTAGAAACAAACCCCTAGACCATCTCTTCCGCGGAAGACATCATTCAATTCATAAAAACATTTCCGTAGGAGCAACACCCAGGCCGAGACATCAGCGAGTTCTCCAGACCCAGGTAGAGGTTATCCACGTCAATAGCGACAAATACAAGGAAGTGGTGGAACAAGAGCAGTTCTAGGGCGGCACAGGAGGCATTCTCGAAGTGCTGGGCAAGTACAAGGCCGGTGCCTTGGTGGTTCTATTTTCTTTCGGCATAACCAACAATCTTGTGGCAAGGATGAGCTTTCCCGTGCTCGGCGTCCCGCTGGGGTTCTATCCTCAAGGCACTCGTCTCAAACTAAATGCATGCCGGCCGAGTTTGGCACGAGTTGCGCCGGGCATACCGCAAGTTGGCCCTAGAAATCTTGGCTCGAGGAATGAAAAACTGATATTGAGCCTGGTAGGT
This sequence comes from Sporothrix brunneoviolacea, assembly GCA_021396205.1. Taxonomy (NCBI): domain Eukaryota; kingdom Fungi; phylum Ascomycota; class Sordariomycetes; order Ophiostomatales; family Ophiostomataceae; genus Sporothrix; species Sporothrix brunneoviolacea. Next base: position 285,804 of record WNYD01000012.1, on the reverse strand, counting down.
ATTCATTGGCGCTCGGCACGAAAGCGCTCTCAGATGGCGTTTTGCTCCTAGTTTACATATGCGTTTGAGCAACCGGGGAGGGCGTGAGAGAATGGCCCCTTGCCATTTAATTTGCATAAAACGGAGCTGCTGAGAGACACCTGGTAGTAAGACGCAGGAACAGTTGAAGAAAACAAATCAGGATGTCAAATACAGTCGGCTTTCCGCGGGCTGCTTATGCCACTAGGGAAAATGGATCGTAGCAGACTTGTTCGCGTATCTGCACTTTACCACCTGCACTTTTGTAAATCGCTTCATTATTAGAGAGCAAGCCGAAGGACGTAGGAACGGGACACAGAAAGGGGGAATGCTGCTGACCCCGTTGACTGAGGCTCTGCACTGCCCCACTCTGCTGGCCAATGACAAGGCACGCAAGGAGCATACTGTTGGGACCGGCACATACACCTGACATTCTTTGTTCTTGCATCCATGCCAATGAGCCTTCCAGGGCACTCTTTCAGCCCCCACGAAGCAAACCATGACCTATTACGCGCCGAGTTTGGAGGGCATTTCAGCTTGGGGTGATCAGGCCGCCATCCTGGTCGGGTAATCGGGCAGTCAGGTACGGGTCATACGAGGTTGTTGGGGCATGCTCTGCGCCCCTTGGCCAGGCATTCTGCAGGCGTGTCACCAGAAATTGCCGCTGTACGATGTGCCCCAACAACCTCGCGAGCATCCCAATATCGATGGAGGGGTAAGATACATTGAGCGGTGAAGGCGATTCTCTCGCACAAAGAAATGCACCCCCGGGAGGTTCTTTCTTACCGTTTCGACCGCGGTCTGCAGTCGTGAAACCAGCAGCAAAGTACCTGTGGAGAGTCCGAGCCTCGTAGGTGTACTTACTGTTTCGATGCAAAACAGGAACTGACCGTATTTTGCTCGGAAGAATCCTGCCTAGCTGTGTAGTTCGCGAGATGCCCAATATCGAGACACCGACCATAAAACAGACCACAAGGGGCACTGGAGCTGTTCGAAGCCAGCCGCGATCTCATCATCGCTTTGTGTACAGAGCCACATACAAGAGTACAATGGATCGAGTTCAGGCGTCTGGCACGTCCAAGGTTGTTGTCGGCTCGCGGGACAATTTTTGGCTGTGGTCCGCCGAGTCTGGCTGGGACCTCACTCACCCACCATCTCCCGATGCACCCCCACCGCAGTCTCGAATCGTACTGCCGTGCGAAATCAGCAATGTCACCATCGACCCGTCCAAAACGGCTCTGTTGATCGTGGACATGCAAAATTACTCCATGCACAGTGCCAGTTTGGGACACGATTGTCCCCCAGCCGTGCTCGCGGCGCAGGACATGCTTCTCCGATACGCAATACCCGCCGCCCGGAAAGCAAGCATCCGCATCATATGGCTCAACTGGGGCCTCACGGAACACGATCTCGAAACAATCACGCCTGGGGCCATGCGCGTATTCGGCTCGAGGGCCAACTGCGAGGCCGCCGACTATGGACTCTTCTCTCGTTCTAGCGCTGACGCGATGGTTCAGTGTGGAGAAGTCTATGAGCCCAAGGGCCCGGGCACCGACCTAGGTGAGGTCGTGCTGGAGGACGGGGTGGTGGTAGATGCCGGCCGCGCACTTATGAGGGGCACGTGGAACGCAGAACTCCATCCACCGTTGCTCGCTGCCTTCAAGGAGGGCCAAACAGCGTCGCGGCCGGATGTCTTGATCCACAAGGACAGGAACTCGGGCTTATACGACTCATCCTGCGACTGTACCCGATATCTCGAGACGTCTGGCATCCGTACGCTCTTGTTCGCGGGCATGAACACGGACCAATGCGTCATGTCCACGCTGCAGGATGCGCACTCGCGAGGCTTTGACACGATCATGCTGCGGGATGCTTGTGCCACGGACAGTCCCGACTTCGCACAGCAGAGCGCCGAGTACAATTGCTGTATCAATTGGGGTTTCTTGTCATCCTGTAAAGCTCTTGCTCAAGCTGCAGACACCATGTCAGTTGTAGAATAAAATCGAAACTGTGTGAGCAAACCAGGATTCCTGGCAAGCTGGTCACGAACGTTACAGAGAGTTGAGGCTCCGCCGTTGAATGAATATCCACTCAGATATAAACATTAGAAAGGTCAGGGTACAGAGAGAACGCAGGCACACATATGAAGAAACTTGGGCTAACCCCGTGGATACCATAAGAACACCCCAAGATACACTCACTTAACAGTGTGGCGCCCACTGAACAGGTTAAAGCTATTACGCACAGGTGTAGCTCCAAAAGAGGAATCCCCAACGAGTAGATTCGTGTCGTATATTGACTGAGCTTAACTACATCCACGAGTTTTTCTGTTATCATAGCCGCCTCATCGACAAGTCGGTCGTCGAAGGCAACACGCGGACGACGTCAGTCTCCACAAACCGATGTATTTCTTATGCCTCAGTGATGGCTACACTCTTCACCTTGTCCTCTATTTTCTCAAGCTCTTTGCCCTTGCCGGCGTCAAAATACGGCCGCTCGGCCTGCGGCGTGATGCGCAGCATATGGCGGCGCGTCACGGCCTCTTGCACAGCAAAGTCGCGGAGAGCGGAGCTATGAAGTTAGTAGGTGATGTTTGAATAAATGCGCATCATATTATTTAAGACTGGAAACCCACTGCTGCGTGTTGCGGTTGTCGTAGACGATCAACGTGCCGGGGGTCCAGTGTATGCGGATGTGCCAGTCCTGGCCGTGCTCGATGTGGTTGTAGAGGAAATTGAGAATTGTGGCTGTGTGAGTTAGCATACGCCCCTTAACATAGAGTGTGAAATAAAAGGACGAAAACAATTAAAGAGACAGGAAAGGACAAAAGGGGCACCGCTTGAGATGAAGGTCAATACGTACCACTTTCTTCCTCCTTGAGGCCTTGGATCTTGCGCGTGTACAGCCGATTCACATACAGCGATTTCTCTCCAGTGACCTAGGAATGTTAGTGACAAACACTTCTCTCCACTGTCATCTCTTATGAACTATCTCCTCCACGTACTGGATGCGTCCGTACGACGGGGTGCACCGTCTCGATAGGCTCGCGGATGTATCGGTCGCGGTGTTCGTGCACGGCCGCCTGCGAGAAGCCCGAGTGCGTCGCGTACTTGTCGTGCAGGAACTCCTGGAAGCCGGGCGACAGCGCATTGTACGCCGCCGTGGTCGACAGGTACAGCGTGTCGCCGCCGGAGGGGGGTACGTCAAGAGCCAGGAACGTCGTCGTGCCCATGCCGTTGCTGTAGTGAACCTGTTAGCATTTTGCACGTGAACGCTTTCATAGATTCCCCCTTCACGGTACCCACATCTCGTAACTCATGTCCGAGTGCCACTTGATGCTGCTGATGTTGTTTTTGATCTCGTTGTCCACGGCTCCGGCCCTGTCCGTCACAGTTAGCGGGAGCCATTTGAACACAATACGCTTCCTCTTCGGTGGCCTACACAAAATCCCGGTACACCGGCAGCAGCTCCGGGAAGTCCTTGGTCTGCCCGCCCATCTGGTGCACGTGCAGCCGCCCAAAGTGCTGCCCGTACGCCAGCTGGCGCTCGGGTCCAATGTCGGCAAAGTCCTGATCGTGGAACAGGACGACGCCGCGCTCGGCAGCCAGGAGGGCCAGCTCGTCGAGCTGCGGCGGCGTCAGCGCGCTCAGCTGCACGCCGCTCAGCTCGGTGCCGATAGCCGGCGTGATCTCGCGGAACACGGCGCCGCCCTCGAGCAGGGCCTTCTTGCCCGGGTCCGCCCGCAGGCCGACGTCGTGGTGCACAAATTCCTCGAGCGGCAGCTGCCGGCCCAGCGTGTAGTGCGGCAGGTAGGCGGCATATTTGTACTGCCTCTCTGTTAGCGATGCAGAGAGGGGATGTTTTACTAGAGTATGGGTATCGTACCTCTGCCTCGGTGTAGTTCACGGACGTTTCAGCCGCACTCTGTGCCAACTTTGTCTCGACAGCCGCAGGCGGAGATGTAAAGGTCTGAGTAGCTGACATCGTTGTCCCTTGTTTATGTACTTATTTTATTTTAATGTTGTATTTGGAAACATAAATATTTCTTGTTCCGTTGTAATTTCTGTATCCGTGCGTCTGCGTTCGTGATGCATACGATTGACTGCAAGATGATTTATCTACTTCTGCTTATATATCTTACTACGTAGTCCTGACAGTCGCATCTTCATATGAGACTGCTCCTGTTTTTGGTGCACTTCTTACATTTGCTAACATTTGCTTTCAAATCCCCCCCCCCCGCAAAAAAGCAAATGACGAGCTCCGATCTGCAGGTGACGACAACCTCAAAAGAGGATGCCAGTGGGCCGGCGCAAAGAAAAGGGTCGCAAGAAAATAATGACAGAAATGAGAAAACGTGCATATCTGAAATCAAGCCAGCCCAAAATTGTGCATGTCGGATAGCATATCCCCGAACTACTAAACCCGGAAATGCAATCGCATGCCCTTGCGGCAAGATTCTGCGGACCTCCACCATGCTCTGTCATGCCAATTATCACGAGATCGGCGCTACGACTGACGGCAGCCTTGCGTGCTTTCGCCTCACCTCCAGACCCACCACTCAGAGGGCTACAATCTGCGCAGCCCGCCGTGTCAGGAGGATGAGACCCTGTAGGGTCGCCATGAACTCCGCACTTTCGTCTTTGTGATTCCCAATCTATCCCATGTTTCCAGTTTTTTTTTTCTATTTTCACTTTGTTATCTACGACGTACTCCGTTTTTTGGCACTACCCATCCGACAATCCGGATGGATCCTGACGTGGCGATTGCCGGCGGCCCGATGGCGAATCGAGCATATGTCGGAAACAACCTATCAAAGACCCTGGAAAAGCCACCACCCCGCGGGGGCACCAACGAAGCATCCCGGATGTATTTATTTCCTTGTCACTTGCTTCGATCGGGGCCCCTTTTGCGGCGCTCTCGTCCGCGAGAATTTCCCTTTCTGGCAAACACAATCAGAGGTCTGTCTCGGCGCGCATTAGATATACAACCGCCGAAAACGCCCAGAGTCATTACGCGTCGCGCAGATGCACTCGACCATAACGAATGTACGGGGCTGAATGACGACAAAGTAGCCGGCGCCGGTTGTACTGCGACTAGGCACACATACAAGATTGTAGACGTAGAACAGTTCTAAATCCAAATTAAATAGCCGTTGTTATTGGAGTGTGAACTGTGTGTCGTTTCCCTCTACATTTGGTGATCTAGGTTGACAACTTTTGCCAGCAACATGGCTGCCTCATCGGATAACTCGGTCGTCGAAGACAACACACGGAAGCTGGTCTCCGACCAGGCCGTCGCGGAAGTCGATTCTGATTCCACGTCGTCGCCTTCGCCTCCTGAATCGCTGGAGACGCCGCCCAAGTCATCATGGTGGCGCCGGCTCGTCGGCCTCGTCTGGGACTCGGTGGAAGGCGATGCGCGGAACCGACGCTATGTGCAGAAGCTGGACTTGTATCTGTTGTAAGTCTGGAAGCCATTGGAAATGTAACGAACAGGTTGCTGACGATATCATTTAGCACATACATCTGTTTTGGCTACTTTATCAAGTATCTCGACCAGCAGAACTACAGTAGGTTTTCACACCTACACGAAAACCGTATACCGACGAAAGCTAACAGCTTCGAAAAGGCAATGCATATGTCAGCGGGATGCAGGAAGATGTACGTGTTCTCTCTTACTTTGTCTCTCAAAACCCTGCGGCTAACACGCAACTCACCAGCTTGAGCTGTACGGCAACCAGCGCAACTGGATCGTCACCTACTTCAGCCTCGGTATCATTGTCGGCACCATCCCGTCTCAGATGATACAGCTTAAGTACATACGGCCGTCCATCTGGATTCCCGCCTGCGAGCTGATCTGGTCAATCCTGGTCATGGCCATGGCTGGCGTCAAAGATGTCCGCCAGCTCTATGCGCTTCGGTTTTTTGTCGGCCTCTTCGAGGCCTGCTCGTTCCCGGGGTACGCCGCCCTCCTGGGCGGGTGGTACGGCCCCAAGGAGCTGACGAAACGTATGGCCATCTTTGAGCAGTCGAGCGCGATTGCGAGCATGTTCAGCGGCTATATCCAGGCCGGGCTGTACAAGAGCATGAACGGAGGTGTGTTTCACGTCGAAATCTCTTTCCATTCTTTTGCATCACTACGATGCTAACCTAACTTCAGTTCACGGCTTGGCGGGTTGGCGATGGCTCTTCATCATGGACGGCATCATCTCCATCCCCATTGCCATCTGGGGCTTCTTTGCCATTCCCGACCTCCCGCACACAACCAAGGCGTTCTACTGGACTAAAGATGTAGGTAGTTCGTAGGGCACTCTTCTTGAGAAGCCGAGCCTTGTATTGACTTTCTCCAGGACAAAGAATACGGCGTGCAGCGCATCGAGAAGATCGGCCGCGGTGCCCCCAAGCGCCTCACCTTGGACGCCATCCGCCGCGTCTACACCGACTGGCGCCTCTGGACGTTCCTCCTCGCATACACGTTCGTCGCCATGGCCGGCCAGGGCACCAGCTACTTCAACCTGTGGCTGAAGGCCGCGGGCTACTCGGTGACCCAGGTCAACGTGCTTCCTACCGCGGGCAACGCCGTGAGCATCGTCGCGTCCTTCTTCTTCGGCATCATTGTCGACCGCACAGGCCAGCGCCTCATCTCGCTGCTGGTCGTCCTGACGACGCTGTTCGTGTCCAACATCCTGCTGTCTGTGTGGTACATCCCGAACTGGGCCATTATGTTTGCCAACTACCTGGCATACATTGATTCAGCAGCGCAACCAATTGTCATCGTAAGTCTCCCCGGATCAAGAAAATTCGCGCAGACTAGAGATTGCTGACCAACAGGGCTGGGGCAACGAGCTCAATGGCCACAATGCCAACCTGCGGCAACTGCTGGTGGCCACGGGCAATCTTTTCACCTACATCTTTCAGATATTCATCCCACGTGAGTTCCCTCTTTGCTCCCAACCATTCTACCTCGCAGGCTCTAACGTCTCCCTTCAATGCAGTTGTCCTGTTCCCCGCCCAGGACGCGCCCCATTACAAGTACGGCTACCAGATCATGATTCTGTTTGGCGGCATCGGCGCAGTTTCGGTCTTCATTTTGCAGTGGCAAGAGAACAGGCAAAAGTAAGTTTCATAGAAGAAGAAAAGACAAGACGACAAAATGGCCCAGCGCAGCATCTGCTTTTCGTGCAGGTTTTTACTAACAATGATACTCGTGTCTAGGGCGAAAGGAAAACAGGACCAAGAGAATGTCCCTGGTCTCGTAGAGCAGTAGGCCAACGTCAGGGCAATCTGCACCGTGTTAACTTGGGAAGGGGTTGCGCCTTAAATGGGAATTTATTAAAATGTTATAGGGCTTCGACCTAGACCATGAAATTGAAGCGAAAACGTCCTGGGCTCCTCTTCACGAAGGAGCATGCTGGGGAAGTGGATATTCTGTGAAGCCTCTCTATGAAATCTTCGTGTGGTAGGCGAATGCTGGTGTGGCGATTTTAGCCAAGGCCGAAGTTACTTTTACAAGGTACAGCAAAGGCAGACTCTCCAAGTATTGAAAATAGAAATAGAAACAGAGAATAAAAGAGCTCCTAGCAAATACTACGTGTATAGACACGGCCTCTCACCATCCGCCAGTATGCACCCCTCCTCTTTCTCGCCCCTTCCTCGAGTCTCAAACATAGATTTAATCTCTTAGGCGCCTTGATGAGCCTCAATAGTCGTCATAAATACCTCTGCCGTCGTGGTCCAAGAGAGAAAGCAGGTCAACGTCGTCATCGAGACGTCAGCGACAAACGTTCCGGAGAAGGTAATCCATGACCTGGATGTATACGTACCGGCAGCGGTTGCAATAGTAGCAGGGTCACCAACCTCGCACCCGAAGCTGCCCGCGGCTATGAGCACATCGGCGCTGAAGCTGACAGTGTACGTCTGGCCGACGACCGCGGGTACGTCTTGAGAGGTCAATAAATCGCCGCCGTGATAATCCGTATAAAACACGACGCATCCTCTAGTAGGTGAGCACCGGTGGTGTAGGAGTAAAAATCTCCAATATTGAAATCTAGAACCGCCAAATACTGCCACCAACCTATTTGCAACGGAATCTTGCCTTGCTGTCCATTCGCTTTCTTCTAAGCCGGGGATGGAACCCCGAAACCATCGGTAGTGTGGTCCATTCGGTCTCGAACCGCGGCACTTCGTGTATGTTTCAGAACGAGCAGCCCCGGGCATGACATCGCTTTTCTGCCCAATATTGCTTCCCAAGCGTAGCTGCCCTATTCAGGAGAGCATTCTCAAAAGGGAAAACACGTGTCTTGTCGTGTAAAATTGTGAACTGAAATCGCCGGCCAGCACGGGAAAGCAGGCTCGTATTTGACGACCCTTTTGTTGGTTGGGTTCGAGCAAAGTGTCTAGTGTTTTATGCTATGGGGGGTGTTATTTTATTTTCATTCAGAAGCTAATAACAGGCTTTGCTGCCCACTTCAAGCTCGCTTTAACTTTCTCTTTCCCCCGATTGGGACTCCATTCACCAATTATCCTAGCATCGCCCATATTAAGATATCTGCAATCATGGCTCCTAACTCTCCCTTTTTCGCTCAACTCTCCAAAACAAAGTTCTTGGACCCTAGCGGTCTGCTGCTAGCGCAGATGAGCACGGCGTCACGACCTGAATATTTGATAGGTAGATCTCCCCGACGGCGGTCGAGCTGAAGAAGCAGGTTATCGTCGTCGACGAGACGTCTGCGACAAATGTGCCGGAGAAGGGCGTCCAGGTGTTGGTGTTGGCGCTCGTGATCGTGGGCTCAAAGGTGTCGGTGACGCCGGGGTCGCCGACCTGGCACCCGAAGTCGCCCACCGAGTATTCCTGCACGTCAAAGTCAAAGCTGACGGTGTACGTCTGGCCGACGACCGTGGGAAAGTCTTGCGTGACCTGCACGGTGGCCTTGTTGATAAAAATGTCAACGCACGCCGGGTAGGGGTCACACTCGCCGCCGTACGATACAATAACGTAATTTCCAGTGTGAGTCCAGGCGCCAAAGCCGTCGGTGAAATTGCCGTTGGGGAGGACGTTGGAGTAGCAGGCGGCCGACGCCGAGGGGCTGGCAGAGGACGACGATGCGGAGGACGAAATGGAGACTGACGAGGAGACAGATGACGGCGAGATGGACGACGACGACGAGACACTAGCAGAAGATGAGGGCGCGGGCGACGAAATTGAGATGGACGAGGATGCAGATGAGGATGCAGACGACGAGGGACTGGCAGAGGATGACGACGAGGGGCCAGAGGATGACGACACGGACGATGAAATAGAGATCGACGATACAGACAAGACAGACGAGGAGACAGATGGGAGTATAGACGACGATCGCGATGACGAGACGCTGGAAGAGGATGACGGTTCGTACGATGGAATTGAGAAGGTCTGTGAGGAGACAGACGACGGTGGGATGAACGATGACGACGATACCGACGACGACGTAGACAAAGAGGCCGAAGAGGAGACGCTGGAAAACGGGGGCGAAGGTTTACAACGCGAGCCGACGGCCGGGTTCGCCCAGAGCAGGCCCAAGGCCAGGAGGCTGGAAAGTCGAGGAGCCTTCATCGTCGTCGGCAGGATCTAGTCCTTCGTATGGAAACGATCGTTGCTGCTGCGTCTGCGAGCTTTGTACCCAAATCAAGCGAATGGACGAAGGGGAAAAAGACCCTCCGGGACAAGAAGCATCGCAGATAGGAACTGCTCCTTATGAGAGGAAAGCGACCGCCAGAAGAGAGGAAAGAGGTGGGAAATAAGGGGGGGAAAGGAGGCATAGAAGAAAATAGAATACGGAATATTACTCCGTGCGGAGTGTTGATCCTCTGCAGACTGCCAAGCCGCTCTCAGCTGGGAAGATGCGGACATTTTTTCTTCGTACCCCGGACGGGCGTCTTACACGCTGCATGCTACTATTGAATGTCCCTACCTCTTTCGGCAGAGCCATTCCAAAGAAAGAAAAACACTTGTGGTTAGCTCCCCTGACCCGACCGTTAGGCGTACTGGTCGCAAACTTAGTTCTTATCTTTAATTTAACGACGGCCTGTTGGTGCATAATAATATTGGAAGCTGAGAGCTGAAAATGAAAAGGCCGGCCAGCGCGAGAAAACACGCCTCGTATTCGACGGCTCTCTATTGGCCAAGGCCGACCAGGGGGGGTCGTGGTCGTTGAGCCCAGGGAGTTTTGTTTTCTTTTCGAAGACAATACTCCGTAGTAGACTTTCTACAAGTACAAGACAACAACAAACCACGTATCTGCCGCGAAGACCAGTTCACCTCGCTGTCTCATGCCCTCGGGGTCCACGTCAACGCCTTGGATCCGATGGAACCGCTCCGGAGACTTAACAGGCGGAAAACGACGTAGATATTCGTCGGCTGCTCCCCGCCGGCACGGCCGTTAGCAGTGCTTGGGAGTAGTTCTGCACCTATGAAACGCTAGCTCACATCTCCCGTGATCTAGTCCTTCCGGAGTTGTGCCTAGTAGTTCGCCGGCACCATATGGATCACCGTTCCGAAAGTAGAAATTAATGGAACCGCATTTCGTCACAGCGCCTTTTGTGGACAGCGGATGAAGCCAATCGTAATACTACGGAGATTATATCGGATAGAGAAATTGGAGATGAGTGACGATGTTCGATCTTCTTACGGATGTATAGGAGGAGAGATGGACAGAAGATTTAGGGAAATGACCTGTGCTCTTATTGGAACCTCCTGGGCGGACCTAGCGTCTCAGTTCCGGGTGCCATGTCGCCCAGCTCCTCTCGTACACAAGTTTTCTACGTTTGGTGCTCATGTTTGGCACATGAGCGGATTAATGTCAAATAACATACAACACGAATCTACTAGTTAAAACTTTCGTCTTTAAGAGATGCACCTGTACTGTCCGTACTCCAACCTGATTAGAGGGTGTGTCTTCGTGCACTTATGGAAGAGCTATAAGGCTTCCTTGCTAATTAGAGAAACAACTATCAACGCAATATATACACTTTTGACAGGTAACACCTGTACTGGTATATACACTCCTACTCGAACCTTGTGAATGACTTGGACAATAAGCGTAGCGGCCTAGCTGCTCGCCTCTGGTTTCTGGCCATAAGCGATACGACTGAACGCGGACAAGGTTAGTATGTTTCTGACCTGCGGAATGATGGGCGGTACTCACATGTTAATGTATGAATGGATATTTGGATCCTTTAAATCCTTGCGAACGTTGACGAGGTACAATTGTGTTTCTTCAACCGACCACTAAAGACATCACGGTCAGTGCCAACCCAAGCACGCAGTGCGCCTCTCGGCCACGATGAACGACAAACTGAGGCAATGGTACTCACCCCTAACAAGCTCGTCATGCTCCTAATAGCAAATCCCTCGATTCCGTCAAGGAGGAATTGCCGGTTCCATAGACCCCAGTGCTTGAGAGTCTTGTCCTTCGGCCACGCGCCAATTGGCACCTTGAGGATTTTCTCATGAACATTGGTGAAGCCTGCGGCCTCGATCGCGTCGCGGCAGACCTCGGGGGCCAAAAATGTTTGGCCAGTTATCTCCCCTATCTTCGTGAACAAGCCTCCCCACCTGTAGAGCGCCGACTCTTCCTTCAGTGTGCCGTCGTCTGAATGCGTGATAGCCGATATCTCGTACTGCTCAACCCATCCGCCGGGCTTGAGGTGTCTATGACGATATATGTGTAAGCGCAGGTCTAACTTCTCCGGGGAAATATCGCCAGAACGGAGAGATAAGGAACGCTGTCATACTTGAGAGATTTCTTATGGAACTCGACCCAATCCGGCACGCAGCCAGTTAAGAAGCGGACGTGGATGAAGTCAAAATAGTTCTCTTTGTATGTCCAATCCTTGTTGATATCGTCAACTTCGAAGTGGCAGTTGGGGGGCACAAACTGCGGCTGGATCGGCGATATGTCCACGCCGATGACGTCGGCAGATGGATGTTCATCGGCGAAATCACTAGACAGAAACTCGATTAGCAATGCACATCTTGCCGGGAGACCGAGAGAAGGCACAGGGACTTGCATTGCCCATATGCCTGTGCCGCAGCCGAGGTCGATAACATGCTAAATAGGACTAAGCACGACAAATCCAAGTAAGTAACGGGTGATAGGACAGGTGATGAGCATACGTGTGGATCCTCTGCGATCGGAGCGAGGTAGAGCTTGTCGTCAAGAATAATTCGGTTCATCGTGTGACTAGAATCCGTTCAGACATGACCACAACGATGAGCAATCTAGAAGCTGCGAGCGACAAATACCCACACCAAATCTTCGACTTCCTGCTGTTTGTCGTCATTCGGCGCCCTGAGAATCGCTCCAAAAGAGGTCTGGTTATCATCACCACACTGTTTCAACACGGCCGGGGCAGACGTAGGAGCGCTCACCAGTACTGCCCTGCCTGCTCCGAGTGGTATCGCCTCCCGTGCTCCCACTTGAAATGCAGCATCGACGATTTCAGCGATGTGGTGTCGGTCACCGCGAGCCTGTGCGTTCCGTATCAGTCCGGGGGGGTCTGTGTGTGGCGCCGCACGTAGTGACTTACGATTCGGCGTAAGAAGAATCGGTTTCGCCCGCATCCTGCAGTAGAAGGTAGTGGTAAGTAAAGCAATTCCCAATAGAGGCGAGACGGAGGGCGAACCTACGACTTCAATTTCTCCAGTCTGCTGGGCAGCGGGCCCAGCCTGCGCGTCTGGCGCATCTTCCGTGTTCGCCGCGTCCGGCGTACCGGGGTTGCTCATTGTGGCGTCGTTGTGCGCGGGCGGCGATGTTGTAGAACCGCACCTGGAGGAAACGCGGTTTGGGACGGATCAAAATGCGGTGGTGTAGGAAGAGAAAAAATGGCCCGCATTCTCTCCTACAGGGGAGATCCTCGGCGTTATATAAAAGGGTTGGTGTGCTGAGTCTAATGCATGCCGGGAGCGGGAAGCGGAACGACATCCGTTTTATCACGCTAGACAACGGCGAAACCCCACGCATTGGGCAAAGGAGAAAAGAGGGCGCCAATCGTATGATGAGTGCCTGTCAGTGATGCACACCGCCCTCCCCACATACGTCGTACTCCGTACGGATTGCAGGGACTAGCGATGGCACACGTCGTGTCGTATGCGTTTACGAAGGTCCCTATGCAGGCAGGTCCACGTGTTAGATACGACGGATGTTGAAGTCAGGCGGGCAGACTGTTGTGTTCGAAAGAAGAAAAGAGGCACGTAAATGTGCAAGAGGGCTGCTCCCTCCTAAGAAATAGGAGTAATTGTGGGACAATAAGCGCGGTCTGGAGAGCATAAATATACTCCATAGTGCGGCTTTACACGTGGCTGATAAGAGGTCAGTATTTCAACGACGAAACCCCAAACCCGCGGTGTCAGCCGTCATCAGTCAATGCCCCCACGAGCCACAATCAAGGCCCACCTAGAAGCGGACAGAACGAGTGTAGCTAGAACAAACATGGCTAGCATTGCGTGCCAGAACAAGGAGTCATTAACCAATCAGAACAAACTTCATACGGGAATGAAGCCGGGCATACGACGTATGAGGCCGTATGAAGGATGCAAAAAACTCCACACGGGAATGATATTTAGTGTTTGAAGCCGTATGCGGCTTATAAGCATACTGTTGTCTTTACCTAGCTCACTTTACCTAGCTCACTTTACCTAGCTCATAGTTGCCGTTTGTCATGATAGTAAACCTATATGAACTTCTTGTCTTGTGGCCCTTATTGCCTATACCAGCACTTCTATTGATACCCGCCTCGTTGTTCCCCAGTGCACACAAACTCCCCAAAGACTGATCACCTTTGCAGAGACTCCCTTGCCCTGAGAAGTGCAACTGTAACATACATGGTTTTATTTTTTTAACAAAATATAAACTCCTGTTGCTTGATTAATTCATAGAGTCTTGTTTATGTTATACAAAGATTGTTTTGTAATATTATTACAAGAGGTCTTACTATACGATCGTGACATGTAACAATTCACTCTTCGACTTTAGCTGTCTTTGAATAACATGAAAATCAATTGTCGACTGCTCGGCAAGCTCGTTCTCCGAAGCTAGGTCGATCAGATCATCTAGATCAATCGCTTTCCTTCTTCAAGTTGATTGAAGAAGACTTACAATACATATTTTTTGACCATAACCATCCCTGCTTTCGGTTAACCCTAGCTTTGGTGCAGCCTCACGGAGGTAGACCTCCTCCTACCGGGCCTCCCTTGTGTAGTGAACACCCCTTCGGTGTCGGCGAACTTTATTTTCGTGGGAACGATGATCGCATTTAATTTTCGGTGGCAAGCTTGCAATGTCAGCAAATCTCTATATCGTATTCATCCTCCTTGACATTTTCTCGTGGCATGTACAGCGTACCGTGAAGCAGCCAATTTGGAGCTTCACATATCCTGCATGTCACAGCCAGCGCCATACAAAAAATTACAAAATTACAAAATGGGGGGCACTATCACGAAACCCGCCAAAGCCACTGGCAAAACCAGTCCCAGGGAAACTGTTGAGGCCACTCTCGAGGAAGATGCCAATGCCGCCAGCAAAGACACACCCAGGGCCGCATGGCTTACTGAGAAGGTCGTGATTAAAACTGAATACCACCTCGTCAACGGCAAAGCGCGTTCGGCCAACCTTCTGGTGCCATTTCTGCAGACGCAGTCTATATTTCCCAGCTGCAAGCAACCCTCCAAGTGGTCGAGGCTGCGGGAGATCTTCCGCACACCCTCAGACCTGGATCGGCCTCTAGTGTCCCGTGAGTTTCTCACCGTCCCCGACCGAAACCCGGCATGGCTGCAGCGCCGCGCCGAGAACCGGGCGAATAGCAGGCTTTATCGCCTGCCCTCACAAATTCTCTCCCGAGTCCTGCTGCATGCCGACCCAGCTACGCGGCAAATCTTGCGCTGCACGTGCGGCCTTTTCATGAGCATGGTGTCCGAGTCAGCCATTGCATCGACTGCGACGAAAACCTGGGCGGATGAGGCACGACCAAGCCGTCAGCCCATAGACGAGGGAGATGAATCAGTAGAAGCAGCCGAGTGGTGGAAGTCTGCCGCGGTCGTGCCCGACGCCGACCTCGGTGCCAATGTGATACCTGGTTATCCAGAGCTGTCTTGGCCAGCTGCCGACCACGAACGGGATCTCAGCGCCCGCGATTATCGACAGTTTGCGGCAGCGCTACACAGCGGCGGAACAATCAGCACAAGTGGCAAGACACAATCTCTATGCCAAGGATGCCGCACCGCACGTGACAGCGGTCACGCGGCGGAGGTGGCCCGAAAATTTCGGGACGGGCCCCGGCTCTGGTGCTCAGCCTGCGTAGCGCCCCATGCGCGCATCCTCTTTTCGTACCGACAACGGCGCGAAGAGGACGACGCAAAACGCGTCTGCATCGGCATGCTGGGCCGCGTGCCCATCTGCGAGCACGCGTACATCCGTTGGGCGTCACGGAACCAGTCGCGCCGCCGCATGAAGGGAGAACTGTACCACGAGTGTAGCCGGCACTTAGCACCGGCACGGGTCCATCCGAGCATCCTCCTATACAGACACCCGCAATATCTGCAAGTGCCGTTCATCACAGAGCCGGACGCACCTCTCGGCGTCGCCCACCGAAAGTCGGTGCTCGCGACGAGCTTCCTCGTGCGCGTCTTCGACCTCGAGAGCGCCACGCCCATCACGCGGCAGCACCTCGCCCGCTTCCTCCTCGACTGGACAGACGGCGAAGGTCCCGGCGGCACCCTCCGGGACGACAACCTCTGCCCGCACGTCCGCGGACGCGAGGGCCGACGGAAGCTGCTGCTGCCCTTTGAGCCGGGCCACTGTAGCTGCTTCGACCAGGCGGCGGTTTACGTTCCTGGCGTCGACGATATCAATGACGACCGTGCCATCAATGCCGCCACCGCCTCCGCCGCCGAGTCGGCTGCTCGGTTCCACCAGCACGGGCCTTTTAGTCCGCTGTGCTGCCGCTGTCGGACGCGCACGCTGCCACGCGAAATCCGCGGTGGCCGGTTTATGCCGTGCGACGAGAACCTCACTCGCTGGTATCTGGACCGGCGGCACACATACGCCTGCTCGCAGTGCCCCGCGATCTACCACTGGATTCGGGGCGAAGGAAGGGAAGAGGGGCACAAGGTGTATCTCCATATCCGCCGACACGCATATTTCCACACCGTGACCCCCTCTGACGCGGCCTGGGTGCGCTCCATGGAGCCGACGACGTGGGGCCTTGACGAGGACGAGGACCTGCGCCATGTGGCGTGGTGCAGCGACGCAGCCTGCTGCAAGACGGATACGCAGAGGACGCTGGCGTTGCTGCTGCACGCGGCAACGAAGAAGAGCGACAATTATATTTAGATGAAGCTCATTAGAGGGTCGTCTGTACTCAGATGCATGTATAATGAGAGAGAATGAGTTGAGGAGGAGAAGAAGAAGACGACATACGATTAAGAAAAGTGTGGTTGAGCATATCTCTGCGTACACCCCACATTCCTTGGCGCCTAGCCAAACATCTTCCAAGCATCACGCATAAACCAGGTGACAAGCTTGTGCGCTTTTACATCATAGCTGGGTAGCAGCTGGTTGCCAAACAGCATCATGCGCCCCTTTTCGCGGTTCATGTTCCAGATGATGTTTGGCAGTCCCTCTAACGCCACGGTCCCCTTCGGGATGCCCGAGCCTGGGAGGGTGTCGTCCGCTTCCAGGAGCGCGCCCGCGACGGTCCAGTTGACCGCCGGCGGCGGTGATAATGCCCAAGACACCTTGTAGGACAAAGTCCCGTTCTAGGGGGAGGCAGGAAGCCGTGGTCGGTCGTCTCGGCCAGCAGCGCCTAGTGCGTGCAGCTACCGGGCGCCAGCTGCGGCGCGAACAGCATGTCGCGGTGCTCCTGGCACCGGAGCAGCCTGCAGCCAGGCGACAGGATGTCGCCAAAGAGCCGGGCGAGGTCGGACGTGCTGCAGGTCAAGCCCTGCGTGCCCCCATCGCTAGCCACGAGGCGGGGCCTGCCGTCCGCCGCATCCAGTTCGCGCTCCACCATCTGTAGGCGGCGCGCCCAGACGTGCGGGACCTGGGCAGGCCAAGGTCGGCTTCAAAAGCTTCCGTGAGGACAATTTAGCCCTTTTCTGTCCTTTGTGTCCTTTCTCAGCACGAGGGGAAAGGAAGTGAAACTGAAAACTGAAGGACCAAGAAGATAAAAATATGGATAGTACTGCAATCGAGGAGGAATGAAACTCATAACGTGAGGTATCTAAATATGATTATGGTCTTCCATGACTACGGACACCTTTCTGTGCCACCGGGTAAAAAGCAAAAAAAAGAAAGACGAGTTCTTAATGCGAGTTGTCTACCTGGAGTAATGTAACGGAATAATAATAGATGAAATTCACTATTGCAACAAGCAAAAAAAAATGTCGACTATGATTAAGAGTGTGGTTAAGGAATGCTAACATATATATTATACCTTCCGCTGCGTTTAAAGCGAACAAGCACTCTACAAAGGTGCCCCTATTTAACAAGTAAACAGTTAATTCGCTTCCGTCGTTTTCTTCTGTCGAGTACACAAAAACAAATAACACACTGCTAATACAACATAGTGGAAATTAAAACGATCGTGTAATTATTTAGGGGAAACCGGTGAATTTCGAGCACTCCTCAAATTCGATACGGTCATTGCAGTCTCTGGATGTGCTCCGAGGCTTGTGTTCCTCAGCCGTCACGCTTCTTGTTCCTCTTGTTATCATGTAATACACGCTGGCGAACATTAGGAACAAGGCTATCAAGCCCAAAATGTCACTGTATCGCAAACAGCGAATCCACCAGCGTCCAAAAGCACATCGCCGTTCGCATCAACCCAGTACAGAGCTCCTGTGGTTGGATCTGCCTTTCGCGTATAACCGTGTGGGGTCGGCGTGCGTTGGCCGTTGACCCGATATAAGGGGAGGCCGTTGTAAAACAGCGTACCGTCCGGTGTAGCACCTGGAAAATTCGGGGCCACTCGATACATGCCCTGAAAACGGCGAAACCCCTGCACAAGAAACCTGTACAAAGCATATCGAAACGTTGTGCCGTTGGGGTTGTCTTGCGGCAAGACCCAGCAGTCGACCTCGCCGTCGTGCTTGAGGTCGCCTGCCGAGGATGCCTTGAATTGTAGTAGTAGTAGGTTTTCGTGATCAAAACAGAATATGAGCGGGCATTTGTACGTGTCCGCATATCTGATTCACGCTGTCTTAGTCTGCCCAGTGTCTCTAAATACTATTCCACCGGAAATGACTTGGTGCGTTTTGACTATGAAATTTTGGATTTCGTCTGGGCTGCCTTCTATTCTTCTTTTGCGTTGACTTAAAAGTAGCAACAATCGTAAACAAAAATTCAACATACCCTCTTAACTCTCTGGAGAGAGCACGCTGCTGTTGATTCACTAGCTGGCCAGCCTGCCACTGTGCTCGGGAAATCAGATTTCTCTTGAACTCTCCGATAACGACATGCACTTTTTTATCCTGGCTGGCTTTTGCCGCATATGCAACATCGACGACTCTAGACTCGGATGCGTCCGGGGCGGGGGGGTCATGGGCCGTCTGCTCCAGGGGTGGCCATCTGCCAAACGCAGAGAGCACGACGTTGGAGATTTCGGTATGGAACCAGACGGCGCCATCTTCTTCAGAGTACAATCGGTGGGTCCTGTAGTTTGGCGCATGGGCTGGCTCACCAAGACGAATCGGACCATCGTCGGATTCCGGAAAGAAAGCCGAATCAAAGTCCGCGGTCACAGAACCGTTGTTCAGAACCCGGGTCCAGACTTTCAGCTTGGAGATTGGGGGATAGCTGTTCGTCCATCCCTTGTTCGAGCTGGAAAACATCTTGGTCCTGTGAGTCGGGTTCGTCGGATCCGCCGTGATGAGATCCTGGGCAGTCGGTCCCGTAGCCATGGTTGGTGACTTGAATGCGTTGGGTTCTTTCTTGGAGAAATGTTGCAATCTAAGTGTAGCGGGGAGGCAGTAGAGTTTTAATGTTCCACTGGTTTTACTGGGAAAAGAGAACCGACGTTTGGAAAAGAAAAGGTCGGACACAGTCTGACTCCTCCAGCCTTGCGGACTGTTTTGTTTGCACAGCGGCTAGCAGGCAACAGGAGCCTTTGCTGCCTTAAGTAGCATCACGTGATATGCGGGGGCGTTTCGCGCGGCTTGGTCGGGGTGCCTTCGCAAACGTGTGCCTGGAAATGCCCGCTAAAGTCGCAATTTAGTCAGATAATGTCATAAACGAGCAAATCCTCCCGCCACGCACAACCGTCTCTTCCTCACCCCTTTGACGGTCTCGCCAGATTCACAATGGCGGCATCTGAGCACACGTTCCCCCGTCGCGTTCGAGTATGTTTATTTCGGTCTCGTCCCGTGTCCTCGCCTCGACTAACGCCAGCGTCCTATCGTCGCCGTTCAGTTTCGGCTCGGTCTCAGCTGGATCGACGCAACGGCCGAGGTGCTTGACAAGATGTACCCCCACGTCTTCCGAGCTACGATCTTGGACAGCGCATGGCATCGCTTCGTCCGTACACGGCTGTTCCCTTTCTTGCCATCGTTCTTGCAGCGCGCTGTCCAGTGGGTTTGGCCGCGATATTCGCTGCCACCGTCGGTTGTCATAAAGAAGCTACGGAGCCCCTACGTGGACGACGGCGAGATAGTCTATAAAGACAAGGACTTCGACAATGAAATCACCATGTACCGGAAACTCCGAGACGTGCAAGGGATAACCATTCCGAGATACTACGGCGAGACCCGGTGTGAACGCACGCGTGCGCTGGTCCTCTCGCTCGTGCCGGGAACGACGATATACGATCAAGACACACAAAAGACGCCACGCCTCACGTCCGATGAGTTCAAGGCACGGCTGTGGGTGGCTGTCAGCGCGCTGGCGCGGCACTGCCTCTCGTTTAGCGACCTGAATCTGTCCAACATCGTCTTCGTAGGGAGCGAACAACGGGCGGTGTTTGTCGACCTCGAGGCTGTCGAGGAGCTGGAGCCGAAGGACGTCGACTACGGGGCCGACTGCACGGTCCAAGACTTTGTGTGGCGATACGAGTCGTTTCTGCGGAACGAGGAGAAGTTTGGTGGACAACGGTAACAGGTCATCAGCTGGTCGGCGTATCGCTGGCAGCGGATATGACTCGTTTCCGGTCTCCACTCTCCACTCCAGCATGCTTCTCGTTTTCCGCCTGTTGTGAGCAGGGCGCCGGTGCCGCTAACGAGAAGACGCTATGCAGACTTTGCACGGCACTAGGCTAGCACGGCTGGGCACATGGGCCAGGCGTAGGCTGGGGGTGAGCCGGGGGCAGGCCGGGGGCAAGCCGGGGAAAGAGAACGCGGGGACCAGTCAAGAGCGCTGTATTTGTAGGCTCAGGAGCAGAGTTGGGAAGCGTGGTCGGCAGGGTTTTCGTTCCCGCAGAAATGGTCGTGGAAAGGCTCGCCATCATCGAGAATAAAGAATACCGTTTGTCAAGCCAGTAGGCCATATCTTTTTCTTGGATGAAAACGGGAAGAAGCAGCCCCGAACACAGAATAACGAGAAGAGAATGCCGAGAAAACAGGATGATGAACAGAAACAAGACGGCGTCCACGATCAAGGATTCGGGCAAACCTCTTTGTCGGCCGTTTCTTGTCTTCTTTTTCTATTTCCCTTCATAGCCAACTTGTCCAGTCTTTCACTTCCTCCTGCCTCCTCAACCCCTGAAAAATAATTTTCTCACTCCTTCTCTCCATTACTCCACACTCTCCCCATCTGGGGAATTGCCAAGGTTGGCGAGAACTGCGCACATGGTCTCGGGGCGTCGTCTAGGATCGCGTAGAAACTAGTGCATCAAGCACTTTCCGCTAAAACCGTCAATTCCGGAGAGTTGGGGTTGCGGAGAAAGAGATTGGGGTAAAGCCTTTGGAAGAGTCTTTCGTGGATCCTATTTGACTGCCTCGCGTTCCGAGTCGACATGGAGGAGGATTGATAGCCTGTGCCAGCTCATTCTTTCTTTTCTATCTTCTTTGACTTTCCATTCTCGTTTCATCCTTCTTTTTCTCTTCCTTGTTCACCTCTTCCCTGTTATCGCCATACCTCCTATTCCCTTCGACATGGCCTCCGAGACTCCGGCCTCCAAGTCGGCCGCCGCCCACATGGAGACCGCCGCCCCGGAGATCCCCCTGGAGAACCGCGACGACCTCATCCACCATGAGGTCCTCGTCCAGGACATCACCGCGGCGCACCTCGCCGACGACCTGCTGCAGGTCGACGAGAAGCGCGCCGCCGCCATCCGCCAGGACATGGCCGACAACGTGCAGGCCGGCTGGTCGCCCCAGACGGCGGAGGAGAAGCGGATGAACAGCGCGCTCAACTGGAAGCTCGACTGGATGATCCTGCCAATCCTGTCGTTGTCGTACATGTTCAACCAGCTGGACCGCACGAACCTCGGCAATGCGCAGACGGCCGGGTTTGCGGCCGACCTGGGCATCCCTTCGTCGGCCGTCAACACGGCGAGCAGCATCTTCTTCGCCACCTACATCCCGTTCCAGCCGCTGGCGGCCG
Source organism: Sporothrix brunneoviolacea (assembly GCA_021396205.1). Lineage (NCBI taxonomy): Eukaryota > Fungi > Ascomycota > Sordariomycetes > Ophiostomatales > Ophiostomataceae > Sporothrix > Sporothrix brunneoviolacea. The sequence goes on along the minus strand of WNYD01000012.1, from coordinate 264,218 downwards.
CCTTTGGCCGGCGCGTGGGCGCGCCGCGGTTCCTCGGCTCGACACTCGTCATCTGGGGCATTCTGACGATCTGCCACGCCTTTGTCAAGAACAACGCCCAGCTGATCGCGGTGCGGCTGCTGATGGGGCTGGCCGAGTGCGGCTTCTACCCGACCGTTCTGGCGTACCGTGAGTCCTGCCTTTCCTGTCTTTGCTGTATTTTTGTACATCATTTTCCGAACCCGCCGCTGACCACCGCCAGTCTCTGAGTTCTACCCGCGCTACGAGTGCTCGTTCCGCTATGCCCTCTTCTACGGCTTCTTCTCCGTGGCCGGCGCCTTTGGCGGCCTGATTGCCTTTGGCATGTACGTTTGTTCTGCCCTCTTCACAATGAAAGCTGCTCTCTGCTAACCCCCACCCCAGCCTCAAAGCGCACGGCGCCCTCCACTCGTGGCAGTACCTCTTCATCCTCGAGGGCTGCATCCCCATCGTGCTCGGCTTCATCTGCCCCTTCTGGCTCGCCACCAGCGTGCGCTCCGCCTGGTACCTGACGCCCGAGCAGCGCGCCTTCGCCGAGAAGCGCATGGTCGTCGACTCGACCGCCAACATCGTCACCCACCAGGTCACGCGCTCCGACTTCGTCGAGGCCTTCACCGACTGGCGCGTCTGGGGCATCATGCTGTCCAACACGCTCGCCAGCATCTCGTCCCAGGGCTTCACCGTCTTCTTCCCCGTCGTCGTCAAGGGCCTCGGCTACACCTCGGGCACCACCTCCAACCTCATGACCGTACCCCCCTACGTCGCCGGCGCCATCGGCGTCTGGCTCTTCGCCTGGTCCTCGGACCGCCGCAAGGAGCGCACCTTCCACCTGCTCGCTGGCATGCTGATCGTCATCATCGGCCTCGTCATCACCATCGCGCTGCCGCTCGACAACATCGGCGGCCGCTACGCGGGGCTCATGGTTCTCATGTTCGGCGCGTTCGTGCACTCGCCTGTCGCCGTCGCCTGGCTGGCCGGCAACATCCCGAACCCCGGCAAGCGCACGGTGGCCATCGGCATCTCCGGGTGGGCCAACATCGCGGGCATCATCGGGTCGGAGCTGTTCCAGTCCAAGTACGGGCCGGGCTACAAGTACCCGCTGCGCGTGACCATCGGCCTCATCAGCATCGGGTGGGCCGGCTTCGCGGGCGTGTCGGTGGCGCTGCGGCTGGTCAACCGCTGGCGCGCGGCGAAGCTGCAGGGCATGACGGCGGCCGAGATCGAAGAGGAGAACAAGAACACGACGCGGCTGGGCGACAAGAAGTGGACGTTTGCGTACGGTCTGTAAGGAGAGTGGACTCTATTGGATATTGTCCCCAAATACATATATATTACCATGGACAAATGAATCGAAATACTTTCGTCTGTTAAATTAGTGGGACAATTAATAATTGATTTCTTCTATTAAATTCTATTGGAAATTCTATTTGAAATTCTATTTGTACAATTCTGCGGCATTGTCTTGCATCAGCCGCTGCCAGACCCCCGGCCCGACCGCCTCGCACGTCTCCTGCAAGACCTGCAGATGCCGTGCGATGTCAACATCCATGAGCTTCGTCGAACCCGGTGTCGAGTCCACATTCGGCCAGTCGCTGCCGAAGACGGCACCCTGGCCCCCGCGCCGCGCCAGAATGGCAGAAACAATCGGCATCATCGTCTGCGGGTTGCGGCCGTACCGCGTCAGCCCGGACACCTTGACGACCAGGACGCCCTCGTCGACGAGTTCCAGCAGGCTCGCGAGCTCCGCCGAGTGCAGCGCCGCCGGCTGCGCGGCAAACACATGGTCTGCTACGAACACGGTCCCGTACTGCACATGGGCCTGCCGTAGCGTCGGCACCAGCCCGTGCCACACGGCCACGTCGAAGATGGCGGCCTCGATGCTCCACCGCAGCCCTGCGGCGTGCACGCGCTGGGCCGTCTCGGAGAACAGACTCGCCAGCGAGGTCGTGCCGTCGCGCCGCGTGTTGAACCGCACCGAGCGGACGCCGCTGCGGTCCAGCCGCTGCAGCTCCGCGGGGGTCATCTGCTCCAGGTCCATGACAACGACGCCGCGCGCCTGGCGGCCCATGTCGCGCAGCCCCGCGATGGTCTCGAGGGTTAATGATGCATCAGTGCCCTCGGGTCCGGACATCACAATGACAAAGTTGGTGGCCGGCACGGCCGCCACGAGGTCTTCTTTGCTGCGGGCTGGCGGCGTATACCGGGTGTCGGGGATGTATGGGTGGTTGACGGGGTCAAAGACGTGGACGTGGGTGTCCCACGAGGCCGGCGGGAGGGAGGCCATCTTGGCAGGTGATAGGGCGATGCAGAGCAGAGAGCGATTAGTGGCTGTCCAATGTGTTGACCAGCTGGCGTGGTGTATACAGCCTGGTGTGATTTAATATGTCGTTGGTTGAATGGGAGTGATTACCACAATTCCCTCTTCCGGGATCCAGTGTAAGCCGCCCCTGGCATCAGCAGCAGTCACCAGACAGTAAAATAATACTAACCAAGCTGTCCATGGAGAGCACGTCGAGTCCCTATCCGCCTCCAATTCCGGCAATGGCTTTCACGGACAGTCGTTCTCCACTATCGCAGGTAGACAACCTCCACACGGCCAACTTTCCTTAGCCTTGCCGCTAAGGGTGCACCAAGCTTTCGTCAATTCCATGAAATCCGCCAAATCCGACTTGTAATTCGATTGAAGAACGGCCGGTGATGCAGGGGTATTACGGGTGGTTGTCACTGTTTGTGGATGTCTGCTCGCTCGTGGGCCTTGGGTGCCCATTCCGTGAAAGCCGACGACGGAAGAAAGATTACGGCAATGGGCCGTTTTCAGAGAACGTGACCTGGTTCAACGCTTCAGGAGGCAACAGTTGAAGCATTCTGACTTCATCTTGCCCAACCATCTTTGTCGTCGCTCGTCTATATCTAATTCGAAAAGCGCCTTAAGGAAAACGAAATCGAAGAAAATATTCCACCATCACCATATTCTCACCACCAAACACTCTTCACGAACACATCCTCTATCCTCTACCATATACATTATCAATCCTCTTGGGATTTATTCTGCCCCTCCCCCTACAATGGCTGTCGGAACCGGCCCCCAGGCGTGGAAGGCGGAGGACGTCCGCCGCGACCACTCGTGGATCCAGCGCCTTACCCCCAAGGAGGCCGACGGCTTCCGCGTCGCTCTCGCCCACGCCAAGAAGGCCGCCAAGCCCCTGCTGCAGATGGAGCAGGCCGACTTCCCGCTGCCCGAGGCATCCCGCCGCGCCCTCACGGCCGCCATCGCCACCACCCAGGGCCGCTGGGGCATGTGCCTCCTCAAGGGCTTCCCCACCGACGAGTGGTCCGAGGAGGACATGCGCCTCGCCTACTGGGGCATGGGCCTGCACATGGGCGTCGGCCGCACCCAGAACCGCGCCAGCGAGGTCATCAACGACGTCCGCGACGTCGGCGGCAGCTACAAGGTCAAGGGCGGCCGCGGCTACAACACCAACGCGGGGCTCGACTTCCACCAGGACTCGGCCGACATCGTCACGCTGCTGTGCCGGCGCACGGCCAAGTCGGGGGGCACGAGCAAGGTCATGAGCTCGATCGCGCTGCGCGACCGCGTGCGCGAGCTGCGGCCCGACCTCCTGCCCGTCCTGCAGTCCAACACCTGGTTCCACTCCTTCCAGAACACCCAGGACCCGGACAGCCAGCCCCCCTTCTACCGCTGCCCCATCTTCGGCGAGCAGCAGGGCGTCTTCTGCGCGCGCACCAACCGCAAGAACATGGTCGCCGCCCAGCGCGACTTTCCCGGCGAGGTGCCGCGCCTGACGGCCCGGCAGGAGGAGGCGCTCGACCTGTTCGACACCATCATGCCCAGCGACGAGTTCTGCTACTCCATGGACATTGAGCGCGGCGACCTGCAGCTGCTCAACAGCTTCGTGACGCTGCACTCGCGCACGCCCTTCGAGGACCACCCCGAGTTCGACGAGAAGCGCCACCTGATGCGCCTGTGGCTCTCGATCCCGACGTCGCAGCCGCTGCCCGCCGCGTGGGCCGAGTACTGGGGCGACGTGCGGGCCGGCGGCGTGCGCGGCGGCGTGCGCGGCAGCGCCATCACGCCCGAGTTCCTCGCGTACGAGCAGCGGCAGGCGAAGGCGATGGGCATGCCGTTCGAGGGGTGGCGGCCGGTGGTGACCAAGGCGGACATGGAGAAGGTGCTGGCGGAGGAGTTCCCGTCAGCAGCATGAGGGGACAAGGGAGGGAGAGGAGAGACTTTGTATCTAGTATTAGGCTGTAGATTGTAGAGGAACATTCGTTCTCATGTTTTATGAATGACAAACATATTTTAAATATTTTGATCTGTATTTTGGTCTTATTTTCTTCCTCTATTTGCTAATTTTGTAATTTTTGGACACATGGTACTAAAATTTAATCCGGCAGAAACAGAAATAAACGTGTCACTTCTGTCCATAGACTGTTGAAAGTTTCTAGTAATGGTTTTGTTCATTCACTCATTTACTATTAATTTTCTGGTTTTCATTTTCCCTGCCGCCTTTTATGCCCCATTTGAGAACGCCACGCCGCCTGCCAGCCGGTCAATGTCCATCTCGTCCTACAGGCCCATGACGTCAAAGAAGCCTCGTGGGTCGAGGCCCATCTTCTCTGCGTCGTCCATGCCCGTGTCCTTCAGGTATTTGTATGCGCGGCGGATCGTGTGCAGCACCGACTTTCCGGCCGCGCCGGGGTAGATTGCAATCTGGATTGTTAGCTGGCTTGAAGTCATGAGGTCAGTTACGGTAGGGGAGCTCACCTTGACGCCCCATTCGGCCAGCGTCTCGGGCGGGAACCACGGCGTCTTGCCGCGTGATACGAAGTTGATAAGGAGCTGGGGGGTGTTAGCGACGGACGAACAATGCCAGGACCGAAAGTGCACCTACCGGCATCGGCGCCAGCACCTTGACGGCGTTCTTGATCTGCTCCTCCGTCTCGATGGCCTCGAGGAAGCCCATGTCCGCGCCGCAGTCCCGCGCCGCCACGAGCCGCGCCAGCGCCTTGTCGTAGCCCTCGACCGCCAGCGCGTCCGTGCGCGCGATGATGACGATGTCGCTGCCGCCGTAGATGGCCTCCCGCCCCAGCACGCACGCCCGGATGCGCGTCTTCCACGTCTCGAGGTCGACCACCTCCTTGCCCCGCAGGTGGCCGCACCGCTTGTGGGCGACTTGGTCCTCGATGTGGAAGCCGGCCACGCCGCTCTGGTCGTACATCTGCACCATGCGCGCGATGTTCGGCGGCGATCCGAAGCCGGTGTCGGCGTCGGCGATCAGCGGGATGCGGCGGTCCAGGTTGGCGATCATCTGTGCGTTCTGCGCGAAGTCGTTGAGCGACGCGAAGCCCAGGTCGGCGCGGCCGAGGCGGGCGGCCGTGGTCATGGAGCCGGATTGGTACTGGACGATCAGCTCGAGTCTCTTATTTCTACAATTCCCCGTCTACCACCGGCGGCTTACCATCACTTGAAAGCCCTGCTCGATGGCGAGGCGCGCGCAGATGCCGTCGTAGACGCCCGGCGCCTGGATGCAGGTGCCCTCCTGGGCGAGCAGCCGGCGCAACCGCGTGGACGGCTTGAGGAACTCCTCGGGCTTCGTTGATGTTGTGTCTGCCATCGTTTGTTTTGATACCCGTCGCTGTGAGTTCTCGGATGCGGAGGTCTAGAATACGACATGTGATAGCTATATTATACCAGATGGTCTACGGTAGAGTTAGCTCCCACTTCCAGTTTACATCAAACATAATGAGCACAACTGCATGTAGCGGAGTACAGCCGAGTCGGGGTTGGGGACAACCTAAGAACGCTAGGTTGAATTCCGTGAAAACCGTGGCAAATTCTGGGGTCGGATTTGGGTGGTGGACTCGTCTCCGCAGCGTTTCCATTAGCACCAACTTAGCCGAGGAGTACGAGTCTTGAGAACCATCCGTGAAAGGGGAAATTGTGCAGAGGCGGCGGGGAAGAGCAGAAAGACAGCTGGAGAAAACATGCAACATTTATTCTTCTACGGTCATAGGGACGAGCTCTGGAGTTTCCATTGCAAGTCGGAAAGCACACGGAGGAACTCTTTTCGACTTACACTGCGCAGGCCAATGAGATTCGTCGTTGATTCAAGCACGTATTCGTAGTACCGTAGCTTTTCGCCAGGTTCATATTTTTTGTTTATTATTTTTCACATTTTGCTCCCACCAGCTTTGTGACGGAGGCAGGCATCCGGCTCGTCTTATTATCCCAGTCGTAAATCGTTATCGCATCGCTAGCAGATGACAGAAGAAGAAGACGAAGAGACCCCAAGTTAAAAGTCATTACACAACAACGCCGTTCCACCAACCGCCCAGCCGCAGCGCAGTCAGCGTGCCTAGGTTCGTCGACCCGTCAGCCTTGGTGACGAGTTCCTCCGTATCTCGAAGAACATCGTCGCAGTGGGATCCCGCACCGCTCATCTGCATAATCTTGGCCACCGCCGCGTGAATGGCCAGCAGGCGCGGCAGAGGCGGATCAATGGTACGATTTTCGGACACGAAGAGCGTCCGCGTCACCGGTTGAGGCACCTGGCTGAAGAACCGTGGTCGGAACGATTGGATGCGATAGGTGTGCGGTCGCGCCTCGTCCACCGGCTCAAAGTACATATGGAACCTGCCAAATTCTATATGACAGCGACGCGTGAGCGTGAGGGCATTCGTGGGCCGGTCGATGTTGAATCCGTCAATCAAGTGCCGGACGCCGACATCGAACATGTCGAGAATGGCGAGGGCGTTTCGCCGAGCGGTTTTCTAAATATCCCCGTCAGAAGGAAATCAAAAAAGAATGCTCAGATCCGGAGACGTACCATTTCCGAATCACCCTCCACACTCATTAATGAGTGCGGCATGATATGAGCCACCTCGACGTCTTCAAAACCGCCCTCTCCTGTCAAGTCAAAGAGTTGCTCTTCGTCATCAGTCGCTTGGTCACCGTGATCCTTGAAACGGCTCAGCGCTTCAGTTTCATCGAACCTGCGTGCGACTACGCAGCGGTGCTTATCGCGGATCAAGCAGTCTCGTCGCAGTGTTGCCAGACGATGGGCAGATCCTGGGAGGATCTGGTCTGGCGGCAGCGTCGGCACGGAGAGGGATGCTGGCGTAGGCTGCGGCGTCCTGGCAGAGGATGCTTTTACTAGAATCGAAGAGCGCTGTTAGCGATCATTCGGCGAGGAGAATAGCAATGAATGTATAAGAAAGATAGATGACGAGAGACGGAGACATACATGGAAGGAAGAAGTGGGCAAACAGATAGTCTGTGAACTCGACTACCTTTCCAACAAGAAAACCTAAGTCGACCGTTTCCAAGTTGGCCGCCATGTTGATCTTGACACTGGAGAAGAACGACCGAAGGATCAGATCTTTCGACAACGAGAACCGGTGCATAAGGCGCACCATCTCGACCCGCCGGTACGGCGTCAACAATTGTTCATATTCGCCCGCGTCTAGCCGCTGCAGCACCCCAGAGAACAGCGTCTCTGCGTGTTCCCGGGCCGCATCATTCGCAAAGACGGTCTCTCTGGGGGGGGGAGTCGAGGACATCTTCAAGGGATGCCCGGTGACGATGAAGAGGGGAGGCCATCGATTACCAATCCCCGGGTTTGGTGGAAAGGAGAGTTCGTAGTCTCACGATTGCGGATGGCAAAGACCACTCTCTGGCAGAGCTCTAAATTGGTTTATTGCTGACTACTTATTGAAAATCGCGCTACAGAGAGAGGCACGTGATATAGTTGTAAGGGGAGAATCGTTTCCCGCCTTGTCGTAGCTTTTACAGGGACTAAGAGAATTGAAACAGCTAAGAGCACACGAGAGACGAAAAACAAAGCAATTGAAGAAAAAGAAAACACAAAAACAAAGCACAAAAACGGCAAAAAGCAAAATTGAGCGTGGCATCCGGGAGAAAAAGAAAGGCACTTTGGCGTGTCGGGAACGTCGAACACTGTCTACAGTGTAGATAAGCGAGAGGGAAAAAAGAAAGAAGACGGGAAAAAAAGAAAGAAGAGGAGAAAAAAAGAAAGTGAAAAAGAAAATGGGGGTAAGGCGAGAAAAGGGAGAGGCAAAACAAGGAGACTACCGAAACAGGAAAAGAAGAAAACAATGCAGCGAAGAATTTGGGCGGAGAAAATCATGTCTCACCAAGCCTTGCTTCTGCAGCAGGGTGTTCCTGAGCATACCAGAACAAAAAAACCTTTCGATGCATCCCTTCTCTGAATCCATTATGGATGTTGCGAGTAAGTGAGAACCATACAGTACATGGTAAGCTCGTCACACATAGTGCGAGACTAGAGAAGACGCGAAGATACGACGCAGACAAAATGAAAGCTTTGTTTTGTCTTGACCAGGACCGAGCAGGGAATTCTTTGCCAGATGCTTTCAATAGTTGTACAAACTCGATTACATGACATACAGGCAAAATAACGCAAATGTGGTACGTGTATTTGAAATCCCAATGCCTAGAATACGACTGTTTTCCTTTTAAGCCCGTTGTCTTTGCGACGTAGCGTGCCGAGATATTGGTTTCGGTAGTCGCCAATGTTTCCTTCGTAGCGTTGGGGGAAGCCAAGCGGACGACTGCACGTGGGCGAGAAAGAAAGCGACAGAAAAAGACAGAAAAAGAACGAGAAAAGAAAGGGCTGTCTTTCTAAGATTGCATCCGTTTTCATTCCCCGTCAAAAGATGATGTCTAGCTATGCTGGTTTCTCATGTTCTACTCTGAGGTCCAGACCCTCCTTCGCTTGTTTATTTTCCCTGCCCTCGCTCCTGTCAGCATGCACATTGTTCTTGGCATCTCAGCAGTCGTTTGTATATATGTCAAGCACTACTTGACGGACCTTGTCGTTGGTGCCGCGTCCGGGTGACCATCGCTGCCAAACCTCCTGTCAATTTCTACGGTGGCGTCAGACCACAAAGCAATTCTTCGTTTATAGGACAAGCGCCTTGCATTCCAAAATTGGGAGTTAATCTGCCTGCATTCCAGATACGTTTTTGCGTGTCTCGGGCGTTGCGATAAAGGCGCTAAAAATAAGCGGCCGCTTGGAAAAGCCTCACAGTGAAAGCTAGAGAATTGCACGCAAAAGAAAAGCAATTATACGTGAAAACAATAACGATATGAAGTACATCTTTGGAAGAAACGACGATGGATTGTTTGCCTGCCAAAGATCCCATTTGAACATGAAGAATTGCGAAAACCTTTTGAGGAGAAGAAGGGCAACGGGAAAAAGAAATAAGCAAGGCCGAAGTCTCAGGCAGATGACCCGCATTCCAGTGAGTCGCCGTCGCTGTTGTGGCGCCCGGGGGATAGCAATCCGACGCGGTGATCTCGAGCTTAGCAGAGCGCCAAAGGGGGATTCCCGCCAAGTCTGCCGGCCCTGTGGTGCCTGGAATGTGCAGACGCCAGGGGGCTGGCGAGGTACAATGTCTTACGCTGCCCCCTCCATGTCGTTTTGAGGGACGTCGCAGCCATTGTTTTTCGCCTGAGCTCTATGATGCAAAAAATGCACAATTAGACAATAAGGGCGCCCCAATGTCGGCTGCTGTGCGTATTCTGAGCCATGGCATACTTGTAGGGTTGCAATGGGATCTCCTAGTTTTCAAAAGGGCCACGGAAACGCGAAGCAGTCGACGGCAAACTGAACTCGCTGGGATCAAATCCTTATGTTTCTCTGCGGCCCGTAATTTACTCGTGATCCGTGAACGTCAGGCAAGCGGATACTACGCAGGCTCTTTTGTAGAAATCAATCATCTGAAAAAGAACAGCTTCATACCGTATATCCATCCCCAAAACAGTATTTTTGAAGAGGTATAGGCTGGACAGAGCGGAGCTTGACGCCTCGCAGTTGTGTGCCTTTCAAGATGCATCCGGAGAAGAATGTCGTTTTATTGCTGCCCTGCCCCGCTGCATTCCCCAGTTCGACCATCAACTCCCCTGCAGCTAGACCGCAGCGGTGTCTAGCGGCACTGCAGCGGCGCCAACAAGGTTGTCTTACACGTGTCTTGCACTGAAAACGAACAGCTGGGAGGAAAAAGAAAACGAATCAGAAATGTAGCGTCCATTCCGCCGTAGCGTCCCGCGATCGATCCAAAACGTCCGCCCGCCGTCCGCGTCAAACGTCCGCGTCAAACGTCCGCGTCAAACGAGGATGCATCGTTGTTACTGTACACTGCCGAGCAGGCAGTGAAAGCGAGGAATTTCTTGAGCAATGTCATGCCATTCCATAATGGGTGCGAAGGGGGCAAATCTCTGCAGCTCGGGCTGCTTCTGTCTAGGACGTCTCTTGCGCGGTCATCATGAAGGACAATACAACAGGGGAGATGAAAAAAAAAGGAAGTGGCTGTTTTCTTTTCGTTGTTGACCGGCGAAGAATACGGGACGCTTTGCGTCGTATATATTGCCATAACCTCGCGTCCCCCATTTCTCTGCAGTTCCTTATTTCTCTTTCTTTTTCTCTGTATCCTCGATCCACAGTACACTCGTTTGTTTCCCCTTCATCGTCGCTCTTTATTTTCATAACCCCTTTCCAGTTGTTGATCCCCAATCATTTGAAATCATCTACACACTCCAAAGCCAACCCCCTTGATCGTCCAGCATGAAGCCCATCAGCATCCTGGCCCTCGGCCTCCTCTGGACTGGCAACGCCGTGGCCTCGCGCTGCAAGCCGTCCGTTCCGCGGTCGTCGTCGATCCCCGTCTCGACACCGACCAGCTCTGCCACGTCTTCGTCTTCGTCGGCCTCGTCTGTGGCAAGCTCTTCTGCTTCCTCGTCGGCTGCAAGCTCGTCCGCCAGCTCGTCCATCAGCGTGTCGCAGTCGCTCAGCTCGGTCTCTTCGTCCAAGGTCTCCTCGTCGTTCGGCTCATCGTCCTCGCTGATCAGCGTTTCGTCGTCCGTCAGCTCTGTCAGCTCTGGCTCTTCGTCCGTGAGCTCTAGTTCGTCATCCGCTAGCGTCTCGTCGTCGTCTGCTTCGGTGTCGTCGTCTTCCGCTTCTTCGGCCTCATCGTCTGCTTCGGTGTCGTCGTCATCAGCCTCTTCGGCGTCATCTGTGTCCTCCGTGTCTTCGTCCTCGGCATCCTCGTCGGCATCCTCTTCGTCGGCATCAGCTTCTTCATCCGCGTCGTCGGCGTCGTCGGCGTCGTCCTCCTCTGCCTCTTCTTCCTCAGCTTCGTCCTCAGCATCATCATCGTCAGTGTCGTCTTCGGCGTCGTCTTCTGCTTCCTCATCGGCGTCATCGTCGGCCTCTTCGTCGTCGGTACCCTCTTCATCAGCCTCTTCCTCTTCTGCGTCTTCATCATCCGCAGCATCTTCCTCCGCTTCGTCCTCTTCCGCGGCCTCCTCTTCTTCCGCCTCTTCATCGGCATCCTCATCTTCTGCCTCGTCCTCTTCGGTGGCATCTTCCTCAGCTTCCTCCTCTTCGGCGTCCTCGTCTTCGGCAGCATCGTCTTCCGCTTCTTCTTCCTCTGCGGCGTCTTCATCGTCAGAGTCATCGTCCTCGGCAGCCTCTTCCTCAGCTTCCTCCTCGTCGGCATCCTCGTCCTCAGCCTCCTCGTCATCAGCTGCATCTTCCTCTTCCGCCTCTTCTTCCGCGGTCTCCTCTTCCTCAGTAGCGTCGTCTTCCGCCTCCTCTTCCTCGGCAGCCTCCTCTTCCTCAGCAGCCCCCTCTTCCTCAGTAGCGTCGTCTTCCGCATCTTCCTCCTCTGCGGCGTCATCGTCCTCGGCGTCGTCGGCATCGTCATCCTCAGCCTCCTCATCATCAGCTGCATCTTCGTCTTCCGCCTCTTCCTCGGCAGCCTCCTCTTCCTCGGCAGCCTCCTCTTCCTCGGCAGCCTCCTCTTCCTCGGCAGCGTCGTCTTCCGCATCTTCCTCCTCTGCGGCGTCATCTTCCTCGGCGTCGTCGGCGTCGTCGTCATCAGTTGCATCTTCCTCTTCCGCCTCTTCTTCCGCGGCGTCATCTTCCTCGGCCTCGTCGGCATCGTCATCAGCTGCATCTTCGTCTTCCGCCTCTTCCTCGGCAGCGTCGTCTTCCGCATCTTCCTCCTCTGCGGCGTCATCTTCCTCGTCGTCGTCGGCATCGTCGTCCTCAGCCTCCTCGTCATCAGTAGCGTCGTCTTCCGCATCTTCTTCCTCTGCGGTGTCATCTTCCTCAGCGTCGTCGGCATCGTCGTCATCAGCTGCATCTTCCTCTTCCGCCTCTTCGTCCGCGGCCTCCTCTTCCTCGGCCTCCTCTTCCTCGGTGGCCTCCTCTTCCGCATCATCGTCTTCAGCGGCGTCTTCTTCTTCTGCTTCGTCGTCCTCTGCCTCTTCATCAGCATCTGCTTCCTCGTCGGCGTCCTCTTCAGCGTCGTCTTCGGCTTCGTCCTCCTCAGCCTCTTCCTCAGCCTCGTCGTCCTCGGTAGCGTCTTCTTCCTCAGCTTCTTCCTCTTCGGCTTCCTCGTCTTCAGTAGCATCGTCTTCTGCTTCGTCATCCTCTGCCGCCTCTTCACCCTCAGCTTCGTCTTCTTCAGCGTCCTCTTCTTCCGTGCCGTCGTCATCGGCCTCGTCCTCGGCCTCGTCATCGGCCTCTGCGTCTTCTTCGTCCGCGTCTTCCTCCGCTTCGGCATCATCATCTTCGGCCTCATCTTCGGCGTCGGCCTCGTCTTCCTCCGCCTCGGCCTCGTCTTCCTCCGCCTCGGCCTCTTCTTCTTCCGCTTCCGCTTCATCCTCTGCGTCAGCTTCGTCCTCTTCTGCGTCAGTCTCGTCCTCTGCGTCAGCTTCGTCCTCTTCTGCGTCGGTCTCGTCCTCTGCATCTTCATCCGCAGCATCGTCCTCGGCGTCGGCTTCTGTGTCTTCTTCGGCATCTCTGTCTTCAGCCTCGTCGTCCTCGTCGTCAGCGGCGTCGTCGTCATCTTCGGCGCCGCCGCCTTAATTTGTGCGGTCGTTTGTTCTATCGTCCGACTTCGACGGTGTTTTGTTCGGCATTGGCACCGGCATCGATTCAAAACAGCCTTAATAATCAAACGCCGACTGACAATGACAATGTGCTCTACGATTAAAAGTCGAATGGGGTAGTCCTGTGAAGTGTGCAAACATACATGAAACCCGATTAAAGCAGATGGAACTTTCTGCTGCCATTCGTTTTAGTTCTTTTTATTCTTTATTTTTCTATTATTTTCGTTCTTTTCGAAATACTAGGTGACTTTTAACGCTTAATTTATACCTTTTTTACAATTTACAATGTATGATGTATCAGTATTTTTAAAACCAGGAATATCAGATACATTTTTTCAACCATATCGTTCCGTGCACCCCGTTCATTATTAAATGGCGCCGTAATTTCATGCACGACAAACCACTAAGACGTAAGAACGATTACATACGTAGGAGTCTATTCTGTTTCCGATATCTGTATTTAGATATGTACCTTCGTGGGTAATACTTGAAGCATTCGCGCGCTCAGCTTAATATGATCCTTGCCATGCAAGTTGCTAAGAGAACCTAATAATCCACCTAAAATAACCGAATAAAATAAAGGGATACAATAACAGATCCCTAGAAAGCCAAAAAATTAAACAGGTAAACTATGTTTTGTTTAACTAAAGGGTGAGAATTAGGAAAGGAAGCTGTAAGAGAAAAGTAATTCATAAGCTACGTTTTACTGCTCCCTACACCTCGTACTCGCTGACGGCGGCACGCTTCTCGTCGAGCTTATCCAGGTTGGGCGTGTCCGAGTGCTTGACGCCGTCGAACAGCTCGTCGACCTCCTCGAGCGTCTTGCCCTTGGTCTCGACCCAGAAGAAGAAGACCCAGACGAAGAAGAGGATGTTCCAGCTGGCATTGACGACGTACGTCTTCCAGCCGATGGCGGCGAACATGTAGGGGAAGACCATGGTGACGAAGACGCCGCAGGCCTTGGCGGTCAGCGTGAACATGGCCATGCCGGTGGCGCGGATGTTGTAGTTGAGCACCTCGGGCGGGTACATGTTGGTGAGCGGGGTGAGGCCGAAGGAGTAGGCGCCCATGTAGAGGAAGATGAAAGCGACGGTGCCGTAGACGCCCGAAGTGTCGTTGCTGGTGCCGAAGCGGGCGGTCATGCCGCCGACGCAGTAGAAGAGGATGGTGCAGAGGCCGAGGGACGACAGGCACAGGAAGCGGCGGCCGAGGCTCTCGGCGAGGATGGAGCCGGCGCAGGCGACGAGGAACTGCCAGGCGGACAGCACGAGGTTGATCTCCATCTGGGTCTTGGAGGAGGTGATGCCGGCCTGGTCGAGCATTGTGCCGTAGTAGTATGTGATGATGTTGGAGCCTGTCAGCATGGTGAGGGGCGCCACGGACAGGCAGAGATAGAGGCGCTTGCGGTTGGGCGCGTTGCGCACGATCTCCTTGAAGCCGAGGCTGCGGCCCTCGCTCTTCTCGTACTCCAGCGTGTCCATGATCTCCTGGAACTGCAGCTGGACGCCGGCGTCGTCCGCCGAGGCGCCGTTGACGCGGGCGAGCACCTGCAGGCCCTCGTCGGCGCGGTCGTTGTAGATGAGCCAGCGGGGGGACTCGGGAAGGAAGGGCAGGATCAGCAGCACACAGATCGGGGCGAACATCTGCACGAGGCAGGGGATGCGCCATGCCCAGTCGGAGGGGTCCAGCCGTTGAGTCTAGATGATACGGGTGAGACACGGTAGGGGAAATGGGAGCAGACGGTCTCGGGAGGAGGAAAGACGTACACCATAGCAGACACCGGTGGCGAGGAAGCTGCCGAGCGCCCAACACGTAAAGTACATGCCCAGGGCCAGCGAGCGCACCCGCGGTGCCGTCGTCTCGGACACGTACGAGCTGGCCGACGTCTGGGCCAGGCCCATGCCAAGACCGATGATCATGCGGCCGGCGATGAACATGGCAATGTTCTGGGCGGCGCCGCTGATGGCGGCACCGATAATGTTGAAGACACAGGACAGGGCGATGGCCTCCTTACGGCCGCGCCAATCAACGAGCATACCAGCGACGGGGGCGATGAGGATGGAACCTAGGTAGACAGCGGTAGTATTGACGGCGATGGTGGCGGTGTCGAGCGAGAAGTACGCGGAGTAGCTCTCCATGACGTTGACGGAACCCATGACGGAGCCATCATAGGCGATGGTGACGGAGTCGACGATACAGACGGAGACGACCAGGGCGGTCGTCAGACTCATCCGCAGCGACTGCGAGAGTTTGTCCATGATGAGCGAGTAGGAGAAACAATCACTGCAGAACAATAAGGAGGGGGTTTTTGGGTAGACGAAGAGAGATGGACAAAGCGAAACATAAAAAAAGAAACGAAACAAAACAAAAAGAAAAATGAACAGGGGACGGTCGTGGCTCGCGAGTATATACCCCCTGAGAGCAGGTCGTCTTCACGAGATATGGAGAGCGAGGCGTATCAGGGCCTGGAAGTAGAGAAAGGCAAGCAATGATAAAAAAAGACAAAAAGACCAACCCCAGCTATACCCACGAGGAGGGAGATACGATTCACCTGGTGGTTGCGGTCGTGTGCAACCCGCAGAAGAGGTGCGTCAACGAGCGGACGACCAAATCCTACGACTACGACTACGATACCCCATGGCCAACTCCAGACTCCCACTTTTGGCAGCCAAATCAGAACCGAGATAATGGAAAGAATGGGCCCGTCAACTACTGTCCGCGCCTGTGGGAATATTAGTTGCTTTCCCCTAGCGACAGGCTAGTGGTGCGGAGGCCCACTGCAGGGCTGCGGAGGGCTCGAATGAGACGCGAGTCACGCAGCGTGGAGATAACCTGGGCATGGAGATGTCCGCTCCTGCATGTCCTAGCTTACGGCGGCGACCGGGGAATGGGGAAACGCATATCGGGAGAGGTGTTCCGTGGGTGGTCGACCGCGGTTCTCCTCGGTCGGATTTTGGATGGAGTGACGATCCCCTGTGCTTTCGAAGAAGAAAACCCAGGAAATAGACACGGGCGGAGAAAGGCATCCCTTCCGCATCTCGTGGGAGCGATGGATTTTTCTCGGGATTCTCGTTGACAGGTGAAGGGTCTCGGTGTGCTCATGATCATGTTCTGAGGATGGATGTGTATTTTTTCTATTTTTTCTATTTTGCGTTCGTTTTATCAGCAGAAGGTTTGTATCTACGCAAGCCAATCCTGCTTTTCTTTGACTCTTAGGGTTTACTAGACTTTTCATCATATAATTCGTAATCAATATTTAAGTTTTGCTACTTGATATGGACTTTTTTCGTACTTCGCGATTAGAAATGCACTTTTGATTCTGATACCCTATTATAGACCGATAGGACTTCACCTTGGATAGCTACAAATAAGTCGTATCCCACTATTGGCCACTTCACGCAACCACCAGCGGCACCTCTGCAGCAAAGCCGCGCGAGCTCGCCCCAACAAAGCACGTGTAGGTGTCGGGGTCCACCCGCCACGCTCCCTTCTTGCCGCTGCTCGCAGGCGCCTCGGCGTCGACGTCGAACCACGCTACGCTGCTGCGATCCACGGCCACGTGCACCGTCTCCGATGCCCCAGCCTCGAGGAACACCTTGTGGAAGCCCGCCAGCGCCCGCGGTGCGGCGTCTCTGCCTTTTGCCGTAATGGCCTGCGACGGGCTGACGTAGACTTGGACGACCTCGGCGCCGGCGCGGGTGCCCGTGTTGGTGACCGTCGCGGTTACCGTAGCCTGCGGCGTCTCGGCAGTCACGGCCCCGGTCACGGCCACGTCGCTGATGGCAAACGCCGTGTAGGACAGGCCGAACCCAAAGGGCCACAGCGGCTGCGTCTGCTGCGCGTCGAACCACCGGTAGCCCACCAGCACACCCTCGCCGTACGTGGCAAGGTCGTTCTCGGCGTCGCCCGGGAACCACTCGTGGGAGCCGTGGTCCTCGAGCCGCTTGGGGAACGTGAGGGGCATCTTCCCGCTGGGGCTCACGGCGCCCAGCAGCACGTCGGCCAGCGCGTTGCCGTTCTCCTGGCCCTGGAACCAGGCGTGCA
This sequence comes from Sporothrix brunneoviolacea, assembly GCA_021396205.1. Lineage (NCBI taxonomy): Eukaryota > Fungi > Ascomycota > Sordariomycetes > Ophiostomatales > Ophiostomataceae > Sporothrix > Sporothrix brunneoviolacea. The sequence continues at coordinate 247,198 of WNYD01000012.1, read as the reverse complement.
CGACGGCGGGTGCCTGGTCCACCCACGGCATGGCAATGGCGCTGGCGGACTGGGTGACGACGACGGTCCGGGCGGGGCCGGCCTGGCACACGGCGGCCACGAGCTCGTCGGTGCGCCGCGGCAGGGCCAGCGACGTGCGGTCGATGCCCTCCTTCTCGGTGTCGTTGTTGTGGCCGACCACGACCACGACGGCGTCGGCGCCCTTCGCCGCAGCCACGGCCTTCTCAAGCAAAGCCTCCTCGTCTATCTGCAGATGGACGCCCGCGCGCACGCCCGACAGTGTGTGGAACAGCGTGTTGTCGTGTGGTTTGAGCGGCGGCGTGACGACGACGTTGTCGATGCGGAAGGCGTAGGCCTGGCCCGCGTTGAGGACTTTGGTGGTCGTCTTGTTGACGCTGCCGCAGTTCATGAACGTGCCGCCGGCCACGGTCCAGCCCGTGTTGTCGATGACCAGCTCGTCGTCCAGGTACAGCTTGGCCTGGCCCGTGTTGGACAGGCTGAAGTCGTAAGTTCCCGTGACCGTCGGTGTCAGAACGCCCCGTGCCTGGTAGCAGTGCGGCTGCCCGCGCAGGCTGTCGGGCGTGTCGCCGTCGCTCATCATGAAGATCACCGCGTTGGCCCAGTGCGTGGAGGCGACGACGGGGCCGGCAAACTCGTGGCCCGCGTAGAAGTCGACCTGCACGCCGGTCTGTGTATCGTCGGGGGTGCGCAGCATCGGCCCGGGGAGAGCTGGTTGCAGATTGGTGCGGATGCCCTGCTCGTATACGACCTCAATGTCCGGATTCGCCTTCTTGGCGGCCTCTGTGATGGCGTCGAGCGGGTTTGTAATGTAGTAGGGGTTGACGGCCGCGCTTCCGCTGCCGCCGGTCGTGGGAGTCTTGGCATTGGGGCCGATGATGGCCAGTTTCTTGATGGCCGTGGGCAGCAGAGGCAGGACGGCGTTGTCCGTATTCTTGAGCAGGACAATGCCGCCCGCGGCGGCCTCGCGCGCCGTCTGGCGGAACTCGGGCAGGTCCGAGCTTTGTTCCTTTTTGGACGCTGTCTCTTCCGCGGTCTCGGGGTCCAGCAGGCCCGCGCGGTCGAGCACTTTCAGGATACGGCGCACGGAGGCATCAAGGTGTTCCGTCTCGGATACCTTCCCTTCCTTGATGGCCGCCAGCAGCGCCGTGCCGTACCGGATGGGCGGCCCGGGCATCTCGAGGTCGGTGCCGGCCACCAGACTTTGCACCGTGTCGTTGAGCCCGCCCCAGTCGCTCATCACGAGGCCCTCGAAGCCCCATTCCTTGCGCAGGATGTCGTCGATGAGGGGCGTGCTGCAGTCCGCGTGCACGCCGTTGACTTTCGGGTATGCCGCCATCGCCGTCCAGGGGTCGGCCTGTTTCAGGGTCATGTAGAACGGCTTGAGGTAGATCTCCCGCAGCGTCCGCTCGTCGATCTGCTCGTCCATGTTGAACCGCCGCGTCTCCATGTCGTTGGCCACGTAGTGCTTCATGCACGCGCCGACGCCGCCCTGGCCCTGGACGCCCCGGATGTAGTGCGTGGCCATGACGCCCGTCAGCAGCGGGTCCTCGCCAAAGTTCTCAAAGTTGCGCCCGCCCAGCGGCGACCGGCTGATGTTCATCGTCGGCGCCAGCAGCACGTGCGAGTTCTTGCTGCGGGTCTCGGCGCCCAGGATGCCGCCAACGCGCTCGACCAGGCCCGCATCAAAGGTGGCGGCCAGCGCGATGCCGCACGGCACATACGTCGTGTGCGTGCCGTCGATCCACGTGGCGCCGCGCACGCCGGCGGGACCGTCTGTGCACTTGAGGCTGCGGATGCCGAGGCGGTCAATGTTGAGCGTCTCCCACATGTTCTTGCCGGCGACAAAGAAGGCCTTTTCCTCGAGGGTCATGGCCCGCAGGAGGGTCTCGACGCGGTCGGCCATGGTGGTTAGTTGGAGAGGGATGGTAGATAGAATGGTGTGTATTTGCTAGTATCGGTGCCTGTGTCTCAGCACGGAAGTCCACGTTCTCCTCCTCTTCTGGTCCTGGAGATGTGACGTCGTTGACGATGTCGAAGCCACAGTCAATATCGTGAACTCAGCGCGGAATCACGTGGCAAGTCGCTGTCAAAGACGGACTTCTGCTGCTCGGGATATTCTTCTTGCACGATGGTTGACCAAGTTTAACAGACTTTGTCATCATATTTGAGCGGACATCTGCACCCTTCAGCGCCTGCATCGGCGTTGGTCTAAGTCATGCGCGGTCCACTTGTGGATGCAGCCCAGACGACTAGACGACCGACTAGACTCCCACTAAGGATGCTACCGGCAGCCGGCCACGTTGCGGACAGAGCCCGAAGTAAACCCGGCAATGACCCCGGCAAGCAGGGCCTCGATAGTCTGGCCGTCTCCAGGGCGCTGTTATTCTTGTTATTCCCTGTAGATTATTTCCTTGTTCTGTGCTTGAAGAACCCCGCTGGCGCCGGACATCAGCGCTCCGTTACGCACCAAGAGCCGGACGGCCTACCAGAATGCGGAGACCACGGCGTTCGCATACTTTCCTCCCCTGTTTCTTATACTATTCCTTCAACGGCGGCCATGTCCGCACGCGACGCCGTCGCGCTGAACCCCTGTCTTGGAATCTGCTGGCCGGTGATTGGCCCCAGCAGGATCGCCAGGGTCGCCCACGATGATGAGGCGCTCAGTTATCTTGATGGCCTCCCTCTATGGAGGGCGTTGATTGCAGTTGATCTTTCCATTTTGAGACGGTGCCTAATTAGCCCTGTTGTATGTTGACGTCCCATCGCATCGCAATCACGAAGTCGCATCATCGCCAAGCAACCTCCTTGTCCACCACCACAACACACCACACCAGACCTCCAACCATGGGCTTCGGCGACAAGCGCATCGCCATCGTCGGCGGCGGCCTCGGCGGCATGGCGTTTGCCAACGCGGCACTCTACGCGGAGCTGCCCAACGTGCACCTCTACGAGGCGGCGCCGCAGTTCACCGAGGTCGGCGCCGGCGTCAACATCACCCGCAACGCCAACCGCATCCTGGACGCCATGGGCGTCGGCCTGGCCATGCAGCGCAAGTGCTCGCACGACCCGCCCAGCTACATGGAGTACCGTCACTACCGGACGGGTGAGTTCCTCGGCCAGATCGACGAGTTCGGCGAGCCGCGGTCGCGGCAGATCCACCGCGCGCACCTGGTGGAGGCGCTGCAGGAGCAGGTCCCGGACAGCCGCATCTCGCTGGGCAAGCGGCTGACGTCGCTGGACTGGAGCGCGGACAAGAAGTGCTACGTGCTCAGCTTTCTCGACGGGACCACCGCCGAGGCGGACATCGTCGTCGGCTGCGACGGCATCAAGAGCGTGGTGCGGCAGCAGCACCTGGGCCTCAGCGACCACCCGGTCTACTCGGGCCAGATGGTGTACCGGGGCTACGTGAGCTACGACGACCTCACGCCGGAGACGGCGGCGCTGCTGCGCAAGACGGTCAACTTCCGCGGGCTGCGGCGCCACGTGCTGACGCTGCCGATCGGCAACGACGAGTCCGGCACGGCGCGCGTCGGCATCATCGGCTTCATGACGGAGCCGCTCGAGAACTGGAAGTCCGAGAGCTGGCTGTCGACGGCGCCCGTCGACGCCCTCTACGAGCACGTGAGCGACTGGACGGGTGCCGTGCAGGAGATCATCGCGGGCCTACGGAAGGGGTCCGCCGACGGCAACATCCTCAAGCAGGCGCTGTACGTGCGGGAGCCGTCCGCGAAGTGGTTCGACGTGCGCCCGGACTGCCCGGGGTCCGGCGTCGTCCTCATGGGCGACAGCGTCCACTCCACGCTTCCTCACCAGGGTAGGCTCACCTTCGCTGTTATCAATTATACGCCCTTCGTTCATGTTTACTAACTCCACACAGGGCAAGGCGCCTGCCAGGCCATCGAGTCGAGCTTTGCGCTCGCCCAGGTGCTCCGCTACTGGAAGGACGACACCGACCTCGAGGCCGCCTTCCAGTTCTTCCAGGACCTGCGCAAGCCGCGCACCGACCGCATCACGCAGTCCAGCTACGAGACCGGCAAGATGGCTAGCGCCGACATCCCCGAGGAGCAGTGGGCCACGAGCTTCAACCCGAGCATCGTGCGCGAGCGCATGCGCTGGGTCATGGAGTACGACCTGCTGGCAGAGCTGGCCAAGACGCTGCCGATGGCAGACGATGCGGCGGAGGCAGATAGCAGCAATGCGGACGGCGCAGCGGCCTCGGCGAAGGTGGCGTGCTAGGGGAGGGTGGACCAGAGGTAATAGTGCATAATTTCAATGCTGTATAGTTTATGTGTTTACGCATCAAAAGAATGAATTTCCTCAAATGGGCAGCTAGATATCAGCTGTTTTTGGTAGAGGCCGTGAATTTCCGGATGCATGTCGACGACGAGTGCGGATGTCCGGCCTGGGCAAATCAAGGCTCTGGCCAGAAGCATCCTAGACAGAAAGCAATTCAATAGACCACCCACTGCCGTTTTTGAACCACGCCTTCGGGTCCTGCCCCTGCTCCCCCGATGGCGGATATCGACGCGGAGCTGATCTCCGCGACTTGTCTTCCCCCTGCGATGCGACCGTAGCTCTACTGCCATCTCCGTCTCTGCCAAGACTAACCTTATCAACCACCAGCCACAAAACAGGACTACTGCCCTCTTCACCCAAGCACTTCTGTGCTGTTGTTATCTCGCCAGTCCGTAGCATCGCATTCTTCAGCTAATCTCAATCTGTGAGCTTGCCTTGTTGTGTTTGATTGTAGGAGTATGTAGGCCATGAAGTTGTAGCTATGCCTAATTTATAATTATATACCGTCTGTGTCGATCCCTGATCTGTGTTGTGAAATAAGCCCACTCCGACATTTGTCACCGAGACATTTGTGTACTTTCTTTTTCATATTTTGTAATTTTATCATCTAATATTTTTTTGTTTCCACGCGTCAACTGCATCGGCCATGGACGCAAAAGACGACGAGAAGACCGTCGGGATGACCGCCGGCTCCGGCTCCGATGTGCAGTCCGGCCCGTCCATCGCGGAGGAAGTGCCCGTCCCCATCGAGGTGGAGACGGCAGCCCCCGAGTCTGCGGTGGGCCGCCTGTTCCGCAAGCTCGACAGCATCCCCGGCCTCGAGGTGCGCGGCATCGAGCGCGTCAGCGAGGACCAGCGCCACCCGCGCGTCACGATCGGGTCCTACGTGCACATGTTCATCATCTGGTTCGCCATCAACTGCACGGCCAACAACATGACGCTGGGCATTCTGGGCCCCGTCCTGTTTGGCCTGGGGTTCAACGACGCGATTGTGTGAGTCACCGCATCTGCCGTCCTGCCATCCCCTTCCCGCATACAGTGAGCTAAACCGTGTTCTTGCTTGGGTGTGCAGGTGCTGCCTCTTTGGAACCATTTTTGGCTCCGCGTGCACTGGCTACATCTCTGGCTTCGGCCCGCAGTCCGGCCTGCGCACGCTCATCATCGCGCGCTACGGCATGGGCTACTGGCCGTCCAAGCTGTGCGTGCTGCTCAACCTGGTCATCGAGCTCGGCTACGGCGTGGTCGACTGCCTGGTGGCTGGTCTCATCCTGTCGGCCGTCAGCGGGTACCGCATGACGGTCATTGTGGGCATCGTTGTGTCGGCCCTGGTGACGTGGGTCGTCGCCACCTTTGGCATCAAGTGGTTCCACACGTTTGAGAGGTATATCCCCCCCTACGGCACTTGTTTAGCGCATTTCGTCTGCTAACCTTCTTCCCCAGATATGTCTGGGTCCCCACCGTCCTCATCCTGTTCATCCTCATCGGCTCCGCTGGCCCCAACTTCAACGCCTTCTCCGAGTCCACCGGCTCTGGCGCCGTGCTCGCCGGCAACCGCCTGTCGTACTTCTTCCTGACAGCATCGGGTCCCCTCGGCTGGGCGCCCGCCGCCGCCGATTTCTACTCTTACAACCATCCCAAGACGTCCCGCTTCTGGACCGCCACCATGACCACCAGTGGCATCACCGTCGGCAAGCTGCTCATCGAGTTCCTCGGCATCGGCCTCGCCTCGGGCCTCGCCACCACCCCCGCATGGGCCGCCGCCTTTGACCACTCCACGGGCGCCCTGATTGCCGAAGCCTTTGCGCCCCTCGGCGGCTTCGGCAAGTTCTGCGCCGTCGTGCTCGCCCTCTGCGTCTCGGCCAACAACATCCCCGGCACCTACGCGGCCGCGCTCAACATGCAGATGTTCGGCCGCTGGGGCGCGAAAGTGCCGCGGCCCATCTGGTCGACCGTCGTCGTCGTCGTCTACACGGCCTGCGCCATCGGCGGCCGCACGCAGCTACTGAGCATCTTCCTCAACTTCCTCGCGCTCATCGGCTACTGGGTCGTCATCTGGATCGCCATCACGCTCGAGGACGAGTTCATCTTCCGCCGCGGCAAGGGCTTCGACTGGAGCCGGTCGTCGGACAAGGCGTACCTGCCCCTCGGCATCGCCGCGCTGGCCAGCTTCCTGATCGGCTGGGTCGGCGCCATCATCTGCATGTACCAGACCTACTACACGGGCCCAATCGCCAAGCTGGTCGGCAACGGCGCTGATGTGAGCCCCCTCCCCCTTCCTCTGTACCGTTGTTCAAACTGATTTACCAGACCACTGCTAACGTTTTTTAACCACTATAGCTCGGTCTGCCTGTCGCCATGAGCTGGACGGCGGTCGTGTACCCGCCTCTTCGGATGCTGGAGCTCAAGTTTGTTGGCCGTTAGGGCAATGCCCCCCAAGACTTGCGCCTACGGATTGGGAAGCGCCAAATGGCTCTCCCAGTAGAACACATCTAGTTGAAATTATAACAGACCTCCGTAATTAATATTATAATTTTCTTTTCTTATTATTCAGCACACCAATCAATCAATGAGTAGAGGCGTCTTTGCTATTGGTGTGCGACGGTCCCGTACGACATGGAAGCACGCAACACCATCGTTGGCGAGCTGCGCCACGAGCTGGTGCTCCCACTGAATATAACCCTCCATGGCCACGCGGTCGTTGCTCGTGCCCTCGTAGGGCCGCTTGTAGACGTCAATGGGCTGGGAAAGCCAGCGCGCATCTGTCTCCAGTGGCTGCTTCGCGGCCGCCCAGGCGGCTGTGCCTCCCGTGAGGTATAGCACCGGGCGCGACACGGACTGGCGCGCATCGTCGGCATTCGTCCTGGCGACAAGCCCGTCCGGCGACGTCAGGACAATGGGGCCTGTGCCCTTGGCAGTTTGCAAGTCGCGAGCGAGCTCTGGTCCCGAGGCGTGCCAGGCGCCGGGGATGTGGCCCTTGCGGTACGCCGGGCTGCGGGCGAGATCGACCACCGTCGCATCCTCCAGTGCCTGCAGGGCGTCCACCGTGATGGCACCCGCGCCGGAGGACGAGGGGACAGATGGTGCGTCGGGCGTCGGGATCGAAGCGGGCACAGCAGCCTGTTGATCGAAGACATACACCTCCCATCCTAGCTGTAGGAGCCAGGTCGCGGCCATCCGCGCGCGGACGCCGTCGGTGTCATACAAGACGGCCCGGGCGCCCCGCACGCCAATCCATTCGTCGGTCGCCTGTACGAGCTGGCCGCCCGGGGCCGAGATGAAATGGTCTGGGTGCCGCTGTGCGTACTCGCTCGGGTCTCTCACGTCGAGCAGATAGAGAGTCCTGTCTTCCTGTGCGGCGAGCGCGAGAAGTTGGTCGCCTTGCACAATCGGCACGCCCACGTGTTCGGCCCAGGACGCGGCATACGCCTGAGACCGGCGCGACGCCTCGTCCGAAGGCAGCGGCACGCGCTCAGTCTTGCCGGTCTCGAGCTGTAGGCCATCCAACGTCCAGCCGATGGTGCCATCCCTGAGCGCCACGACCTTGTTCGGAATGCCCGCGTTCACCAAGGACTGCGTGCCAAGGAGGCTCCGCGTGCGCCCGGCACAGTGGACAACCACCGTGGTGTCGGGGGACGGTGCGGCCTCGAAGACGCGGTACAAGAGCTCGCCCCCGGGACAGCTGCGGCCGCGCGGGATGCTCATGGTGTTGTACTCCTCAAACCTCCGCGCGTCCAGCACGACCACGTCCTTGTCCGTCTCCAGCATCTCCTTGATGGCACGAGGCGCCATGGAGGGAGTATCCCGGATCGCCTCGACTAGCTCGCCAAAGGCCTTGGAGGGCACATTGACGTCGCGGTACAGCTCGCCCACGCGAGCGTAGCCGGCCAGGCCGCCCTCCAGGATCGACACATCGTTGTAGCCCATAGCAAGGACGCGAGGGACGGCCCGCTCAGCGTAGCCTTCGCCATTGTCGTACACAACGATGGGAACGGACAGCCGGGGGACGAGAGCCGGCAGCTTGTGCTCAACCTCCGACACTGGCACAGTCACGGCAAACAGAGGGTGTGCGTCGGCATAGGGGCCTTCCTCGCGGACATCGAGGAGGGCAACCTCGAGGCGATTGGCCCAGCGGCGGCGCAGCTCCTGCGGTGTTATCGTCGTGACCATTGTGAAATTCGTCAAGCGGGTGTGCAGCCTTTCCGACTGTGACGGCTAGAAGATCACCCAATATCACTATCGTGGCAATTTATTGGCATGGCGTATTATGGCCAAGGGAAACGCACATGATTGTGTGGCTGGAATTTCCACCGTTTCCAAGTTTGTCGATCACGGAGCCGGGATGTGGAGTGGTATGCGTAGAGGTATCCATTCGGATAGTTTCGTTATCTGTCGGACGGTTTTCTTTTTCTTTTTATTATTATTATTATTATTATTTTGGAGCCATGTCATAGGACGATGACACCATTTACCGAAGGTATGGCAACTTGGTAAATTCCTCTAGCTGGGCGGAGCTTGTCCGGCCGGGGTAGCGCGGAGGGATTTACGGCCAAAGGCTTAAACCGCCGCGGGACATCCACTTGCTCAACACCCCGTCTGCTCACCCTCCGACACTGGCATCTCTGCGGCCATTTTTTATGTTCGAGAGATTAAGCCGTACGCAACACGTGAGAAGAAACGATGAATACCACCAGACAGAAGCGACAATCTTGCGAAGCATGCCGTGAGTTGGGGCGACCTCTGATTTGTTCGTCGATGGATGCAGAACTGAGCTAATCATGCCGTCGCTTCACGAACAGGAGCGCGTAAACTCAAATGCACGGGAGAGACGCGGAGCTGTGCCCGCTGCCTCTCCCTGAATGTGACGTGCAACTATCAAGATAAGGGAATCCCCGGGCGGCCGAAGAAGCCGCGGCGGCAGGAACAGCGAGCCTGTCCGATGCCCGGCGCGGCTCCGCGGCCCTCGTCATCTTCCCGGCGCATGGCCCTCTCGCCGCCTGTGACCGATTATCGGTCGGACAGCCTAGGCGAGGTCGAAGACGTGCTGCTGGAACCCTTTTCCTTCCCCCTCTTTCCGACCGAGCTCCCGGACACTGGCGATTTTGGATCCTTCTCGATCGAGCTGCTTGGCCAATGCCACCTGGCTAGGCACAGCCACGATGCAGACACATCGGATGCATCTCTGCCCACCCCTCTGTCGCCTGCCCTGTCACCTACCTTGTCACACGTGTCTTGTAATTGTGCAGACAAAGTGTCCATGTCGGTCCGCGCCTTGCGACACCGGGCTCTGTCCCACGCGATCCTCGGCGATCTCCGCGTCGGCGCTGATATCGTCGAGAGGCTCCTCACGTGTCCAATCTGCTACGATGTGAGTCAGCCGCCCCGGCTCACGATCCAGAACGTGCTTCTCATCGGTCGGCTCATGACCGAGGTCACCACAGGATACCGGAGGTACCTGCGCTGGATACGGGAGACCAGGAGCGAGCACGCCGACGACAACGAGCGGGAAACGGTCTATCTGGTTCCTCATCTGGGCAACGGCGCTGCAGTGGGCTTCCAGATCAGCAACCGCAAGTTCCAAGAGCTCATCGCCGATGGCCTCCAGGCGGACGCGGCGCGGCTCACAGACCTGGGCGCGCGCTTCGGGCTCCGGCAGCACAACCGCCACATGGTCGGCCACGAAGCGTGCCCGGACCCCGAGGGACGATGCTGGCGAGAGAGGTACGACATTGACAACGACCCGCTCGACATCTGCCCAAAGAATGCAGCGGCACGGACCCTGACGCCGTGCTACCGCGTTGTTGACGCGATCCGCGCCGGCATAAAGGCGTTTGCGGATGATGTCGCCCAGAATGGTAGATCATTCGAAGCATAAAACATGCTGGCACTTTTGTATTTGTACATTAAGATTGTGACGGTCGGGCTCAAAGTTCAAATGGCTTCTAACTGTAATGATAAACGATTTCTCACGCTCTCCGCTACCCCCCCATGATGCACCGCGACTGTGTGGCATGTTGCCTTCTACTCTGTGCCGCAGCATGCGCTCTGCACCCCAACTCGGCAGAAGCACGACGACGACACCTCGATGTCGGCCTCGGCGAGGGCGACCACCAGCTGCCGCCGGATGATGTTTGCCTCGGCGTGGCGGCCTAGGCGCTGGAGGCACTCGTGGTAGCCGTGCAGTGCCCACACGTTGTTCGGGTGCTGGTGCGACCGGCCGGGCGTCGGCACCAAGCCCAGGTCCTGTGCGTAGGCATGCGCGGCCTGCTCGACGAGGCCCTGCTCCAGCGATAGGGCCGCGAAGGGGTGCCGCGCAGGCAGCATCCAGCCCCACGGCTCGGCGAACGGCAGGGCGTCCTCGAGGGCGATCGCGTCTCGCAGGCGGCCAAAGGCGACCGCATGGCTGCCCCGCCTGTACTCGATCTCGCCGTCCAGCATGGCAGACGCGATCTTGAGGATGTCCGTGACCTTGTTCGGGAAATCGAGCCTCGTGGGCGGCACGTAGGCGGCGGCCCGCTGGAAGAGCACCCGCTCCTCGTCGGCCGCGTCGACCTCGCCGGTGGCCGCGTGGGCGATGGCCTTGCCGTAGTGCCGGAAGACGTTGGTCACGCAGTAGAGGTGCTTGTCCTCGAGCGGCCGCAGCTGCTTCAGCTCGGCCCACATGCCGAAGCGGATGAGGACGTGGACACGGACCGCCTTGAAGAACTCCATCCAGTTGGCGAGGGCGGGCGTCTCGACGCGGAGCATCTCCTCCGTGATGGTCGCCTCCATGCGGTCTGTCGCGGCCAGGGCGGCTCTGGACTTCCCTCCGAGCATCGCCGCGTAAATGAGGGAGTGGTAGTCGTGTAAGCGATAATAACTATAGAATGTCAAGCCGCCATGCTGCGCAAAGTATTTGTCGTCCGCCAGGGTCGCCTTGTAGTTGTACTCGACGGCGCGCCGGTAGTCGCCGATGAGGACGTCGATGTGCGCAGGCATGTGGTAGGTGTGGCCCGTGTCTGGCACGAGATCGCGGATGATGTCGGCAGCCGGCAGAGCGTCCTCGGGCGTGGCCGACATCTCCATCAGATGGATGAAGTAGTGCGCCACGCCGGGATGCTGCTCGACACCCGGTCGCTTCAGCGCTCTCTCCAGCAGGGCCTTGACCTCAGCGACCGGCGATGTGGCTATTGGTCGTCCGGTTGACGTGTCGAATAGTTTTCGCGGGGCGCAGTTCATCAAGGCGTCGGCGAAGAGCGTGGTCACGTCAAAGTCATGTCGGCCGAAGCGATCATACACGTCCCGCATGGCATCCGCGTAGGCTCGGTCGCAGGCTTTCGTATCTCTGCTGGGGTCGTCGTCGGGGTAGCGCAGGGCGAGCGCCGCGATGAGAGCCCGCTCCCACTCCGTCGCGGTGCCCGACCGCTTCAGAGCCTCCTGGCTGTACGCGTACGTCATTCGGATGGCGCGCAGCCGATCGGCTTCGTCAAAGAGTGCCCATGTCTTGTTGTAGTTGGGGCCCGAGCAGAACGAGACCCCCCAGTATGCCATGGCGCACTCGTCGTCGTGGGCGATGACCTGCTTGTAGCAGTAGATCGCCTCATCGTGGTTGAAGCAGTACGTCCAGATCAGAGCACGGCCGAACCAGATCTGTGCCTCCGTCGACGCCGTACTGACACGCGGCGTTTTTGAGCGGCCCAAGTCGTAGTAGGGCTCCGAGGAGGCACTCGCGGATGCGCGGGATAGAAAATGGGAGCCCATTCTGTCTCAACCGGAAGCAATTCGTCAGTTTCTTGGCCAAGCAGAACCTTGTGGCTGTCCCTGTGGGTGTGCGCTGAGAGCATGAAAGAGCAGCGAACAATCACGGCATTCAATCTCCCACGGCAGATGGCTTATGACGCACATGTACTGTGCACTAATGAGCTGCCCTAAAACACGCCTAATCTGCAAAGATGACCAGGCGGGAACACGCCAACCGATGCGGAGTATTTGACGCTGCGGAGGGTTTCAGACGCGATGTCTTCACTGGTTGCAAAGAAGCCCCATTCATTGGCCTAACCCGTCTAGTTCTTGGAGTCGTGAGGAGCTAGAATGCGTCTCTGTGGATCTATCTATATTCTGGCCCGTCTATCCTTTGGTGCCAGTTTTGCGCAGCTTCGGCCACTGCTCCGTCTGCGCCTGCGTCTGCGTCCGTGTCCGACGACAACGACGCCCGCCTGCAGAAGAAACGTCCGCCACCCCGACGAGTCCTTGTGCGGGCCCACGCCTCGGCCGCCCATTTCGGCCTTCGGGACCCACGACGACCGGGCGTGAAAATTGGACCTTGTAAAACCGAGCGAGGCAGTGGCATCACACTTGATTAAGGTCTCATAGCCGCCTGGACAAGGGATGGCCGCTGGTCCAGTTCGCAGGCAGCCCCGTGGCAAACTCGACCTGTTCGCGCCGGTCGGCTTAAGCCAACGGCCATCTCCGCCCCCCGGTGTTGTAGTCTAAGAAGCCCGCCGAGTGGTGCAACGCCATCTTCACCTTCGCGCCGCCCGGTCGCATAAATAGCGCCGTCAATATGTCAACCGTGTCCGTCATCATCGCCTCCGGCACGCCGGCGGGTACAGCCTCGCCTTCTTTGTGGTGTCGGCGGCCCACAACAGATGCGGTCTAGTACGTCCATCTCTGCGTGCAGGGTGAAATGACGCCGCGTCGAGAGAAGATGGCATAATAGATGCATGCGACCCCATACTACTGCGACTTGGCCTTGATTGGCTCGGAGGTTTTCAATCTTGCCAAGCGCACAGTTGGTTTACCCTCCGGCTCTAGCTCATTTTAAAAAACCCTCCGAGTGTAAGGCTGACCCTTGACGAAAGTAGACTTTTTACGAAGGGTGGCTGTCAACGCCAGTTACGACGTTCTTCAATATCAATCACGCAATGGTCTCGATGCCGCGAGAGCGCAGAGGAAGCCCAAACAAGGACGCGTTCTGTGGCTGTTCCTGGTTCAGCGCAATAGGGTTTTGACACAATTCAGTCTTCAAAATTCAAGGCTCAAAATTTCGTGTCCGTTATCTAGTCGTAGTACTTTGCTGTCTTGCCCTTGATAACCTCCTGGCTCGACAGGTCGTGCACCGACGTCTTGTCCCCCCGGTTGACGCCGCCCCGAACCCGCGCCTTGACCCACTCGCCCGCCGTGATGCCCGCCGCCGACTCATCCTCGTTGGCATCGAAGCCGAGCCGCTCTAGCACCGCGCTCTTCACCGGCCGCAGCTCCAGCGCATCCTCGGGCCGCACAAAGTACAGCACGCCCAGCCGGTCCACGTTCGACTGATCCGGCGGCGGCGCCACCACGCGGTGGATGCTGCTCTTGAGGAACCCGTTGGTGAGGAACTGCAGGGCGTCCGCCACGTTGACCGTGATGCTGCCGTCGAACGGCTTCACCCAGCGCCAGCCACCGTCGGCGCCGCGGACCTGCAGCGCCGCCACGGGCTGGCGGAACAGCAGCGTGAGCGAGCCGAAGTCTGTGTGGCCCTTGACCCAGACATTGTCGAGGCGCGCGTTATCCTCGGCGCTGCGGCGGTGGTATTTCATGTAGCGCAGGTGGCAGTCGGACTTCTTGTCGTAGCGGTGGTGCTCGGTCAGGGCATCCTCGGGAAGCTCCAGAATGAGCGCGAAGAGCACGAGGAGCTTGCGCACAATGTTGTCGTGGATGTGGCGGGCAAAGTGCTCAATCTCAGCCTTGTTATCCGTGATGATTTCCGGATGGGGCTGCTCGTACGCGGGGATGAACTTGGGGATGTTGTAGATCTCCGTGTTGTCGGTGATACCGGGGGTGATTTGCTGGATTGCTGCATTAGTATGCCTCTGCTTTCTCTTCACAACCTCGACGCGACTCGACACGCTGGACTTACACGCAAGCCTAGCGGCTTGTAACCATTGTAGCCGCCGTGCTCGAGGTCGGCACGGTACTTCAGCTTCTCTTCGGTCGGCAGCTCAAAGACGGACTTGCCGATGGCAAATTGCCGGTCCACCTCGTCCTGGCTCAGACCAAAGTTGACAATGTAGAAGAAGCCAACCGTCTGGATGGCCTCCTCGAGCTGCTTTGCAAGCGCCTGTTTGCCGCCCGGCTCGTCGAACCTGGACAAGTCAAGCGTAGCAAGCTCTGCCCATTCCACTGCACACACAAGCCCTCCCGGTCAGCCACCTGTCCCCGCCGCGACTGAATATTTCAAGCCAAAACTTACGCTCATACGAGGTCTCCGGGATCTGCTTGTAAAGGAGGTTCGGGTCTCCGACGCCGTTCTGGCTGTGTGTTTGTACTGCAGTCATGTTTCCGAAAAAAAAAAGGGGGGGGATAACAAGTGCTTGTCTGTCCGTCTGATGATCTGCAAGTGTTGGCACGAGAATAGTCTACCGTCTGCGTTCAGCTGCATATGACGCGTAGACGCGTACATGATATCGTTCGAAGACCCAGGTTATACCCTTTAATACTTGGATCCATCAAAGCCTTGTCTGCACGTCCCTTGACAACCCACTCCAACGGTAACACTGGAGGGCCTTGTCAATTGCAACATTCCGGCCGCTAACGTCGCCATAATGGCGACATCTTGCGCATCGCGGAGGGTATATATAATATCCTCCGGGGGAGGGGGATCTAAAAATAATATTGATGATGGGACACAAACAGTCTTCCACATGACGGGTCCATGATATGATCTTTGTTAGAACGGTGAAAGCAAGAAACTGATGGGCGGTGTCCCGGACACTGTTTATTCAATTTTTTTTATCTCTGGGATCGGTGTTATCTTGTGTCTGGTCAGTGAGGCATGCTTTTAGCAGCTATGGCATCACCACAGCAGAGGCCAGACGTGGGCCTCCTGTTGGCCTTCCTGTGTTGTTTAAATTGGATAACAGGGCCGTAGTTGTCTTCCTAGAAATCATATGGTTAACCACAGCTAAGGGCAAAAATAAGTATTCTTTCTTCCCTGCTCACCGCTGGCCTTCAAAACACTGCTAGGCAATAAGTTTTGACGACGCCATGGCCGACACCAAAGAAACAGCTGCCACTTCTGTGCAGCTGCAGTCGGCGGACGATGAAAGACCGGTCCACGATGGCAACCTTCATTTTGCACAGCGCGGTGCCGACGTCGACAATGCAACGGCGGAATCCGACATCGACGGCTTTGACGCTGAGCGCATGCGGGCTCGGTCCGCACTCACCGCAACAGAGGAAAAGAAGCTCATGAGGCGGGTCGACGCGCGCATCATGATCCTGTGCTCGCTCATCTTCCTGATCAAGAACTTGGACTCGGCCAACCTCTCCAATGCGCGGATCATGAACACGGGCACCCCACAAAACATTATGACGCAGCTGAATCTGACGTCTGACGAGTACAGCTTGTTGACGGTCTTGTACTATGTGCGTTGCCCTGGCTTGCTAGATGCCGTGGACGAGAGACTAATGTGTGTATCGATAATAAGGTCCCCTACATTGTCTTTGAGGCCCCGTCCAATCTGCTGCTCAAACGTGCGAGGCCCAGTGTCTGGCAGGCGAGAATTATCATCTCCTGGGGCATTGCGTTGTTGTGCCATATTCCCGTCCGCAACAAAGGCGGCATCTACGCCACCCGTTTTCTGCTTGGCCTGTTCGAGGCGGGCATGTTCCCGGGCGTCATCTTGCAGATGACTTATTTTTACCGCCCCGACGAATTAAGTATCAGGCTGTTGTATTTCTGTGATTCTCTCTCTCTCTTCTAGTTCAGCAACAAGCATGATCGAAGTGGCTCTCACTAATGCAAAAAAAAAACAAGATTGTCTAGGAACTTTTTCCGGCGTCATCAGCGGCGTCTTGGCTTATGCATTTGATCTTGCCTCAGGACACGGCGGCCTTTCCGGCTGGCAATGGTGAGAAAAAGCCGGATGGCTGTGTATGGCAATGTCGACATGACTCGTTGAGATGCTGACTTCTTCGCTTTCCAGGCTGTTCCTGACTGAAGGCCTCCTCACGTTGGTCCTCGGTGTTGTGGTCTACTTCTTTCTTCCCGACTGTACGTCTTGCGAGACACAAAACCTCGTTTCGAGCGCTGTCTTTGTATATGCTGACACTTCCCCATGCAGTTCCCCCCACGGCGAAGTGGTTGACGGACAAAGAGAAGGCTTTTATCCAGGCCCGCCTCCCCCCCAACGCCCCGAGAGCCGATGAGTTGAACTTTAATCTTCGCGAGATTATTGTGGCCTTGAAGGATACCCGGCTCTGGCTCTTCACGCTCATATGGGCCACCTTCACTGTCGGAACCAGCGGCGTGACCTTCTTTCAGCCGACCGTCATTGCGAACCTTGGTTATACGTACGCTTGTTCTGCTTCGCTTTGTTCGCATTTATCTTTTCTGTGCCATTAAATATCATACCTTCTAACAAAGAACACAGCACCATCGCTCAGGCCCAGCTCCTCAACCTTCCCATCTCTATTCTCAGCATCGCGTTCATTGCGGTCTCCGGCTACTTTGCCGACAAGAGCCACCTCCCCCGGCCGGTCTATCCCCTCATCGTCTATGCCATCGTCCTTGCGTGCTACGGCGTCATGGTCGCCTACCCGTCCGACGGCGGCGTCTACGCGGCGACCCTGATCGGCAACGCCGCCTCCAGCACGTTTTATCCGCTGATGTGGCCCTGGCGGGTGCAGACCACCGCCCACGCGACCGGCTCGGCGTTCAGCATCGGCTTCGTCAACAGCTACGGCCAGATTGGCGGGGCCCTGGGCCCGCAGATTTTCCGGGCAAAATACGCGCCGCGGTACCGACAGAGCTTCACGGCTGCCATGGCATGCGTGGCCGCCGGTGTCGTCGTGACATTGCTGACATGGTGGGTGACGCGACGCACGGAGAGCGACACGAGGAAGCTGAAGCTGGCACGCGTGGATGCAACCAAGAAGGGGATGACTGTACTGGAGGATGTGGTAGACCATGATGTGGCTGGCAAGAGCGAGGAAGATGAGAGCATATAATTGAGCAGAGGAAGAAAACGGCACCAGGACGATCAACTATGGGGTCTCTTGTGCACAATTACATGTTTCAGGTTTAAGAATACAAATGACCGGATTGGTTTTTTTATTTTTTTGGTTTTAAAAAAAAAATGAAAAAATGAAAAATACAGAACATAATACAAATACGTGCAAAGAACGCCCTAAATGAATAGGTACACAGAACGGGCACAAGAAAGGCAAATAGAAACAGGAAAGATGTCGAGATCACCTTTTCCACTAAAGCGGGTCTGGACAATAGCAGCGGAAGGCACTCCCGCCTATGGTGCTTTACAACCGTGGACGATGTACGTCTGCTGACGTGCTAATGGACAGACAACTACGGAGTACGCACACTTTAATGAGAAGCGAAAGAAGGCTCGAAACTGGTAAGCACATCTTGAGCCAACAGATTGAACAAATTGGTGGCAAAGTCCTGGTTGTGGAACTATTATGTACTCTGTAATACTTTTATCCGCCGTTTTGAGCTTGACTCTTCCGTCATAGTTCCTCCTGTGTATGTTGTGTGACGTGTCACTGCTCGTCTCTGAAGACGACGACTGTGGGCGATGATAATGTAGGGGGTTCAGCGTCTTCAATGGCAATATCCGGGAGTTGCCCGTTATTCTTTCGGCAGCCGGAGCTGCTCGCGGCGGACGAGAAGTCCACCGCTGCGGCCGTCATGGCAGGTACAGAACTATTGCGAGGCCGGCTTGGGGAGCGTGGGCGGTGGTACACCTGAGAGGGCACGGTAAGGCGTCTCGAAGTGGCCGATATCGGTTTATTACCGAATGTAAAAGAGGAGCGGTCGTGGTCGTGGTTGTCGGCGTCGCTGTGGTCGTCGCCATCTAGCGACATGTTGATCTGGCTACTGGCGCGCGACCCAACACGGCGCAGCGGCGTCGCGTTACCATCGGCATCGCGGGGCGGATTGTAGGACTCTCGGATTTTGCTGAGCTCGCGATTGCGCAGCTCTTCGGCTGGGATGACAGGAAAGTCGTCTGCCGGACCGCGGCGGAACTCGGAGTCGTCAAAGTGGCCGGGGGCGGCCGTGCCAATGTAGTCGCTGACGCGCGTGAGGATGCGGGCGATCTTGCGGCGGTTGCCCACATCTCTGGTGGCCGACGTGGCTGCCGTATTTTTGCGCGCGAGATTGCTGCCGCTGCTGCTGCTGGAGCGGTCCCGGCTCTGCGCAGATGTCTGTGCCTGTGCCCCGGCAGCGGCATCCGGGCCGACGCTTGCAGACGACCGCGGGCTGGCGTTATTGCAGCGTATCTCATTCCCATCGGTCTTTTTGTCATCGATGCTGCCGTCTTGCTCGTCGTGGTCTTTGACAAGGAAGTGTAACAGTGATCCAAATACGGCCAGTGCCGCACCGACCACGGGAGCCCATTGACCTAGAAGCACAGGTTGTTAGATAAGTTGTTGGTAATAATGGCAGGTCAGTGAGGATAGGGGCCAGGAACTGGCATAGAGGTAAATTACCCACCGATGCTGGCCATGGGCTCGTTCATGTAGGATACCTGGGGACTGAAAAAGTTCTTCTCGCCGACGATCAGGATGGCCAGGATGCCAGCGACAAACAGCGGGACCTCAATGGTGCTAAGGAGGGTGCTGACAAAGGCGTTGATGCTGCGCATGATGCCGACCGTGGCGCCATTGGTTCCGTCAAAACGTTCGTCGACGTCCTCCTCGGCAAAGCGCGAGAGCCAGTTGATCTTGAGGATGCGGTTCCACATGATGGCCATGCTGAGGATGGCGGGGATGCAGCAGGCTGCGGCGAGCAGAGTGCCGGCATTGAAGGTCAGCGTGGTGGGCGCGGGAATGATGTAGATGTTGTTGGCGGAGCCGCCGCGCAGGGGCGAAAACGGACCCAAGTCGGGGTCGCAGACGAGGTTGCAGGTGGCGTTGAGCTTAAAGAAGTCTTCGGGCGACGTGCTGGAGGGAATGGGGTTGCCGGCGCCGTCGAGGGCGCAGCTGACGGGTTCCAAGCGGTAGAACTCGACGGTCAGGCTGAGAAGGCCGGCGAGCACGAGGCCGGTCCACAGGAAGATGGTATTGCGGCCGGGATCGTAGAAGTAGGTGCGCGAGTGGCGGACGGTGACGGGAGCGGCCAGAATACCGATGGCACACAGCTGGAAGGCGCCGTAGACGTCCATGTCGACGGCGGTGGGGACGTGCAAGGCAGCCAACACTATGCCGTGGATGGCAGCGACGGCCGGAACAAGCAGGGCGGCCACCAGACAAGCACTGCGGACCCAGGCAGCTTTCCGGGCAAACACGCAGGCGGCCACGAGCACGTAGTAGAGGATGCGCGAGCCGATGCCGTACTGGCCGGAGACGGGCCAAGCGCAGATCACAGGCACGCCCGTGGCCGGGGCCGTGGAATTGTTCGCGAGGCTGGCGTATCTAGCGATGAGATGTTGAACGGGGGACATGGCGTCATCGTGGGGAAGACGGGGACGAGGATAGGCAAGGACATTCGAGAAAGGCCGCCGAAGGGACGTTTCGATGGCAGAGAGACGACAGGCAGAGCGTGGAAGATGCGGCGCCTGTCCTCGGCATCCTCGTGTATCTGACAGAATTGTCCTTTCTGGAGACCGTCGACATGCAGGAGGCAGCCTTACCTTTATGTACGGAGTAGTTGGGAGGTGTCTAATCCCTGCAGCTGAGCAGCTGATAAACCTGAACCGTTATGCTGCTTTTCACTACCAATTTTCTTTATTGGCCAGATGCCCATCACCGTGTGCCAGCCAGACAGAAGGAGAGGTTTGCTTATTCTGGCTGCATAGCAGGCAGTCTAGCGGCTAGTTGTGCACAAGTAGAATATGCCCAAGATATCCAGGGCTGCTCTGCTGTCGCGTGCTCACCTTCTCCAACTGGAACGACGCCGGATACCCAAAGACACAGAGGATCCAACACAGCACAGCCTCGTCGAGGGGGTGGGGGTTGGTGACTGACGGGGAGGCGGAAAAGAGGACGAGACAAGCACGGCGAGGCAAGGGAGTGGCCCTGGTACTTGTAAGTCCTGTCTACGCTACGTAACGCCCGTCGATACACGGCAGAGACCTTGGATGTATGAGCGGCATTTGTCGACGCATGCTCGTACTTCGTACTCGTACTCTGTACTGTTGTGAGGCTTCCATTAGCCCCGCAGCGGGAAAGGGACCCACTAGAGCCCCCGCCCGGCCGCTAGTCTGCCCGGTGCCCAAACTTGGTCAAGTCTCGCACTTTCCGCTTGCCCCATTGGGCCGTTTGATTGTTTGTGCCCCAAATGGCGCTGCGCGCGGCGTAGTATCTAATGGGGCTATGTGCATGCGCCCGGCTGATGTGCAGCAAACTTGACTTTTCTTTACCCTTGTTTTGTTTTTGATCTCCGCAGTGCACTGCCCGGCGTGCTAGACCGACTGCCCCGTGCTAGACCGACTGGCTCGTAATTATCGTCATCTTGCGACGAGCTTCACACAATGCAGACAGGCCCTGCGGTATATATTGGCTCTGGTATGCCCTGCTGTGTACCCATTTGGAGCGCCTGCTCTCGCTATCGGCTCGCGCCCGATCTTTCCTTCATGCCGTCATCGTCATCATGGCCGAGGTCGACACCACCGAAATTGACACCAGCGGCATCACTTCTCCACGCGCCATCATTACTCTGATTGTCTTTGTTCTCACCAGTGCGTCCCCCCCCCTTCCCCCCCCCCCCTTTTTTACTGTCTGCCTTTGTCTCCCTCGTCTCGACTGACCTTCAGATATCGTCGTGCTCTTCCCCTTCCACATCCCCGTCTACATCCCTCAAAGCATCTACCACGCCGTCCTCAATGGCCTCGCCGGCTTGCGCGTCGTCGAGCCACGCAATGTCCACGACTCGCCTCGGAATCGTGACGGCTCATCCTGGGTCTGCTTTCACTTCCCCGTCAACTTCGTCACCGCCCCGCTGATCGCCGACCTCTTCCTCCTCGCCATCCTCGCCATCGGCCGCAAGGAAGTCTATGGCGGCACCGTGGGCGTCAACAACATCAACCCCATCGATATCATGGTCTTCTTTCTGACCCTGGCCTACATCGCCATCAGCATCGACGCCTCCGGCCTCGTCCGGTTCCTCGCCTTCAAGGTCTTGCAAAAGGGCGGCAAGGTCGGCCACAGGCTCTTCTTCTTCCTGTATGCCTTTTTCTTCGCCCTCGGCACCTTCGTCGGCAACGACCCCATCATCCTGTCCGGCACTGCCTTTCTGGCCTACATGACCCGCGTGTCCAGCAACATCATCCACCCGCGCGCCTGGATCCACACACAGTTCGCCGTCGCCAACATCGCGTCGGCCATTCTCGTCTCCAGCAACCCCACCAACCTCGTCCTCGCGGGAGCCTTCAACATCCGCTTCATCACCTACACCGCTAACATGATCGTCCCCACCATTGCCACCGGCATCATCCTGTTCCCGTTTCTGCTGTACATTGTCTTTGCCAACGAGTCGCTCATCCCCCTGAAGATCACTATGCACGAGCTGTCTGCCGCCGCCCGCGCCCGCAAGCCCGTCAATCCCAACATCCCCAACGCCCGCGGCCACGCCGGGGAGGAGGAGAAGGAGCAGGCCAGCGGTGAAGAGAGCCAGCTGCTGTCGCTCGAAGAGATCCTGAACCCCTTCCTCGACAACAAGAGCGCTACCGTCGGCGGCATCATCATGGCCGCCACCCTGGTCGGCGTGCTGGCCATCAATGCTGCCAGCCCGAAGTCGGGCGAGCATCCCGTCTTTTACGTCACCCTGCCTGCTGCCGTGCTGATGCTGGCCTGGGATCTGTTCTACGGTTGGATGCACCGACAAGAGACGCGTCAGTACGCACGCGAGGGCCGTGCCGAGATTGCCCGTGTGCGCCAGGAGCGCGAGGAGCACGAGAAGCGCGCACAGCAGGAGCAGCGTGAGCGTTTGCAGAATGAGCAGAGTGAGCAGAGTGAGCAGGGCAAAAGGAGCGAGCAGAGTGAGGAAGGCAATCCTAGCAGACGCAACAGTGCTGGGTTCGAGGCCGCCGATATGAGCGGTGCTCTACAACCTGCTATCTTCGTCGTTGAGGAGCCAGGCGAGATTTCCACGGCGGATGAAAAGGCGCACAGCGCCGAGAGCACACCGCAAATTCCAGAATCGCCCGAAATGCCAGAATCGCCTGAGATACCAGAATTGCCAGAACCGCTGCCGCAGCCACTGCCGCCAGAGATCAAAAAGACCACAGTCGTCGCTCTCTGCCGCCGCGGCTACCGGTGGTCCCAGGAGACCTTTCCTACTTTCACCGCCGTCCTGGCCCATCTGCCCTTTGCCCTCGTGCCCTTTGCCCTGTCCATGTTTGTGCTGGTGCAGTCGCTTGTCGACAAGGGCTGGGTGGCCGTTTTTGCCTACGGCTGGCATCACTGGGTCAACAAGACGGGCACCGTGGGTAGTCTCGGCGGCATGGGTTTTCTGTCTGTCATCCTCTGCAATGTGAGTTTTTGCGATCATTACCCGGCCGCCCCTATCTTTTCTTTGACAACAGCACAGCTAATCCTCTCATCTCCCAGTTTGCCGGCACAAACATCGGCACCAGCATCCTGCTCTCTCGTGTTATCCAGGCCTGGGTCGAGATCCACAAGAGCACCGGCATCCCGCTTGGCAACCGCACCTTCTGGGCTGCCGTCTATGGCATGGCCTTGGGGGTCAACTTTGGCGCCTTCAGCATCGCCTTCAGCGCCTCGCTGGCCGGTCTGCTCTGGCGCGACATCCTCGCCCGCAAGCACATCCGCGTCCACCGCCTCGAGTTTGCGCGTGTCAACCTGCCCATCATCACCATCAGCATGGTCGTCGGCTGTTCGGTTCTGCTGGGCGAAATATACATAATGCGGACCGACGACCCACTAGACCTATCCGGTTTGTGAGGGGAAAAGCATTGCATCGGATCGAGAAGTGAGAATGGCCTTTGCGGCTAGTCTAAATTACGACAGACTTCGTAGCCAATTACATTGCATTTGTCTTCTCTTCTTCATTGCCTCTTTTGCCTGTGCATCTCGTGTTTGCCCGTCGAAGCCATACACATGTGGACCGACTGCGCCAGGTTCTCTTTAGTCACCGGACTACACTTCACGTTTGTTCCTAGCCTCGCCTCGCATTGCTTGAACTCGATTTTTTTGTGGCACCCGCAGGTGTAGGTACGGTAGGTCTACGTGCACATATTCGTGGAGGTGTCGTGCTGCGTAGCCCTTTTTGGTTTTCGAAGAGGGCAGCGTTGTAGTAAAAGGCACAGCGATGGTAGATCTTGGGCTGAAACGTCAAAGTCAGCACCTACATCTCGAGACCATCATAAGCCGCATAGCAACGAGAAGCAGTAACTTACTTGCGGGTTTGCGAAGAAGAGGATGAAGCTCGTGTGGTAGGAGAGTGCGCAGCAGTTGGGAGATGCGGTGCCGTTGCTCGCTGATCGTTGACGATGTTCGTGTCTGGGAGAGTCACTACTGCCCTCCAATTCTCGATTTCTTACAATTTCTTACAGATTCCCTAGACAACACCTACGGGTCCCAATGAGGAAGGAACGCCCAAGCTCCTCAATGGACAAAATAGGTATTTACCTTGGCTAAGACAAACTTGCGGTGGAGCCACATCGGCCCACCTCGACTTCGGCAGCTTTGAGGGCAAACTGATTGGCTACACGTCCTGGGCAAGGCATCTCTGAGCCCCCGAACAAGTTGGCCACCCGCTCTTGGTCCTCACAGGCTGGAAGGCGCACGAGCCGCGGGGCCAGGGGACCTCGACGAATGCAAGAGGGCGCTTGGCCGGTTGCATGAGCTGGGCATCAAACCTGGCGATACCAACAAACACAACTTTCTTGTGCGGGATGGCCACGACGTGGTCTTGGTGGACTTTGAGATGGCGCAGCGAGGCTGCTTACCCGCGGAGCTCGAGGACGAGATGGACGGTCTCCAGCGCAGCCTGGAGGACACGAGCTTTCGGGGCGGAGTAGAGCCCCAAGTTGAAGTTTAATCACAAAACACTGATGCTAAAATAAAACTAAAGGGCAATTGCATTTTGTATTCCATGCTGGGGCTACTTTCTCTTATTTTGCTTTAGTATGTAGTCCACCGTATTCCCCATCATCTCCTCCTCTCCTCCTATTTTAGTTAAATAGAGCAATGATCCATGAAACCGGTGCGGAGGGACTGCGGAAGACTCTTTATTTTTATTTTCCCTTTCGCAATGGGGCGGTGGCATTCACGTCTGGTGGCCCTTATTTGTACACCCGATCCGCGATTCCCGTCTTAGTTGTTTGGTGACCATGGGCTTTAGGTCCGGTGCACTTTATATGTGAAACCAGCAGCCAGCAAATACGCACATCGATTCTAGGGATTTTACGCTGGCAATTTGGCACGCGGTGGCCTTTCTGCGGATGGAGTCGGAAGCATCATTATCAGACGTGAAGTGAACAGTTTGAATTAGATTTGACCCGTTTACGGGGTAGGGAAAAAATAGATCTCCTAATCAGACGTGAGGGACATGCTCAAATATGCGATGTCTCCCTCTCGGCGGCATCCCTTTGAACGGTCCATTCCTCGCAAAATGCTTCAGTATCCCTTCTCTTGTGTATTTTTTCGTTGGCTTGCACCAGCGGCCGAGGCAGAAGTATCCCCAGTCGGCCTGCCGGCCAACATCGAACAGATAAGGAGCGCTGATGATGGCCGCGAATCGCAGTGGTTCGTGCCGGAATCTGTCTACCCGGGGAAGACCAGGACCGGTGCCCGCCGGATCCCTGACCACCGCCGACCAGTCGAAGAGTCGACGCCGCCTCCGCACCAGATCGTTCCCATACACGTTCCACGCCTTAGAATACCGCCCGCGCAGCATCAAGATGCTCGGGGGATTCGCCGCGCGCAGGCGCTGGTGGCTGGTGAGGCCGGCGACGGCATACTTGCTCTTCCGCCGCGCTCTGTCGGACGGGAAGAAGCGCACCGCGCGGTCGACTGTGAGGGGGAAGTACTCCGGCAGCTTCGTGAAGCAGCTGTAGCAGACGCGGCGGCAGTTGATGAGGTAGAGGTGGTCGCCAAACCTGGCGCACGTGGCGCAGCGCGTCGTGCAGAGGGTGTTGTACAGCGCAGCGCAGTCGAACGCGTCGGCCTGGAGGCTGACAACGGCGCGGACGACGTTCGGGCAGTGCCTGACGACGGCGGCGTACTGGGGCACGGCGTCGATGAGCCGCATGGCGCGGCGGTTCACGCGGCGGAGCCGTGTCAGCGACGGGAGGTCCGTGTTCAGCAGGACTTGGAATAGGAGTTCGTTCGGGAGGCGGTCGAGCTGGCCCAATGAGTACCGCGCGGGGATCGACGCGTCGATGCATCGCCCATTGTCCAGCGGACACCGGATGTCCAGCTGCGCTTCGTCCAACGTGTTCTCGCGGACAAATTGTCTCGTATAGGATGCGAGATCTGGCAGGTCAGAGAGTGTTCTCTCCATCGCGGTGAGTGTCGAGGCGGAGGAGAGGTGAATTGTTGACGCCTATGGAAGTTGAGTGCTTCTGGAAGACCTGTAGATGCTGAGAGCGAGGATGAATAAATTAATGAGTGCGAATCTATCTGGCCAACCAAAGGGGCCTCACTATACTGCCTACGCGAGGGATAGGGGGCAACGCAGCTGAAGCTTGGGATGAGTAAAACCAACACCCATTAGCCCTGGGCCTGCTTTATCGTCGCACGAAGGGCTCATTTAAAGTCCAGTTCTATTTTTTTTTTCTATGTACAATCTATGATAACCAAACTTTTATGAGGCTGTGAATCTTTGCAGCGCAGAGCGGTAAACTAGTAGACGGGGACCTTGAAGGCGTCAAAGGTGTACGTCCAGCTGTCGATCGACGCCGTGTCGTTGACGCAGGTGGGCGCCGTGCTGTTGTTCACCCACAGCGGGCGCGTCGGCCACTGGCACAGCACCTGGATGTCGCCCTCGCTGGCGCCCGCCTGGACCGTCGCGTTGAGGCCCGTCGGCTGGACGCCGCTCTCGACCCAGTTGATCATCGTCTGCATGTTGTCCTCGGGGTAGGGCCCGTCGGGCTGGAGCGTGTTGGCGCCGCAGTGGGCGGCGCCGGGCACCAGGTAGAGCTGGTACCACTCCTGGAGCGCGAGCAGGCTCTCGTCGTCCGTCAGGTCCGGGTACATGACGGACCGCACCGACTGCCAGTAGTGGACGGACGAGGCGGTGGGGACGCTGGGGTCGGACTCGCCGTGGTAGTGGATCAGCTTGCCGCCCGAGGACTGGAAGGGCGTCAGGTCGGGCAGGGTGGTCTGCAGGCTGTCGTAGTAGCGGATGAAGCCCGTGGTCATCCAGTCGACCATGGTGTCGTAGGTGACGTTGTCGATGTCGGCGAGGTTGTCGATGTCGAGCAGCTCGATGAACTTGGCGACGTACTCGCCGCCGTTGGACGAGATGTCCAGGACCCAGGAGTCCGTGGTCGAGTCGTAGGTGGTCTCGGCGTCGGACAGCTCGGCGGCGATCTGCCAGGACAGGTACGCGCGCTCGCCGGCTGAGTTGAACAAGCCGTCGTAGACGGCCTGCGCCACGGCGACGCCCTCGGCGGTGACCGAGCCGTTCTGGGCGGGCTGGTAGGACGTGGTGCTGCCTGGCCCCGCGCGCTTGCCGAAGGCGCCGCGCTTGCCGATGGAGGAGCGCTTGCTGAAGCCCAGGCCGAGAGACGTGCTGTTCTCCGCGGCGCAGTAGTACGACTCGCCGATGATCGACGTCAGGTTGAAGTTGAGCATGCACAGATCCGTGCGGGACACGACACCGTCGGTCTTGCCGTCGAGCGGGTCGCAGGCTGCAATGGTGGCGTTGACGATCTTGTCCAGCTCGCACGGCGGCGGGTAGTAGCCGATGATCTGTTCCGCGACGGACGGCAGCAGGTGGTTGGTCTGCTGTTGCGCGTAGCGGAAGGCTGGGGCGCCCGTAATGACGCCGTCGTACTCCTCGCCGTAGCGCTGGATCTGGCTCATGCCCTGGCGTCCGCCGTCGGAGCATCCCTCGTAGTAGGTGTACAGCTTAGCGTCGTCGGACATTCCGTAGATCGCCTTCGTGATCGTTTTCCCGAGGATCGTCATCTCCCCGAGTGCCTGGTACGCAAACATGTACTGCAGCATCTGGGGTCAGCAATTGTTTTCCCATTTACAACTCAAGCTGGCATGCCATTTCTTACCGTAGCGTCCCAGTTGATGGTGCCGTTTCCGTACAGAGCGACGTCGTCGTAGGCCGTCTCGAAGTTGTCATAGCCGGCAGAGGTGGCGCCGCCCACTGCACCGTACTGGAGGCCGGAAATGGCATCAGTGGAAAGCGAGTAGGCCTCGCCGCCGGCAACATAGAACCGGTTCTCGAACGCGTCCGGCGCCGGGAACGCGTAGCGGATGAAGACCGAGTCGCCCTTGCCGGTGTGCGTGTAGTAGACGGTCGCGTTGCAGTAGGTGTACGACCCGCTGCTGGTCGCACCGCCGACCTGCTGGTCGGTGGCGTTGTAGACGATGGCCGCCGTCACGGCCGAGGGGATCAGGTCGATGCCCAGCAGGGTGCCGTTGGCGGGCAGCGCGGCCTGCACATTGGCCACCGTGCAGAGCTCGGCGAGGGTCGTTGACGTCGTGCTGTTGGTGGTGCTGTTGGATGCGGCATTCGCGGACGTCGCCGCCAAAGCAGCGACGCACGCGGACCGTGCGGAGGGCAACATCTTGAAAAACGAGTGAAGGGGATCTGGCTACGAAACGAGGGTTTGCTTGGTTGGAATCCGGTGGCTTGAAAAGATGCAAGTGTCTAGGAGATTTACGATCTACATCCAACCTTTCTTTGCTCTATATATACGTGCCATCCGATCTTTTCCTCGAGCCCCAGTGGCAGCTACGCGCCGCGTGTCGTCTGTGGCGATGTCAACAGGAGGCATTGAGACATTGCGGCATTGAGGCCAATCTTAACTCGTACTGTACAGTAGTACAAGGGTAAAATAATCGAAAGCGCGCAGTTCACTCGGTGACCGTGCAAACAGGGCTGTCTGCTTTCTCTGCTGCCGGCTTTCCCTCTGCCTATTGGAGGAGAAGGGGCATAGTGTGGACCGCGGCCATTCTTCCGCTCGAGCGCACATCCGCCACGGAATGGTCTGCGTTGATCATGCCTAAACCGGGGTGCTCGGCCGGTGCCATGACGAGTCATGGCCGCGTAACAATCTGCTTAACTGAATGTGCTAGGGGTTTATGCGCTGCGACTGGGACACACTGTGGAAAAAAGGCGCCCTGGGGAGGTCTCCCGGTGCTGCTACTTGTACTCGTAAGATCGTTGGCCAAGCCCCGTTTTCACTGGGCAACTAAACGCGCGTTGTTGGAAAATCCGCCACCAAATAGGCCATCCTAGTCAAAAAGAGTGCACACTCCTAGGAGTGATTCTAGTGGCGTATATTAAGACTAAATTTATTCCTACGCGCGTATGTTGGTCACGTGGTGGAATCCTGCGTGAGTCGTAGTACGTCGCAGCGCCCGATCGGCCCTTTTGCCTTCGGCTCCGAGCTGCTCGATTCGTTCTATCCATAGGGGCTTGGCAACCTTGTCCTTAATGTTCCTTAACTTAATATGTGAACCTGGATGGCCCGAATACTAATACATAAAATATGGGGGGAGGGGGCCGGTCAAACAAGTTGATGACGTCGAGATCGATCCTCGCAATTTGCAGACGGAAAGTTCCGTGGAAGTGGACGAACGCCTATCATTTGCACAGTTCTAAGATGAGAGATTTAATACCTATTGCCCAAACAATGAGGGCAAAACAATGGGGGCAAAACAATGAGGGTAAAACAATGTAAACACAGAACAAAAAATGCCATGGAATGAATCAGCCACAATGCTAGTCCTCCATCTTTCTTCGCCGCTCGTTTTCTCGGGAGATCTTCTTGAAAAAAGCATGTTGCTGGATGGCGGCCTTCTTCCCCCGCATGGACTTGTTGGCGCTCTTGTTCTGCTCGATGTAGGCCATGTCCTGGCCGCCGCTGAGCTCCTTCAAGGTGCCCGCCGTCCTTCTCGGTCCGACCTTCTTCTTTGGCGGCACTTTTCGCATCGGCTTTCCGTCCGGCCCATAAAATAGACTGCCGTCGGCCGCGAGGCTGGCGCCCTCCCTCTCCTCCTCGTCATGCCATGCCTTGCTCTCGACCTCGACGAGGATCTTTTGGAGCAGTTCGCGCCGGGCGTCGGCCGTGGCAAACGCCAGGTCCGGCATGCTCTCCATGCCCTTGAGGCGCGTAATGACCTTGAACGCGTAGCCCTGGTCGACGAGGAAGGCCTGCCGCTTAGCCGAGAAGGCCATTTCCGAGGTGTCCTTGGACACGAGCGAGTAGAAAAAAGCGTTGAAGCCGTCCTCGTTCCGGCGCTTGGCGCGCAGGATGCGACCCAGGCGCTGCGCCTCTTGGCGGCGGGAGCCGTACTGCGCCGAGATCTGGATGAGGCAGGTGGCCTCGGGCAGGTCGAGTGACGTATCGCCGATCTTGGACAGGAACAGGGTGCTGCACTGTGGGGAGTGCTGAAAATAGTCCAGGATCTGCTGGCGCTCGACGTTGCCGGTCCCGCCGTACAGGAACGGCTTCATCAGCTTCTTGGCATAGGCCTCGAGGGCGTAGACGTTGTCTGAGAAGACGATGATTTTGTCGCCGCGGCGCTCGTGGTACTGGATCAGGTACTGGCACGCCTGGAACTTGGTCGGGTTCATCGCGCAGAAGATGGACCGGCTTCTCGCGCCCGCCCGCATGTACTCGTCGAAGAACTCGGTCGTCATCGGGCACCAGACCTCGGCGCACTGCACCCGGGCGATGTAGCCGCGCTGCGACAGCTCCATCCAGTTGGCCTCGTAGAGCTTGGGACCGATGAGGTAATTCAGGTTCTTGATCTTGTCGTCCTCGCGCAGCAGGGTTGCCGTCAGCCCGAGTTTGGAATGGGCCTTGATGGTACCAATCACTGTTTGAAACATCTGGGCCGGGACGACGTGGACTTCGTCCAGGAGCATCAACCCCCATTCACGACTCCGAAGAAATTGCATCATCTTCGCAGATTCGTGTGCGCGCTCCCGTGTGTTTGTGACCATGGAGTACGTGGTGATGATAACCCCCGTGTTCCCTGAGAATGTGGATTTGTTGTCCGACGAGAACACGGCGACGTCGTCGGGGCTAATGTCTGACCACTTCAAAAACTCGTTGCGCCACTGGATCACGGACATATTGCTCGTCGCGAGGACGACGACGCCCTTTCTGATTGTGCACGCGGCTGTGATTCCCACCAGTGTCTTGCCCGCGCCACAGGGCAGGACGACGATGCCGCTCTTTGCACGCCCGTTGCCAAACATTTTGCTGAGGCTCTGCTCCTGGTAGGGTCTTATTTGGGTCCCGGGTCGCAGATCAATCTCGAGATTCGCGTTGGCGTGGTCGTTTCTGAAGTCATACTCCTCGAGCGCCGGATAGCGCAGCGCCAAGCACCGCTCGGCTACCGCACTCACTTTGTCATCGCCGATCTGGAACGCAAAGATGGCATTCCGCCCGTCGTCATCGGCGCCATCAGCATCATCCGCATCCTCTTCCAGTGCAGCGTATGCTTCCACGTATGGCTCTGCTTGCGCGGTATTCGGCGTTTCCCTCGTGTCGAGGCCCTGGGCCTCACGCAAGCCAGCAGCATCCTTAGTGCCGGCAATGGCGAGTCCGGCGTTGGTAGGCGCTTTCAAGGTCATCTCTTCCGCGCCGCGGACCCGACATGCACTGATCTCCGGGTCCTTCAACAGAATCTGCATGACTCCGGCATCGGCGGTCTCCACAAAGTACTTGTTGTTTCGGAGCACCAGCTTCACCTTGCCATAGCTTCGGCCGCAGTGTGTAATGTATTGGATGATATTGGGCGGGATGGCGGTCTTGGAGAAACGGTCGAGGGAGCTCACGATATCGCGCGGTTCCAGGCCGACGGACACCGCCGCGTACAGGCTGTGCTCTGTGAGGCGGTACTCATGCAAGAATGTCGGGCGCGACACGGGCTCGGCGATGGTGATCAGCAAGTCCTGCACGGGCGCCGCCAGCGGATGGAAGCTCTCGAGAATAAGCTTCCTCCAGCCGTCAACCCAGAGAGGCCGGGCGTCGTGATCGGCCTTCAGAGGGAGGCCCGTGAAATCTCGCTTGTACTGGGGTTGGAAGTGCTGCGAGGCAGAGTCGATGATACCTGGCGAGAGCTGGTATGGAAAGCCGCCGATGCCGAAGCTAGCGACATTCTGGGAGATGATATTGTCGAGCTCGTCTAGCACATCGGACGCATCCGATTCACCTGACGCCTCCACGTGCCCGCCAGCATCGTCGGCGCCCGGCGTCAGTGCCCCTGGCGTGGTGCTCCTAGAAGCGCGCGCGGCCTTGTTGGAGACCTCGTTGGGCGGCATCGCTTTCCGCTTTGTGGACGCCATGGTGCGTCGAGCAACGCAGTGGCGGGTTGAGTTGTGATAGCTTTTTGGCGTTGTGGGAGAGGCATGGTGAAAATGTAAAAGGTAGAAGGCACAGGGATAAGAAAGGGAGAAGGAAAGGAACGATTTGATAATAAGATTTGTTTGCGGTCAAGGCAGCCGTTTGTTTGTTTGGCGGAAGTGTGCGGTTGCGTGTTCTGGCTAGCCAATTAAATGACGTTACCGTATGCGCCGTTCCTGTTACGGCAATCTTTGGACTGCTAAGCCTCGCCGGATGCAGACTAACAGGCGTCGAGGTGCAGGCCACAAATCGAATCGACTCAGGGCTGAAACAAAACAGGGGGAACCAAGTGTAGTGATGGTTGGCCATGAACTGCGAGATAATAGTTGCACGAGCTGCTTTACTTCGCGCGGTGGTAGCGGTTGTGGTGATTGCACTCGCATCTATCTGGCCTGCGCTCTCGGCCCGCAAAGTAGGAGCATGTGCATGCAATCGTCCTGAAGTACGGATTTAGGTCTGCGTGCTGATCTGGATTCTTTCGGAGCCACTGCTTGTACGTGGGATTGGGCGTACTGGATGTGCATACTCCGTAGTTCCGCTGGGGTGTTCTCATTCTAGGAGCGGTTACGGCCAGGAGCATAGATGCTGCGTGAATGCAGTATACTTACTTGCGAGAGGTGTGGCATGGCCACTGTGGAAGTCGTCGAGACAAATTCAACCTGACGAGAAACTCGCCAGAGTGATTCGGGGGGTTCGTTGATGATCTGTATGATGATGATGCGCAACCATCTGCCTGGGAAGGAATTGGCTGTCTTCTGTGCTTTTATTTCACTACGTGTTGCCTCTTTGTTTTTGACTCTTTATCCTACCATTCTGTTTCCGTTTTCAGCCTTATTTTCTGGAAACAAAAAAGACCAACGCGGCATTCCTTTCCAGCTGTGCTGCGGGAGCCCCGGAATTTCTCAGAATTTTTCAGGACAAATCTATCTCAACGTTACTCAGGAGGCTGCATCTTCTATATACATATAAAACTGTTCAGCACTTCATTTTTGGCGTTCTTCTGATCAGAAAAGGCTGTAGATGTGAGTCAGGGTTCTGCGCAATTTATCACAACTGTGTTAGGTATTTAGAGAGCGGACCTTGGTACTGATGCTTCACGGGGGCACTTGTTAGGGTCACCCACCTGCACAGCTTTACGGCTTACCAGTGGCCGGATCCGTACAGCGGCTAATATCTCTACAGCACAATCCGTGTTTCCACACCCTGATTGTTTTTTTTTTTTCAGGGTGTATTTCTCTAGACAAGAACGGAAAATCCATAGCTGGACATACACACAATATATATATGTATGTCAGGGATGCCTGTGTGCACCAGAAAAGTGCTCTCCGGGTACCGTTTTATGTAGTTGGCATTTTTCTTCCATCTTCTTGATCTAGGTACTGAAGGTGGGTACGGTATCTGTGAATACCTTCCTCAGGATAAGGATAGCCAGCGGTAATAATAGCACAGCGGTCTTAAGCACATGCCCTACGCACAAGCGCTCAAACTATTAAGAGGATGGTATACAAGGGAATAGAAGAACGTATACTCCGACAGAGAGACCGGAAGCCACGGTAACGTTGCGGAGTACGCTGAGCGGTCTACCGGGAACGACGCTCTCTGGCGGGCGGTTGATGTTTGATCATTTCTCCGACAAATTTCAAGGCCGATTATGATACGCCCATACGCTGCCGCGTAGAAGGATCAACAACATTGCGAAGGCCCACGTCGCCGAATGAGCAGGCCGGCTTGGTGCTCCGTGCCAGCGACCGGAAGTGGAACTACTGCTGACGCATAGACACGGAACGCTCGATGGATCTCCCCTTCCTCACAAAATGACAACTTTGGCACTAAACTTGGCCCTGGGCCCTGGACGCCACTATCCGGTGACGGTAACCCATACAATTAAGGTTATTCTGCATTCATTCATTTATTAGAGTATTTTATCTGGCTGGCCGTCTCCGGATCCAATTCGAGGGCCACCGTGGTACTAACGAACCCCGTTACATTGTCGCAATGCCCCCCACTGTTGAGTCTGTCACTAGCGAAAAACATGCCAATCCCCTCAAGTGGTCGACACAAGTGCTTATACATCATATTTTACATGCAGCTCTGAATGGTGGCATGCATCTACGTGCTAGCACACCATCGGCATCCAGGAGCACAACATTAAGAGTAAGGTCCTCAAAACCCGGTAACAAGCACAAGCACATTATGGCTGTTTCTCTGTGTCCTGACATTTGCGTAAATTTGGAAAGGAGGAATACGTGCGATGCGAACTTAGGCATTAATAGTTTCATAGAAGTGTACTCGTAAAATCGACTATATATTGGTCTGGTCGCACGACTTGAGTAGAACGAAAGACACACAAGGGTAAAGGATTCAGAAAAAAGAAGAGCTGACTGAATTTAATTCGAGTCATGACAGATACACAGAATAACGGCCCGCCTAGTAGTTCTAGTGCTGGCGGCACCCATGATCTCGGCAATGGCAAGACGCGGATTTTTTTGAACGCCTTCGACATGTCCACCGTGGGCCACCTTTCTCCTGGACAATGGAAGGTAGGGGTGGGAGCATATAGACGAACGAAGATATGAACCTATTATCGCAGAGAGTTGCGGCCGTTCTAACACCCACAACTGCAGAATCCCAAGGACCGCTCTGCGACCAAGCGCAAACTGTCATACTGGACGGACCTGGCTAAGATTTTGGAGCGGGGCGACATCACCGCCCTCTTCCTGGCCGACACGTACGGTGGCTACGACGTGTACGGGGGCAATGTGGACGAGTGTATCCGTCGGGCGGCGCAATGGCCCATGACAGATCCAAACATTGTATGGTCTACTTGTTCCTTTGCATCTTCTGCATGTACAAGAGTAGAATCGCTGACAAACCAGCCCATCTCGGCAATGGCCGCTGTCACCAAGAACCTGGGCTTCGGTATCACGGCCTCGACGTCTTTTGAGCCGCCGTACCTACTCGCCAAGCGCTTTTCCACCCTGGACCACCTGACCGACGGCCGCGTGGCATGGAACATTGTCACGTCGTGGAAGAAAACAGCCTTCCAGGCTATTGGTATAGACACCGTGATCGAGCACGATCTGCGTTACGAGCAGGCCGACGAGTACCTGCGGGTCCTCTACAAGTGCGTGCTAGGTTCCCTTTTGTCTTCTATGCCAGACCTCTATGGAGTTTGCTGACGTCTCTCCAGACTATGGGAAGGCTCCTGGGCCGATGACGCTCTGGCTCCGGACCCCGAGAACGACTCCTACATCGACCCCGCCAAGGTGCGCACCATCCACCACAATGGTCGCTTCTTCCGGGTGAACGCCAAGCACCTCGTCGACCCGTCTCCTCAGCGCACCCCTTTCCTCTTCCAGGCCGGCACCTCGACTGCCGGCTCGGCCTTTGCCGCTCAGCATGCCGAGGCCGTGTTCGTGAGCGGCCAGACGCCGCAGTCGCTGCGGCCCAAGGTGGAGCGCATCCGGCAGGCGGCGGCGGCGGCGGGGCGCGACCCGCGCGCCATCAAGTTTTTCGCGACACTGACGCCCGTCGTCGGCCGCACAGATGCCGAGGCCCAGGCGAAGCTGGCCGAGGCGCGCAAGTACGCCTCCACCGTCGGCGGCCTGGTGCTGGTCAGCGGCTTTACGGGCATCGACCTATCGCAGCTGCCGCTCGACCAAGAGCTGACGCGCGGCGACTCCAAGGTGCCGAACGGCGTCTTCAGCGTCCTGGACAGCCTGCTAGACACGGGCCCCGACCAGCCAAAGTGGACGCCTCGGCTCCTGGCCGAGAGGGCGGCCATCGGCACCCTGGGCCCCGTCGCGGTGGGCAGCCCGGCGACGGTGGCGGACGTGCTCGAGACGTGGGTGCGCGAGGCGGACATCGACGGGTTCAACCTCGCCTACGTGACGACGCCCGGCACGTTCGAGGACGTCGTGGACCTGCTCGTGCCGGAGCTGCGGCGGCGAGGCGTGTACCCGGCGGCGCCGGACCCGGACACCCCCGCGCAAACCATTCGCGAGCGCGTCTACGGGGCCGGCCATAGCGGACTGCTGGCTGACCACAGGGGCAGCCGCTACAAGTACGACGTCTACCAGGAGGACGCGGCCTATGCGTCGCCCGAAGAAGACAGCAAGAAGGAAGTGGCAGGGGACAGCGAAAAGACGGCAAAGGGGACTGATGCAGCGACAGCGACCCAATGACTGTAAAGAAGCTGCCGAATTTGGCCTTGTAAATGCTCGCTGTACACTCTGGCACTGGCGCTAAGCATGTAGGAACGCAACGCAAACCGGCCAAAAAAGACCACTTCAAGCAGAATTGAGAGTGCATCGAGCTGCATGATTTCCTACGTACTATGTTCTATGCTGTATTTACACGATAAGCCCACTTCACCCCTCAAGCCTTGCCCTCGGTCTTCCTCCGCAGGAAGTCGTCGTATCGTAAGTAGGCGCCAAGCAGTGCCTCGGCCGATGCGGAAATGCTATTTAGTATTTGGTTAGCGAGCTCGTTTCAAATAAAGAAAGAAGAAAGAAGAAAGATAGAAAGATGGAAATAGAGACGACGGCAACAGGGACTCACTCTTCAGGCCGCGTGAACTCGGCCGGGTTGTGGCTCACGCCGTCCTGGCACCGCGCAAAGATCATCGCCGTGGGCACGTGCTTGCTCGTGTACGCGCTGTCGTGGCCCGCGCCGCTGACCAGCTCCATGTGGCAGCCCTGCGCGGCCGCGGACTCGCGCACGCACTGGACCATGACCGGGTCGAAGTGGAGGGCGGGCGAGACCCAGAAGCAGTCGATGTCGACCTTCAGCCCGTGCTCCGCGGCGATCTCCGCGAACCGCGCGCGGCACAGCTCGTCGACGAGGGCGACGTCGGCGTCGGCGGGCGCGCGCACGTCGAGCGACAGCTTCACCTTGCCCGCGATCGTGTTGATGCTCTGGGGCAGGGAGTTGACGACGGCCACGGTGGCGCGGGCCTGGCGCGCCGCCAGCTCGCCCGTGGTGACGATCGTGTTGGTCGCCACGATCATCTGCGCGGCGCCCAGCAGCGCGTCGCTGCGGCGGTCCATGGGCGTGGTGCCCGTGTGCGCCTCGCGGCCGACGATGTCGATGTGGTACCAGCGGATGGACTGGATGCCGCGCACGACGGCGACGGCCTCCTGCGCCGCGTCCAGCATGGGGCCCTGCTCGATGTGCACCTCAAAGTGCGCCGAC
This sequence comes from Sporothrix brunneoviolacea, assembly GCA_021396205.1. Lineage (NCBI taxonomy): Eukaryota > Fungi > Ascomycota > Sordariomycetes > Ophiostomatales > Ophiostomataceae > Sporothrix > Sporothrix brunneoviolacea. The sequence goes on along the minus strand of WNYD01000012.1, from coordinate 210,206 downwards.
AGCGGGTTGGCCTCGTACGTGCAGGGGACGTCTCCCAGGAAGCCGATGCGCTCGAGCTCCTGCTTGAGTGTCACGCCGTCCGGGTCGGTGCGGCTCTGGCCGTACTCGGTCGTGAAGGCGCCGGCCCAGACGCCCGACGCCAGCATGGCCGGCGGGAACCGCGCGCCCTCCTCGTTGGTCCAGTCGATGATGGCCAGCGGCGCGTACGACGTGACGTTGTTGGCGTGCAGCGTCTTGAGCACCTCCATGCCCGTGGTGACGCCCAGGATGCCGTCGTAGCGGCCGCCTGTGGGCTGGGTGTCGAGGTGGGAGCCGATGCCGATGGGCGGCAGGTCGTTGTTGAGACCGGGGCGCACGGCAAAGATGTTGCCCATCTCGTCAATGGTGATGGAGCAGCCGCACTTCTTGGTCTCCTCGATGAACCACTCGCGCACCTTCTTGTCGTCGTCGTTAAGGGTGAGGCGGTCTGGCAAATTAGCAAGGTCAGACAAACGACATAATGCAGTTCACGGAGCAGCGGAGAACAGACTCATTCCGCCATCTGATGTGTGGCCCCATTGGCAGGCCTCGTCGAGGGTGGCGATCATGCGCTTGGAATCCGTCTTGAGGCTGGCATAGTGTGCCGGCATCGGCACCTCGGCCGTGGCCACCGGTTCGGTTGCGACGGAGCCCATTGTGGTGATATCGTGAGCACGAGATGGAATTATGAAGTTTTCGTGTGTCGTCAGATCAAAATGCGTAACAGATGAGAATGAAAAGAGGTAGAAACAAGCGCAAATGAAATCGCCAGACTACAAGTAGACGAGGAGATATCGAGCGGGTGCCAAGACGGGCGTAGAGAGTTCAAGAAAGGCAACTAAGACAATAGAGTAAAGGGATAACAAAATAAATTAATGCAAATAAATAAATGACCCAAAACAGATCAAATACATTAAGACGCAAGATGCCCCCCCAACTGCCTCCCCGGAATGCGCCTAACAATTCTGGTAATTCGAGACGAACACGTCCCAGGACGGACAACAGCGCGATAGCGTATGGGGTCGGATAACGGCCGTTGTACATGCATGATCGATGGCAAATGTCCTGACACGTCGAGCTGCGCCCGCATGGCTGTTCCAGGGGGGAGGATGACTTACATGGGAGGCCAATGGCAGCAGACCTATTGAGGGCGGCACACCCACTTCTCGCAGGATTTCCTATCTCAGCCAGGCTGCATCCGCTAGGTGGTCTATAATAAATAGCTTGTAGTCAAGGAATTTGCAGCCAGCGCTGTCGATTTCGTTATCGCAGACGCGGAGAAGGCCGCTGGGGAAACAATCCGCAAATAGGGGCCGAAACAAAGACTAATTCTGCTAACTAGGGACGCTAGCTGGGGCGGCGGCCGGCTAAGAACACAGCAATGAACTGCCGATAAGCCTTAGCTGGTTGCAGGCCCCGGTGGTATTCCTGCTGCTTGGCCTTGTGCGGACATCGCATCCAGGACATCTCCATAGAACCAAGCTCGTGTCCGCAACCGCGGATTCCTCCACGGCCTACGGAGTGCTGCCTCGTGATCTCGCGTCGTTTCTCCGCGGCCCTGACTCCGTTCCTCTCGGCGTCCTTGCTGCTCCACGTCTCCGCCTCTGTATCACATCGGATCCACCACCGAACGCGCTCCTCGCCTGCAGCCATGGCCTCGCAGTGCCAGAGGAGCATCCTGTCCTGCGCCCGTTGCCGCCGGCGGAAGATCAAGGTAAGCAGGTGGACGGACAACACCAGGGTTTGTAATGTGGCTACATACCTGCTAACAAGCGCAGTGTGACCGCCAGCTGCCCGCATGCTCGCAGTGCATCGCCACCAAGACCGTCTGCACGGGTATCGCGTCCAAAGCGGGCGCTTCGACACCCACGGCCGGCGGTGTCGACGCCACCGTCATCCCCCGCAGCATCGTGCAGCACCTCGAGTCGGAGATCGCCCGCCTCGAGACGGCGCTGCTGCAGGATGGCCAGCTCGAGGTCGTGCACGCCTCGGACATACTCCTGGGCATGCCAGCAGCCGAGGGCACGGGAACGGCCGCAGCGGAGCCCATGGGAGATGATGTCATCGACCCAATGTTGCAGGACGCCGCTCCCACCGCACAACAACAACAATCACCACGACTACCCACCCCGGTGAACGCCGCCGCCGCCCTCCGGGCGTCCATTGTTAGCAGCCGCAGCCTGCAGTCGATCATCTCGGCCACACTCCCGTACGAGGTGGGCACCGCTGCCGACCTGCTGTCCAAGGTCCGCATGGGCCTGACGCCGTCGACGGCCAAAGTGCGGGAGCGGGGAGGTGGAAGCGTATCCATCACCGGCAGCCGTATGCTCGGCGGCACTGCCAAATCCAAGGCGACCGGTAGCGTCGGCACCCCCCAGCGGCTACAGGCGCCCATCCTGCGGAGCATGCCGTGGGATATTGTTCAGCGGTTGCTGCGCAAGTACCTCAACATGATCCAACCGGACAATCCCTTTCTCGTGACGACCACGGTCATGCAGCAGTTCCAGAACGTGGCCGACGTCCTGTCACAACAGCAGCCGCAGACACCCGACTCGCTCCCCGCGGCACACACCGTCATGCCGAGCCACGACTTTCTGGTCGTCTACCTCATCCTGGCCATCTCCGTGACGCTCGGCTCGGCCAACGACGGCCACGAGGAGCGGTGCGCCGCCTTGTCTGTGTCTCTCTTCGAAGAGGGCATCCAGCACCTGTACGGCCTGCCCGTCTTCCCCTCGGAGCTCGCCTGGCTGCAGACGATCCTGCTGGTGCTGCTCTACGCCACCGTGTTTCCGCGGGCCGCCAACGTGTGGGTGCTATCGGGCGTGGCCATGCGGTCGTGCCTCGAGCTTGGACTGCACCGGGAACAGCCCCATGCCCACGCTCTAGAAAAGGGGGAGGCCGACGGCGAAGCTGACCTCCGCCGCCGCGTCTTCTGGGCCGCCTACTGCATGGATCGCTCCATCTGCTCCGCGCTGCAGCGGCCCCTGTCGACCCCCGACGCCGCCATCGACACGCGCCTGCCCTCGTCGCGGACGGGGCTGGACCCCTTCCTGGGCGGCGTCGCCTACAACAAGCTGCTCTCCGAGATGCTGCACGTCCACTTCCACCGCGAGCCCATCCCGCCGCCGCTAGGCTGGGACGGCTGGCTGGCCAGCATGGAGGCGCGGCTGCAGGCCTGGCACGCCGCGTCCTCCCCCTCCGCCCAGACCGACACGAGCAGCGACTTCATGATGGCCCGGGGGCTCATGGTCCTGCACCGGCCCTCACCCCGCGTCCCCCTCCCGGCCCCGGCCTCGCTGCTGCGCGCATTCGAGGCCGCCGCTGCCGCCGAGCGCATCCACCGCGACCACCTGCGCGGCGGCGTCTTCCGCCGGCCCTGGCTGTCGGCTCACTACACGCTGGAGGCCGCCACCGTCGTCCTCTTTTGTTTGAGACACGGCTACGCCGCCATCGCCGAGCGGCTGACGGCCGCCGCCATCTTCGACCGCGCCAAGCTGCTGACGAGCAACCTGCTGGCGATCGCCGCGCACGGCTGGCCCGAGGTGGGCATCTACGCGGGCGTCTACGAGCGGCTGCTGGGCCCGCTGCTGGAGCGGGTGTTCCTGCGCAACCCCCTTCTGGACACCGACCGGTTCGGCCCGGCCGAGGACGCCGAGCTGATGCGGCTGCTGTACCCGGGCCCCGCACACCTGGACAGCCTGCGGTTCGGCCTGCGGCACAACCAGCAGCAGCAGCAGAATCCGCCCGAGGAGCTCAGCCCCTTCGACTTCAACCTGTTTATGCTGGACGACGAGATCTGGGAGCACGCCGGGCTGCTGGACAAGGCCGGCGGGGGCGGCGGGGGCGCGGGGGGCGACGACGGTGGGTGGATGGCGCTTCAGGAGATGGATTTTGGGATGGCGTGAGCCAGGTTTTGGTTTCAGGGCGTTTTGGGATGACACGGTTTACGTCCACTGCATTGGAAAGAGGCGACTTGGCGCTACTTATTACTATCATATCTATCATATTTCAAATTGATCTTGCATATTCACATTCTAATTCCCCCCCCCCACACCCCATCTTCCTAAATTTTCCGCAGTCCGCGACCCAGGTACGTCTTCTCGCCGAACTCGCGCTCGGCCACCTGGAACAGCGGCAGGCCCATAAAGTAGCCGGCGTTGTTGGTGCCGATGGCCTGCCAGGTGCTGACGCACTCCTCCTCGCCGATCGTGACCAGCGGCTTGCCCGAGCCCGCCGACGACGCGTCCGCCACCAGCTGCACCTGGCACAGCTTCTCGAGCAGCACGAACCACGCGATCGTCGCCTCAATGCTCGCGCCGGCCGTCAGCAGGCCGTGGTTGCCGAGCAGCGCCGCCTTGCGGCTACCGAGGCACTTGGCGATGTCTTTGCCTTCGTCAGTGGCCAGCACCAAGCCGGCGAAGTTGCTACGTGGTAGTCAGCAGAGACGTCACACTCGCTTTCCTTAACTGACCTGCTACGGGGGGATGACTTACGGATAGACGATATGGTCTTCGTAGAACACGCAAAAGTCCTGCGTCAGCATGTCCAGCGAGCGCCCCGTCGCGCACATGGCGCGGCCGTACAGGCTGTGGCAGTGGGCCGCGCACAGCACGTCAGGCCGAGCATTGTGGATCTCGGCGTGGATGGCGTAGGCGGCTATGTGCAACAGTCAGCTACATGCACGCAAAGCGCAACGAGGAGAAGCAGGCCTACCGTAGTTCAGCCGCAGATTGTTGCCGCCGTCGACGACCTGGCCGGTGTGGTCGACGCGGATGAGGTCCTCGTCGGTGATGAGCGAGAAGTGGAGGCCGAACGGGTTCACCCAGAAGCTCGTCGGGTCGACCGGGTCGCGCACGGTGATGTGGCCGGCCACGCCATCAGCAAAGCCGTTGTTGGCGAAGATGCGGTAGGCGAGGGCGAGGCGGTGCTTGAGATACGCGCGCTCGGCGTACTTGTCTTCGAAGACAGGTTGCGTCGTCTCGTCGTCGATGATGAACGCGAGCCCCGGGTCGCCGGAGCGGTGCTGCGGTGTCTCCGTCTTGCCAGACGGCACCGGAGCAGAATCTGTTGCAGAGGGGGCCATTGTGTGTTTTTGTGTCGATCTCGGGTTGAAACAAAATGCGGTAGAGAAGATAGCAACGCAGAAGAAGGAGCCTTGTCAACGACAGCCAAGGACGCCAATTTTCGTATATATTGATGCCAGCCCACCTCTGGGGGAAAAACAAATAGTCACATCAGTCACAGACACACTCTGGGTTTCACCTCGTGGCACACCCTCCACCTCGCCAAGGGGGGGTCGGCGAGGAGGGCGGCGGCGGGCTCTGGATGGCTGGGCCTTGCTATCAGTTCCGCGCGGCACTAGCACCGCATAGCCTGCCGGACGGCAGGGTGGCACTGGCTCGGCGGCCATGTCCGCATGAGCGATTCTGCAAACTACGCCTAGCGTATGCGCCGTCTCTACTCGTATGCCTGTTTTATTCCAGTTTTACGTCTTAGTCTGGTCTGTTGAACGCCTGTGGGGCGAGGCCGAAGTCGCCTGCAAGTCAGTGTTGCGAGGTTGGTCAATATTCGTAGGACCGCCATAGGCAGACCAGTAAACAGTTATATGCACGGACAGCACTGGGGGGCGAGATCGAGATCGAAAACCCCCTTTTGGATGTAGATAGCATATGAGGTGCAGTCTGCATACACGAGGTTTTGAAAAGGTTGCCGGATGTTTCATAGCGAGTGTGTTGTAATAACTCATGAGCTCTTGTCCTTTACGATTAGTGATCGACAAACACACAGTTTGAACCAGCATCATGACCGCCCCCGAAGTGCCGCCCGCACCGGCCTCCGACGGCAGCAATGTCGTGCCGCAGCACTTTAATATAGTGGCCCTCGAAACCGTCCTGAGCGGCCTGCCCACTATCTCCGTGCCGGCGCCGCACACCTTCAGTCTCACCACCTACGACCGCACCGCCGCCGCCGACGTGGTCGGGCGCCTGCGCGATGCCGACATTGCCATCATTACCACCGTACCCATCCGCGGCGAGGCCCTGGATGTGAGCGCCACGCCCAGTCTCAAGCTCATCTCCGCCATCGCCTCAGGCACCGACACCATCGACCTCGCCGCCTGCGCCGCCCGCGGCGTCCGCGTCCTCAACAGCCCCGGCTGCAACATCGACGCTGTCGCCGAGCACGCCGTCGGCCTGTACTTCGCGGCCCGCCGCAACGTCTTGCCCTCGATGCGCGCCATGCAGCAGGGCGCGTGGCCCCAGCGGGGCACGCTGATGCGCACTGCCATGACTCACGGCGAGCCCGTGCGCGGGTGCCGCGCCGAGGTGGTGGCCCTGATCGGGCACGGCGCCGTGGGCAAGCGCGTGGCCGAGCTGCTGCGGGCGCTGGGGATGACCGTCCTGGTGGCGGGCCGCAAGGGGGCGGCGGGCGGCGACGTTCCCGAGGGGCGCGTGCCCTTTGCTGAGGCCCTGCAGAAGGCCACTGTGGTCGTCCTCTGCTGCCCGCGCACGGCCGAGACGATGAACCTGCTGTCGACGGCCGAGTTTGCCGCCATGCCGCGGGACTGCGTGCTGGTCAACGTGTCGCGGGGCGGCATCGTCGACGAGGCGGCCCTGCTGGTGGCGTTGCAGGAGGGGCAGATCGGCGGCGCCGGCGTCGACGTCTTCGCCACGGAGCCCGCGAGCGCGGCGACGAGCCCGCTGCTGACGCCCGAGGCCGCGGACCTGAACCTGGTGGTGACGCCGCACACGGCGTGGATCGCCGCGCAGACGACGGCGAACAACTACCGCGTGCTGGTGGAGAACATCCACGGATTCATCTCGGGTAACATGGCACCGGACAGGATACGGGCATGAAATATCATATATATACAAGCATAGATAGACTATAAAAACGAATCATGATGCACTTTTATTCTATTTTTATTTTTCTCCCTTGTCCTCTCTACAACTTCCCGCTCTGAAAGGCGGCCTGCGGCTTCAGGATGGCCAACTGCACTACCATCTCCAGTGTGTCCGTCTTGGTCAAGCCAATGGCCGCGTTCTCCGTCAGATCGTATAGCGTGCTGCCCTCGGCCCAGATGCGCCGCAGCGTAAAGATGCTGGCCACGGGATGTTCCTTCGCCCATGCGTCCTCCTCGATCTTCCTAAGCTCGTCCAGGCTCGTGTAGGAAACGCTCCACTTCTTGCCCGTCTGCCGCGCAAACTCGGCCAGCATCTCCGCCGGCGTGGCCACAAACGAGTTGACGCGCACCGCCTTGTTGTCGCACGCCTCCGGGTGCTTGAGGACCGCCACTACCGCCCGCCCGACGTCGGCCACCGTCGTCATGCCGACCGGGCCGTGCCCGTCGCACGCCAGGATGGCCTCGGACTTCTCCACGTCAAAGTTGCCCACGCGGGGCTCCGCCGCCATGTAACCCGCAAACAGATCGGCAAAGGGCCCCGTGACTACGTACGAGTACTTCACCCGCTGCACGGCACCCGACTCGAGGTAGGCCCGCACCTTGAGCTTCTTCTGGTGCGGCTTCTCGGTGGCGGACGACGCGTTATAGGCAATGTCGGTGCCGTACTCGGAGGGGATGAAGCGCACGATGCTGGGGCTGCGCTCGGCGAGGGCGATGAGGTCGACCTGCTTGTCGATGGCGAAGCGGCCGACGGCAGAGACGACGGTGTCAAAGTCTAGAGGGCAGATGTCAGCGTCTGGGTGGCTACCGTAGAGTACCTTGGAATCATAACCCACCCTTATACACCTCCAACACCTCCTCGTCGTTGTAGATGTCGCCCGTCCGGATGACGGCACCCCGGGCCTCGAACGAAGCGATCATCTCCTTCTTGGACTCGACCGTCGCCGGCGAAGTGAATACGCCGATGCTTTCGAAGTCATCCTTGGCGTTCAGCAGGGCATCCAACAGCACTTTGCCAATGACGCCGGTAGCGCCGATGACGAGAATCTTTTTGCTAAGGGACATCGTGGCGGGGTATACTTTGTCGTTTCGGAGTGTTTCCGTCTTTTCTTTCGCCCAGGTTTTCTTTTTTTCACCACGTTTGGGTAATAAATTCAATACATGGACTTCGGCAAAGAAACATACGATGTTTTCTACAACAGAAAATGAGCCCATACGGATGTCTGGATCCCGGGTGCAAAGTGATCGCAGTAGAAAGCAATAGTTTGACGCGCGCATCGGATGCGTGTGCACGGAGATGTGCGCTTCGCGATGGAAGTGGGGAGAACCATAGACCAGCGCACAAGTCCGCACTGCCCGCCGGCACTTCTAGTCGGACGACGCCAACTTACATATACCGGCAAGCGAGCTTGTCTAATCAGTCGTGCCCTTTTTATTCTCCAGGACGATCAACATCAAGGCACATCTTCTCCGACGAAATTTGATTTTTTTTTCGAACCAAAATCAGAATCTTCTTCACAACCCCCTTGTCGTCCCATAATTCAGTCCTCGTATCATCCTCTTTCTCAACACATCCACAATGGGCAAAGTCGTAGCCGCCGTCGGCCTCTCCCACGCTCCGGGTAAGCACTGTCGATCTTTCCAGCTGCTCGTCTACAACTCGTCACTGACAAAAGCATAATAGGTGCCATTGGCTTCCCCGAGACGGCCAAGCCCGATGTCCGCAAGCGCACCGAGGACGCCACGCGCGCCCTCGGCAAGACGCTGACCGACGCCAAGCCCGACGTCATCTTCGCCTTCCTCGACGACCACTTTGAGAACTTCTACCGCAACCACATGCCCACCATCGCCATCCCCGTCGCCGAGTTCAACGAGGGCCCGGCCGACCAGTGGATGGAGGCCCTGCGCATCAACAAGAAGACCCAGTTCGCCGGCAGCCCGGTCGTCGCCGAGCACCTGATCCACTCGCTCGTCGACCAGGGCTTCGACGTCTCCCGCACGGGCCCCATCGAGTACGGCAACAACCTGCTGATGCCCTGGGTCCTCATGGAGGCCGACCTGCCCGCCCACGTGGCCGTCGTGCCCATCTTCATCAACGTCTTCACGCCGCCGCTCATGAAGTACAGCCGCGCCTACGCCCTCGGCGAGGCCTGCCGCGTGGCTGCCGAGTCGCTGCCCGAGGCCACGCGCGTCGCCTTCATGTGCACGGGCGGGCTCAGCCACTGGCCGCCCTACTGGAACCCGTACCAGGCGGGCGACCCGCCCAAGGACGACTTCCTCAAGCTCATGAAGGAGTACCAGACGGTGGGCAAGGAGGTGCTCAAGCGCCACCCGGACCTGTTTGTCAAGTTCGACGAGTACGAGATCGAGATGGCCGCCAAGAACGAGTACCCAATCAACAGCAAGCACCCGTTGGTCAACGCCGAGTGGGACCTCAAGTTCGCGACCAAGATCGCCGAGGGCGACAGCGCGTGGCTGCGGGGGCTGACGTACGAGGAGGTCGAGGAGGAGGCCGGCCACGGCGGCCACGAGGTGCTGAACTGGGTGGCGATGGCCGGCGCCATGGGCGGCGGCAAGGCGAAGCTGCTGCTGTACGAGCCCGTCATCGAGTGGATCTGCGGCATGACCTATGTGGACTACGAGGTGCCGGTCGAGGGCGCGCCGGCGACCAACGGCACGAACGGCGTCAACGGGCACTAATAAATGTAGTGTTGTGGCCTCTTGTCTTGTCTTGGTTTTCTTTGTAACTATGCTTTACGTTCCTGTGTCCATAACCCGGTGTTCGGTCGATTATTAGAAAATTGCTATTGTGTCTCCTTTTCATTAAATCTAATTTATAAATACGTCAATTCTAAATGTCCTTTGAATGTTGTGAAACGAGAATCCTTATTGTCTTTGTCTGTTTCTTCCCATTCCTTTCGCCCCTCTCTCCCCTGACACATATTTCCATAGTCGTAAGCTTCTTGTTTATTGGACAGCGTTTTGACATAAGAATTTGAATTTCATATTATAATGAGCTATGCGGCCTTAACCTCATCCGTCTTTACACACCGCATACTCTCTACGATCATGCTATGTACCCCGATCGCGCCAATTTCCATAGTCAGAAACCCCAATAAGAAAATAGAGACTTTAGGCAATTTCTTGGACGCGCCCGAGAATTCCAATTTTCTCAGGCGGATACGAATACTCGTCTGGCCCGTTAGGAAATATGGCATCTATGCTTGCCTGAATGTGTCTCCACGCCTCAACAGCTCTTGCTAGACGTGACACATCGCGGACGGACATCGAGCCACACAGATCCCATTCTTGCAGGCTGTCGTCGCTCTCGGGGTCAACCTCGACGAACCGCCAGCCGTTGGCCCGGAACCCGTCGCGGTAGTAGCGGCTGCTCCGGGCAGCCGCGCTGCCGGGCGCATGGCGGTAATGCAGCTGGGGATCGAGGAACCACACAGAGCGCGCGCGGACAGTGTGGACGAGACGGAAGATGGTCCATTCCATACTGCCCCTTCGACTTATATATGGGACGGCGGGCATGCTCTCCGCAAAGCTGACGTTCACCCACATAGGGGGACTGAACTTGAAGGCAACGTGCGTCCCAAAAGGGTATAAGGCTCCCCACATACTGTGGGCCCTGAGCCACACATTGTCGAGGAACCGGTGGTAGCTAATGGGATAGAAGATCAGGTCGTGGTAGACCTCGTACCCGACGTGCCACTGGGACCCTGTGGCTCTCATGTTCTCGTTCTCGCCACCGAAATGAAAAGGGCGCATCATGTAGTCAAACACCTTGCCCCGGTCATGGTCCGGGTCGTAAGCGGGCATCCCCCTGCCAAGCGTTTTGCGATGGGTAAAAACACGCCAGATGGCCCTGCGGGACTCCTTGCAGGCGGTCCAGAGGGCTTCGTCGATCAGGTACGCGGACCAGTTGAAGTCGTAAACAGGTGCGCCAAGCTGCGGAAAGTAGGCGTGAAGGTATTTGTTGCGCGCCACGGTAACGTCCGTCGGCGGCACCGGGAGAGTGTAGAATATCTCCGGGCAGGGCTCGGTAAAGTGCGGCGCTGGGAGAGTGACGAACATGTGCGCGCAGGGCGCGGCCGGGCGAACAGCCGCCTCCCAGATCAGATCCCGCAGCTCCAGGGGAAGTCTGTTGAAGAGGTGAAATTGATTTGCTGCTGCGGACGCCATGTTTGGAGGTGGGCTGGCTCGTTGGGGGATTGGCAGTGTTGGATCGTTCATGGGGCAGGATTCAAAGAATCGAGATGGGCAAAGATAGGTGAAACTTTGTAAGAGACCAGACGTAAATGCAAAAACAATCAATTTGGCGGGCAGAAGAAGACGACTAGAATTCGAGAACATCAGAAAGAGTAAAATGGAAATTAGTTCACGTGAATAAAAGACATTCATTCGAACCAAAATGTCAAGGGATACGACGAAGGCATAAGGTTCCCTTGTCGGCGACACCAAGCCAAGAGTCGTGCTCTTGTTCGAGGTAGGCATCCCCGCCCTTTAATCCTCGCCCTTTGCATGTTTCCAGGTAACAGGCCCCAGGTCGGCAACAGCGTGAGATGCGGTGTGACATCGAACATATGGTGGTCAAATCCCCTTTACGCTTGAAATTTGGCAGACTGCCATTTACCATGTGTCCAAGTCCATATGCCTGCCGATTGCCTCTCCACATTCTGTCTGCAGTCATGTTCCTGCTGCCAGCTGCTAGAACACTGGTAAAATAAGGTTCACAAGTGAGCGGTCACCGGTCGCGGTTGATGGCCAGGACAGTCACCGGCATTCGGAAAAAACTTCATTAAACCATTCATGAGAAGTGTATGAATAGTTGCTCCCACCCGTCTCAACTCTAGTCATTGCATTTTTTTTCTTCTTCTGTCTTACAACACTCCTGCTGCCATTCGGCACAAGTTCTGGCAAAGCTATGGAAAACATTTGTTTTCAAAGTTGCTTAATGCACTACTTGAAAAAGCAACAGCCGCGGACGTTTTGGCGCAACTAACCATCTAGCACAATTCGTGTATGCTCAGACCGAAGTAGCTTTTCTTTGTGGAGTGGTCCTTGGGGCTCTATATTGCATCTATCAATAAACTACTGTTAAGTTCCAAAACTGACAGACTGCTGGAAATTAGAAGGGGCAAAACGTAACAAGCTCACTTCCCCGAGGGGTGAGTGGCCTTCTAGACAACTGGGACCTCGAAATGTGAGTACAGCCGACACATTGATCTCATCGTAGAAGCATCGTGACCATCCGTGGACGAGATGGAAGACGGAAGACGACCAGATTGTAAATCTCGGTCTTGTGCTTTGGATCACGGAGTCAATGACTAAGCAGTAGGATGCCGAGGCTGCGATTTGATATTGTCATCGATTAGGCAAAGCAAGGTTGTAGGACCGATGATTGAAGTCGACGTCGTCTGCTAAAGTTGGCTCGTTTGTTTAATTCAACAATTTCATAGTCCAAAGTCGTCTACAAAGTTGTTCACATGGCAACACGTTCGATCTTTATTCATATTTACAAAGAAGCGAGGGACAAGGGCCTCATTACCATTATAAGAACAGACAAAATAGGTTAGAATAGTCTCTCTAACGAGGAGCATCATCTTTTCAAGTAAAGGTGTCTGCGCCACAGGCCTGCACAAAGAATCCTGTGGTGTCGGTTGTGGAACTGCCATCTGGAAACGTGACCTGGAACCAGCTTTGTCCAACACCACCTCCATTGGCCCATAGCCATGTCATGGGGATGGCATCGCCCGCGTTCAGAGTAATAAACGTGCTTCCACTATAGTAACCATCCCCAGTTCGGCTCGCCTGGAAGGCGGTATTGGAATCATCCCAGCTCGAATATGCAACATCGCCCGTCCACAGATAGCCCCAGTTGTCGATGTAGTCTTGCGATGAATATAGCTGATAGGATCCCGTCTGTGGGGCGATAAAAAACCCCTGAATCAGTATTGCGGACTGCTCTGAGTCAAAGGAGGAACCGTCCGACAGATACAACGTGGTGTCCCAGCCTGGCCAGTCGGGTGTGGCGAAGGACAAGGACGCGATGGACCCGGACGCGATCAGTGGCGCCGACTTAAAATAAGTCGAGGTAAACCCGCTGCCGGCCAGGTTTGCGTCGAAATCGGAGGTGTATCTGCGGTAGGAAAGCCCATTGGAGACGATGGTCGTGGCGGTCGCGTATACCGTGCTCGTTTCCGTGGTGGTCGAGGAGGCTGTCTCTGTGATCCAATCGGTCGAGGTCACTTCCGCTGAGGACGTTCTATACCAAATGTTAATGAAATAAAGGGCGGAGGGGGGGGGAGCAAGCCAAGCGGATACTTACGCCGTCGAAGTGGGCGTTTCTGTCTGAGTGGAGGTCACTGTGACCGTATCGGGCGCGAGCGAATCGGTAACCGTCGCGGTCGCGGACGGGGTTGGAATCGAAAGGCAGGAGCATGCGCTCGACAGGTAGGCATCCGGCCAGTCTGCAGGCAGACCTGCGGGCCTCGGAGCTTGTCGCCTTTGCACCGGCGAGCCACTGAAACTCGCGGCACTCGAACTCGCAGCACTCGAACTCGCGGCACTCGAACTTGCGGCAGCTCCCGCTGTGAATGCAGCATCAAGGCAGGTCAATGTGACGGTCGACGTCGTCAATGTTATGGTGATCGTATCCGTCTAGAAACAGGCTTGGTCAGTGTCTGGTCGAGAGGCACCGGCATGTGAACCCTCCCCCACCACGATCTAAGCCTACCTCTGTGAAGGTCGAGGACACCGTTACATCGGTGGAAAGAGTTTCCGTAGAAGTGAGAGCGGATGTGACAGCCGGCCCAGTCACAGTGAGAGAAACTGTGTCATACACTGAAGACGGCGTGAATGTCGCTGTTTCTGTGCTGCAACGAAATCGAATTAGTCTCCGCGATATGGGGATGTGGTGGGCGAAAGGCCGATGGTCACTTACGAAATCAGGGTGGAAATGGACAGTAGACTTTCGCAGAAGGCCGTCGCGGCAGCTTCCTGATGAAGGGCCGCGATGATGTCGACATTGATCTCGCAGAAGGTGTCGTGCGTCGGGTTTCCTCCAGGGCGGCAGGGACCGCCCTGCACTGCCAACGGCAGGAAGAATAGTAGTGTCGACGCCGCGCGCATCGTGACGAACCACTCTTCAACTCGAAGCCAAAAGATCTACCTAGAAGGCACGCTACGTTGAAGCGGACATCGTCGAGGTGGCGTCGTTTTACGCGACTTGTGTATATATATACATATAGGATCGTTAAAAACCCCCGGCCAGATGCCAATGATGTCCACGGCTGCTCGTCTCCTTGCCATGCGCGTCAATTCTCCAGATCGAGCAAGTCCCCTTGGCAGATCTCCGCTGGATACCAGGGTCTGCAGCTGTCATATAACCAGAAAATGGCTTTGTATCCACTATTTTCATTTCTTCTCGCAGCAGCCGCTCTGAACAAGGCGCCGAGCCAATATTAATGCACTTCGTTGCTCAGGGGCCGCCCACGAGCGTGCGGTCTAGACCCACGAAAAGCCAATCTCATCGTGATTCCCGAATCCATTTACCGTTAGCGTACCTAATATTTCAACACGGATCCACCCCAGATTGGGTGTCAATCTCCATAAAAGGTCTGGATTTTGGTGTGTTAGCCAAGCGCAAAAGGCGGCATTCATGTCGAACAGGGCCTAGCGAGGACGAGGACGCGTACTAGGGCGTTGCAGTCAGCGAAGAATAGTGAGAGGCGGCGGCATTGATTTGAGAGCTGAGCAGATGCTCATTAGCGCGTCGGCTCCACGACACTCGTCTGTTGGCAGTTAATCGGCGGACGACTGTTGAAACTAAAAGGAAAAGACTGGCAATTCAGAGCAGGAAAATATGAAAAGGCATAACTGGAAAATAGCTAAATACAGGGGACATTCACATAATAAACCAGCCATTTTACTACAGCAATACTCATTAAGAATTTCTTTTTAATCTGGTGCTTAGGTCATATTGACCCTTTTGTAGGCGAACGCTGCAACGTCAACAGACCCGGTCGATAAGGTAAAGCACCGTAGTCGCCGCTAGAGTCTGCGGCTCGTCCCTGGTAGAGCAGCTGCAGGTTGCACGGGTCAATAGTCATTGTCTGGTCGGGGTTATTGCGAACCAGATCGCCATGGCTGATGTCGTTTGTCCAGGTAACACCGCTGTTAGCCTTGCCGGCGAATGGTTGCCTCTCGTCCGTGGCCTGTGGTGTCCACGAGCCATCGAGGCTGGTAGCTGTGAATGAGCGGAAGTACCGGCCGCTCGCGCCGATTGCCTCAACGATCATGAGGTATTTATTTTGTCCCTCGACGGTGTATACTTGAACTGCCTCAAACAGTTTGTTCTTCGAGTCACTCATGACTATTGTCGATGCTGTGCCGAAGTCTCCCGGAAATTTTCCGATGGGCATGCTAGCCCTGTAGATCTTGCCATTGTCGCCAGCGAAAAATAAATACATTGTCGTGTTGTCGCCGATAACTGTCTGATCAATGCAGCTTGTGCTGGAGTCCGAGATCTTCCCAGAGAAGAGTGTCTGTGGCGACGACCATCCATTAGCATCGGTAGGATCGCTCGACGTCCGGTACGAGAAAGAAGCCGCGCCCCATTGATATGCAAGAACCCAGATGTTCTTCGGGGCGAAATAAAAAAGCGTCGGCGCAACGGCGGCCGGGTCCATCTTGTTCTGGCTCGCCGATGTCATGTCGGACCAGTTCGTGAAAAGGCCAAAGTTCATCGAGCCCCAGACCGATCCCGTGTCGTGTGTCGTCGCATACACAAGATGCTGACCGTTGTAGACAATGCTGGTGAAGTCCTTGAGCGACACCCATCCTGGTTTCGGGCTTGCCAGTGGACCCGTCGATGTCCAGCGGTACGTCAACGGAAGAGTGCATGTGACGTTCGTCTGCCCAACGACAACGGCCGTCAACTCTAGCAACACAACCCCAAACAACACCGGGATATGATTGGGCCTGATAAGTCTCATTGTAGCGATTTTAATTATATGGGCAGAAAAATAAAGGGTCGAGCATTCGAAGGAAGTAGCTAAGCGGGAAGGCCTCCAGGTTTATATCTCCCCCGTGTGGATTTATCGACGTTATTGTCCAAGTGTCTCGTGCATGCGGCGGATGAATGGCACACGTTAGACGGGAGGTGGTCTTTCCGAGCGTCTTGCGGCTTAATAACTTGAAATATTAGCAAATTAATATGAGGTAAATTATAAACAACATAAGATAATTCCATCCAAACAGTGTCATACTTCATTTATTCCTCGGCTTTGTTTCTTCAACACTAATGTTCTCAATTTAGTTTGTATCATCAAGCCGTAGCCAGTTACTAACACGGGCTCCCTCTCCCTCGCGGCCTAGTATTTTGTCAACTCTGGCGAGCCGGCAGCTCTGGGAAACGAGAACCGCGTCTCGACAAAGACCTTTTGCATGCCGTCGTCCTTTGCGTCAAACGCCTTGTACACGTGCTCCATGTCCTCTAGCCGCACGCGGTGCGACAACATCTGCGTAGGGTCCAGGTCGCCCGACCGGATCGCCGCCAGCAGCTCCTCCCAGTATTTGTGCACGGGCGCCTGGCCGTTGCCGATGAGCCGGATGCCGCGCTCCATCAGCGACCCGATGTTGAAGTGGTTCGTGTACCCGACGTACACGCCCGTCACGCCCACGCGCCCGTAGTTGCGCACACCCTCGATCATCTCGTTGAGGATCTCACTCGTGTCCGTCTCGACGCCGACCTGCATCTGCAACCAGTGCAGCCACCCCTTGGCGTACTCACCCGCCGCGCAGTCCAACGCCACGTCGGGGCCTCGCCCGTCGTTGCACAGTTTCTTGAGCCGGCTGACGACCGTCTCCTTGGTGGTGACGCCGAAGCTGAGCGTCGAAAAGTCGACGAGCACCAGCTTGTCGATGTGGTGGCTCGGCCAGCGGCTGCGGACAAACTCGAGACGCTGTGCCGTGTCGACAAACACGACCTTGCTGGCGCCCGCTTGCAGCGCAAACACACCGGCCATCTGGCCGATGGGCCCCGCGCCGAAGATGGCGACGTCGTCATCCGGGTAGACGGCCGTGTCGTGCACGGCGTGGTAGGATGTGCAGAGCACATCGGACAGGTACAGGGCCTTTTCGTCGGGCACGTCGTCGGGGATGGCCAGCAGGTTGACGTCGCCAAAGGGCACGCGCACGTACTCGGCCTGGCCGCCGGCGAAGCCGCCCGTAAAGTGCGAGTAGCCAAAGATGCCGGCCGTCTGGCCGCCGAAGAGGGCCTTTTGCGACGAGCTGGCGTTAGTGCGCTCGCACTGCGACGAGAGCTTCTGCTTGCAGAAGAAGCACGTCCCGCAGCCGATCTGGAAGGAAGCGACGTAGCGCCCACCCTTTTTAATGCTGCCCGTCACGCCGGAGCCCACCTCGTCGACGACACCGCAGAACTCGTGCCCGAGAATGTCGTCGGGCTGCATCTGGACAATCGCGCCGTGCAGCAGGTGTAGGTCGCTGCCGCAGATCGTGCTGCCCGTCACCTTGAGGATCACGTCGCGCGGCTCCAGGATCGTTGGCCGCGGCATGTTCAGCACCTGCACCTTGTTCTTGGCCTGCCACGTCAGCGCCTTCATTGTTTCGGTGGTGCGGCCCGTCTCCCGGTAGCTAGCGACGTCCTGCTGCGTCGTCGCGCTGCCATCGTGGCCCAAGGCCGCCTCGGCGAGGTTTGCAGCGCGGGCGGTCGAAGCCATGTGAATAGTTGGGTTTCTTTCACTTGGTGTTTAAAGGACGTGTGTGAACGTTTTCTTTTCCGGATAGCGGATAAATTCGTACAAGGGTTCAACTTTTTCTTCAATTCTCATCTTAGTCGCCAGCATGCCAAACAAGACATGGAGGCGTTTTATATTCGTATTTCGCCAACGGATCGCCGCGGACATGGCAAGCTCTTTGTGTCGTTGATGATCAGTTACGAGACACTAGTGTCCGCCAGTATCATTAACACGTCATGAATGTTACGTGCGGATCGCCACCGACCGTTGTTGTAAAGCCGGGTCGACGTCATCGATAACAGTAAGGACTACGGTTTACAATATCGATACAATTACCAAAAAATATCAAATACTTTATTTTAAAATCTCTTTCGCCGTGTCGACTCTCAACTCGCAACACTTATCTATAGTCTCTTGGCATGACAGACTACCGGTTACTCGTACGTACCGCATCGGTCGCTGTCAATACGACACGCAAGACTTCTATGGTTGGATGAAGCCCATCCCAAGTTGCCACACTAGTAGCCTACTCAACCTTCTATCGCGTTGGTTATAAAGGCTCGTATTTCTCAAATGTCATCATAAGGGGATAGTTGCATATACCAACCATCCGGTAAGGGGATAATGAGTGCGAAGATACCGGCTAGAACTGGCAAGCAGCATTACATCCCCGGCGCCTATTCATCTTTGTCATCTGGTACGATTACCCGTTCCTGTTTAAATAACCGTCATCCCAATTTGGAGCGCGGCGTAGCGTGTTCAAGCCCTTCTGCCGTGAAAGATGGCGGCATTTGTCTCGGAGGTAGCCCTATCGCATACTCGTAGGAGTCTGCTTCTGACAGCGGCAACCGGGAAAATGGCGTCCTAGATGAGACGGCTAAACAAGTCGGAGTGCAATCCAATATAAGAATGGAAGTGCTGTGAGGAATTGACAAAAAGGATGCGGTTGAAAGAAAGAGAGCGGTTTACAGCTATGTTAAAACATGGCGGTATAAGCAGTTTCCAAACGCTGCTCACTCTCTCTCCCCCAATATAAAGTAACTTCCTAAAAACACAAATATAATATCACAGAACTAATGTAAAATCCAAGACGCCCGACACACACGACATCCATATACCAAGCTCTGTCACCGTAAAATTATCTCGTATTTAAGATACTTTCACTGGAAGGATATATATGTGCATTTGTATTTAGCAAAAACCAAAAATAAAATTGGTAGATGTATAGACTTATAGAGGATAAATAAAAAACTTATTTTCCAAGTCCGTAAGATCAAGCATTGACACATCGACCTTTGTCTTAACTACCTCACCATTCTCGTTTGTCGATTCGATGTATCCCTCCCCAGTACTTCCCTGAGCAAGCTGTTCCGCAATCCAGGCCTGACGTTCCTTGTTGCGGCGACGAAGAATAAACCACGCAATAATCAGCAGAAGCGGCGCGAGAGTAAAGCTGAGAACGATCTGGGCAACCCAAGTGCCGTAATAACGCGGCGCACCTGAATTCCACAGCTGGGGCGAGATAATGTTCGAGATACCATAGCCTGCCATAAACATGCCTTGACGTGTGAGCTTCTTGCTATGCCCGGCACAGCTAGAGACGGTCCATGCCAGAGTAATGATGTAGGTCATGCCCCAAGTGTTTGTAGCCAGCAGCAGACAGGCAAGTAAAGGGATCGTACGGTCCCACGGAAGCGCCACCATACCGATGCTGCCCGCAATTCCTGGCAGGGTCCATAGTGCCGCCCAGTAGGCACTGTACCCCGGGAACCGCCGCAGCAAGAACGTTGCGATCACGCACACCACCAAGGCAAATCCACCAGCTGCAACCCAAACTAGTGTCGATCCTAGATTGGAGACACCCAGATCCACATACAGGAGCGAGAGTTGAAAAGCCAGGTTGTTTGACAGCATGAGACAGAAGGTCGACAGGGCAAAGATCCAAGAAATGGGATCTCGCAGCGCCTCAATAAATTGGTATCTGCGGAAGCGCTTTGTCTCAATGCTGCTTCGCGTGGCGGCGTGAACACGTTGGATTGTATGCACGCGCTCTTCCACCGTAAGGAACCATGCAGTGGCAGGGTTGTTGGGATATGCAAACAGTGTCACCACACTCAGCAGCAGAGACACACCGCCAACAAGGACCATATAAAACTTCCACGGGCTGATGCTGCTCTTGCTATACAGCAGCGCATACGAAATCAGCCCGGATGGGATAGGTGACGCGACACAGGAAGTCCGGAACATGGGTTGTACTTGGTGCAGCTCCGCTGGCGTGAAGAACATGCTCATGCTAATCTCCATTGCAGGCACAACGGCGGCTTCACTTACACCAAGAAGGAATCGAAGTGGGATCATTCTTCCGTAGCTGAGCGCGACACAGTGTAGCAGCTCAATCACTGCCCAGACGAAGATTGACACAGACACAAACCACCGCAGCGGAAGCCGCTGTATCAGCCATTGCCCGGGAACTTGGCCAACAATGTAGCCTAAAATAATTTCGCTGTTAGTACAGATCGAAGTCTGTCTGGAGTGAACAAAATGCTTGACTGCATAAAATCTAGTATAAGGTGGGGGTACGAACCCGTATAGAAGATCGTGTTCAGATTGTTATATTGAGTGCTTGACATGTGCGTATCATCAAGTACACCAAGTAGAGATGCTTGACTCATGGCAGACTTATCGATCTGGGGAGTGAAAAAGATACATTAGTACACGGGATTATCCAAAAAAAAAATTGTGCCATCAAGTTTCCCTGTGGCGCGAGGCCCAAGGGGGGCAGAAGGAGAAATGCTGGTAAGAGACATACAAAGAGCATGAGGTTGATAAACACGAAGAACAGCACCAAATGGAAGTAAAGCTTATTCTTTAGCTTCCGGAGCTTGGCTGGCATTAGTTCTTCAACGGTCGAGCCATATTTCTCGATGATCTCCCGTGTGTCGTCGGCATATTGTGCCAGGACAGTAAGATGGAGTAGAAGAGAGAATGAGGCTGAAAATACAAGCAAACAGCTGCAACGCTTATCATATACACATTATCGTCATAATCAATTATGTGCTCATCTTTAGCAGCCGACTTCATTATAGGCTTTGTGAGACAGGGTCCCAGCTGAGTAGGTCCATCCACGGGAACCCATTGCCATGCAAGGCACGCCCCGGGGTAGTAAGGTCGACGGCACTGTCCTGATAAAACCCGCCACTGGCATCGATACTGTTGCCATTGTTGTCGCCGCTAATGTACGATGTCTTGGATGCTGACGAGTTCGTTGCTGCTACGCTGTTAATGCGAAGAAGGTCGGCTGTCATCCGCTTAAACTTGCGACTGACAGCATGAGAAAATGACCATATTGGACTCAGCGTAGTCAGAACACCAGTGATGAGAGCGAGACGGTCTCGGTAGAGCCCGTGGAATTCGGGCCCGTGCAGCGCGCAGGCGGAGAGCTGGACGATGGCAGAGAAGACGATGGCAAAGACGAAAAAGGGCGTGTGCTTCTGGATCGTGGTGGTAGAAAGAGCGGCCAAATTGACAAGCTGCTTGGAGGCTTCAACCGCTTTGATGCCATGTGTGTGTCGGGTGGAAACCGGCGGGAGGTGACGCTCGCGGATGATGTCGAAGGCGGCAGGGACCGTAGCGGCCAAGTCGCTGCGCCAGAAATGCAGATAGATTGCTGTGTAGTGGATGAGCATGTGCGCCTGGAACAACATTTCGTCGAGGTGTCCTAAGGCATCACGGATATGGTTTTTACCGGTGACGAGGCTGTGGCGCCATGCAGCAAGGGCATTTTCGATGGCCTGCACTTGTTCTTCTTGAACTTCGTGTGCAGAGCTAATGGACAGCGCTCGGGCAAGGATGCGAACAGCGTCGACCCGGTAACAGAATGACGAGAACCGCGGCTGCTGTGGGGCTTCTTCATCGACATAGATCCGTGCATCAAATTGTTCCAACGTCGGTGCTTCCTGCATCATCGCAAAGACGCCGCCCTCGGCATACAACATCTCGTCACATGGTAGGAGTACATCTGGCTCACAGTCGTGGCTGCGAAAGCTGACGCTCCGCTGCAACGCTGCGACGAAACCGTCTACAACGTACAACTCCCACCATGTACGGCGCAAGCTCTCTTCCACTAGGGGAATGCCACCGCCGTACGACTCTCCAAACGACCGTCGGTGCATCCCGATGTCCAATGCAGTCGACACTGCCTGCGCGAGCATGGACACGCTCTCCCGTATTTCGCCCTGTGCATGCAGCGCTATGGAAAGCAGAAGGCGAGCTTGCACAACGTGGTATGTGCGAGGCATGCTAGCCGCTGTCGAGTGTCTGTTCTTCTCGGCCCTGCCCCTTATATCACCGGCTTCTATACTCACTACTTGCTCTCCAACTGCCAGTGCCTTCGACAGGGCGTCACGCAGGGTATCGCTCTGCCCTGTCATGGAGAAGTGGCTGCCAATGCAATGTACCACCAGCCGCAAGTAGGCCGGATATCGCTGCGCCGAGTACATGGTGCGTGGCACGAGAATAGGATGCGCGCCATGAAAATTCGCATAGTAAAGGTTGATTAGCGCATCGTCATCATCCACTTGCAAGTCTTCAACATCAAGTGTGCTGTTAGTGCTGTGGTTGCTATTGTCGCTGTTGAAAATGTTGTCAGCATTGCGCTGGGGGCGGTCGTTGAGGCCATGGCGATGGGCAGTGGTTTGCGGACCGATCAACGTGGTGGATGCCCATGTAGAAGCCGGTGGTAGCGGAGGGGGGGACAGGGATTGCGAAGGGAGTGTCAATGACACCACGTTGACCGCGTCGCCATCTGGTATGTTGTTGATGGGCGACAGAGAAGCCGTGCCACTGCGCAAATCGTCGCCCCTGCTCGTGTTGTTGTTGTTGTTGTTGTTGTTGTTGTTGTTGTTGTTGTTGTTGTTGTTGTTGCTACTGCTGCTATGTTCCGCTTGTCGGTTCCACTGATCGGTTGCCGTCTCTGTAGACGAAAATTGTATGCCGCGCCGCATGAAAAGGGAAGGATCAAAATTATCCGGTAATTGCTCGCCAGTGGTGGCCATACCCAATGTCGCCATCGATGCCATCGATGCTGCTGCTGCTACTGTATCCAAGTCGTCCGCCCTTCTCTTGAGACCGCGTCGCGATGGCAAATAGTGGCATGTTAGCCCGGCCGATTCGCATCGCAGGCATACGGGAGTTGTCGCGTCGCAGCGTACGTGCTTTCGGCGACACTCGGTGCAGGCAAGAGGGGCTGGCCGATCGAGAACTCCGTGGGGCGCAGGGGATGTGATAGCTCTTGGCCCGCTCAGAGTCGGGGGTGTTCTAGCATCGTTTCGAGTGACCGTTTCTCCGCGATTGTATCCGTCATTGTGATTATCACTCCCACGCCGCCGTCGTTCGTACGGGGGGCTTGGTCGAGCTTGGATGGATGAACTCTGGGAAGTGGTGGGTGAAAGCGTTCAGCTGTTGTTTGTTATCGTCATTCTCGCCGAACGGACAGAACGCCGGAATTGAAAGTTGCGAGCCAGGCTTTTTACATCAAATAATCAGAAAGAACGTCATATGATGGAATTTAAGAGGCAAATATAAATAACGCGCCCACGCCAATGAGTATAACTTCAGAAGAAGTCTTCTGTTTTCCTCTTTCGGTTTCTTGAAGTTATGGGATGGGTGTTATCTTCCGTTGAAGAGTAAATAAAAAGATAACATGCTTTCGCTGCGTGAAAAAGATTTGGATAATTTTAGGCTGCCTATGGTGTGCTCCAGGCTAGTGACAGAGGAGGAAAGCTAGTCGTGATGCTAAAATAGTGTGCATTTCCCTCCCCGGTATGTCCAGTCTACAGGTGTGCCACCAAGGTCTCGCCGTCCCCTGATAGTTCTCTGTCATGTATTGCCTCAGTCTCTATCCGTTGACACTCCGCCTCGACGTCGTGCTCTAACATCCACCAGTGCAAGCTAAATCGCTCGAGCCAGCGTCTCGACCACTCGGTTGAAGTTGCCGGTACTGCAGCCGCTATGTATTCCGCGTTTTTCTTGTCCAGGCTCAGTTGTTTCTCCACGCGTGCTAGAAATGGCCGTCGAATGCGGTTGTATAGGTTGAGTGCGCGGGCGATGTTGACTTTGCCTCCGTCGGATGCCCGCGACGCCGGCGATTCAAGCGATCTATACAGCGCCCAGGCGTCACAATAGCCAAACGTTGCACCTCCCCCATATGCTCCGGCGGTGGCTGTGGAACCACTGTTAGCTGCAGGAAACAAAGGAGATGCGAATGAACACAAAAGAGGTGCAAGGAACTAGAATAATTGGCCAGGGAATTCTCACGGTGTGCTGCGTCCCCTACGAACGCTATTATGTTTTGTTGTGTTAAATTCTCCAACCATGGTGCGGTCTCCAGCCTGTATCCATCAATGCCCGGCAGCGCGTCCACGACCTTCTGGACCAGAGGGTCCCAGTCCTTGGGTCTGTCAGTACCTTGTTTTCCGGTAGTACTAAAACATATTATCCATCAGAGAGTCCACTTACAGCAAAGTGTTTCTTAAGTCGGTCTACGCCGTCTTGCCCCAAGGAATGCGCCCATCGTAGTTTTTCTGCGTGTTTGATGTCCTCGCGCACGATAGCCACAAAACCATACTTTCCCAGGCCTCCGTGGAAGTTAGCCCACTCTGATCTTTTCCTGATGGGAGACGCATAGAGAACGTCCCGCCGTGCAAGTGTATATGAAGACAGTTTCCCGGAAACCACTCACCAACTTTTGACATGTAGGCAACCTCGCCGTTGTTAGTTTGCCAAGACCCGGTCTCTTCGGGCAGCCCCTCGATATGCTGCACCAACTCGTGAGGGAAGATTTGCCGGTATGCTACCGATCCTCGATACGTAGGTACGCTGTCGGGCATGTAAAATCGACGAATTTTCTGTGATGCCGAGGCACTTGTTAGACCCATTTTGAATATTTTGAACATTATTTCTCTAGGCACTCACCGAATAAATGCCGTCTGCAGCTACCACGAGATCTGCCTCGACGTCCGGGCTGCCGTCTGAAAATACTAACCGTGCCACTGGCATCTGTGTCTGCTTTTCATGCGCAACCTGCACTGCCTTGATCTCCTTGGCGTACTGGATTGTGCCCGGGGGAATGTGCGATAGCAGCAGATTGTGCAGCGGGATGCGATGTGTGCGGCCCTCACGGAACTTGGGATCCGTATGCGGTGATTCTGATACTGCCATCACCTTGCCTGTGCGCCAATGGCGATGTTTAATGCCCACTGCACCCTGGAACATGATACCGCGGAGCCGTGTGTACGATTCCTCTGGAAGGAGCTTGCCAAGAACGCGCAGACCGGATACAGTCATGGCAATCCATGCGCCCGTCTCTTGGGGACCAGGCGCTCTCTCGTACACGGTTATCTGGACATCTGGAAGGCGAGACAACGCGAGGTAGGTGACAGTACCAACCAACCCAGCTCCGACAATGCTACTCGGCCAAAGTCAAGAATTGCAAAATGTTTAGTTCCGTGAAAGTCTAAGTGAGGTGTTTTGGGGTGTATTCTTACGCAATTCGGAGCGCCTGTTCTTGGGAACGGTGATTTGTTGCCATTTTGTTTTCTGATCCCCGGGCAGAAAAGAAGAGCTCCAGCAATGTGTTGTACCAATGATGTATTCCGAAGCCGCGTGCTCTGTTTGCAAGACCGGAATAAACCTTATCGAACACAATCTCGAGTACTCGGAATCGTCTACATGTTGTTAACAGTAACAAGTTTATCGTTTTGAATTTTCTCTCAGTCTTTCGCCGCCAAAAGATTACACCACAGTTTGTCGCGATAGCGATTTCCCGAATGCAACGCCAATCATCTCACTACTGCTGCAATGAGGTGCCTCATCATCATGGTTGGGTAAGCTGGCATTGATTTACTCATGTGGACAAGTCCCCTGTGGGTCCCCGAAGACCCCGGGCTATCTCTCACTTGTCGAAATTACAATACATACCGTCCCCATGGACGGCGTCTTGGTGGAGAATGCGACAAACACCAGACCCATTACACTCTGTCACGGTTAGCTTCAGCTATGAGTAGCCTATTGGGCTGGGATTTTGATGTTCGTTGAACAGAAACGGACTGAGAAAATAAAACGATTTCTACTTATCAGTCTCTAAGAGGCCGTGCCAGACTCATTCTCCGGTGTTGGCTAAATTGGCCTACGACACTGCCTATTCAGATAACCAGGATAAGTTGGCGGCAATCTATCCACTGTATTGTTTTCTATTTTCTTTTGTCCAACAATGCCTCCTGCTTTGTATCGGCGAGTTGCAGTCATTGGTGCAGGTCCATCTGGGATTGCTGCTGCTCGTGCACTGCGCGAAGAGGGCAATTTTGACAAGATCCGGGTCTTTGAGCGAAAAGCTGGGGTTGGGGGCCTCTGGTGAGATATTTTCCAGAAAATAAAGTGATCTACAACCATTCAATCTACTAATGCACGCCTCTTAGGATCTATGAGCAAGAGCCAGAAAGTTTTCAACCAACTACCACCGCTGCCGAAGAGCGGCTACCACTACCGGATGGCCTCGTTCCTAGTCAACCGAGTCTCGTAGTTCCGCCTGCACCACGAAACCGTCCCGGCACCATCAGCGCTGCTTACGACGGGCTCGACACGAATGCAGGCGCGCGAACCATGGCATTCACACATACGCCACTCCCAGAAGCTAATTCAGCTGTGTCAATACTACGTTTCGGTCTGGGAAACAGCACACGGCCGCGACACGCTGTGCTCACATACCTTCAAGAGTTGGCGAGACCTGTCCTCAACCTTATAGCTTTTTCTACACACGTAGAAGAGATGCACAAAAGGGAAGATGGTACGTGGTTATTGACAGTTCGGCGAGAAGAAACGGATACGAATGGCAGCAGCCGTGACTTATGGAGCCAGGAGCTATTTGATGCCGTTGTTGTGGCATCTGGCCATTTTAATGTTGCCAGCGTGCCACACATTGACGGACTGGTTGCTGCATCGGCATTATTGCCAAGTGCATTTGAACACTCGAAGTCATTCAGAGCAAAGGAGAATTATGCGAATAAAGTTGGTGCATATGTCCTACGAGACGGAAGATGGGAATGTGGATAATGAGATCAAGCTAACCACTGTGAGCAGAAAGTAGTAGTTGTCGGCGGTGGCATTTCAGCTGCTGATCTTATGGAGGATCTTCACACGGTTGTGAAAATGCCTCCTTATGTCAGTCGACGTGGCGATGTTGGGTTTTTAGAAAGCGCCTGGAATCTGCCCAACGTAGAGCAGAAACCGACGATACAAAAGATCAGCCTTGACGAGACCGATGGTAGCTCTGGTGTCACCTTGCAATTTGCCGATGGATCAATACTGTCTGGAGTCGATAAGGTTCTTTTTGCGACAGGATATCGTCTCTCATACCCATTTCTTCCATTCAACACCGTGACGCGTCACAATCGTCTGGCCGGCTTTTATCAGCACATCTTCCGCATCGGCGACCCATCGCTTACAGTCATCGGTCAAGTTAGAGCTGCTATAAGCCTGCGCATTTACGAGTATCAGGCTGTTGCTGTAGCACGTTTTCTGGCCGGTCGTGCCGCTGGGTCTCTTCCAGCACAGGAAGAGCAAGAGGCCTGGGAGCAGGAACGTCTTGCATATAAGGGCCCTACTGAGTTGTTCCATGAGATCAAGCCAGATTTTTCCGAGTATTACGGCTGGCTACGAGACTTCGCCGGTCCACCAACAGGGGGTACGGGTACGTATGAGCTGCCGCCGTACGAGGAAAACTGGATAGACAGCGACATCGAGGTGCTTATTGCCAAGGGCAAATACTGGGAATCACTTTCAAAGAAGGGCAATGAAAACCAGAAGTAAAAAAAACTTAGGGAGTCAGAATAATATAGAATAGACTAAACGTTTGCATATCTTTGATTTGAAACACATTCATTCTATCTCTATCATACTTCAACCGAGTTTCATTTCTTGTTCCAAGTATGCAGCACATTCAAACAACCATGCGGACCTTCAGCTTCCCCCCCTCCACAATCTCTTGTTCCTTTGACAACAGTTCTTCGACATCCCAGGTCGCCGACAGGTAGCGGGCAGCCAACCACTCGCGACGTTTCTCTGTAAGGTACACGACGACGTCGGCCGCAAGTTTGGGCGTTTCCGTCAGTGCGACGTGCCTTTCCTTGGGAAGTCTCTTGCCCATGTCTGTGAGAACACCGCCAGGATGGACCGCATATGTCAGGATTCCGTCATCACGATGGTCGACGTCAAGGAACTCGGTAAACCGCTGCAGCGCAAGCTTCGAAGTCTGATATGCGGATGCGCCAGGCGAAAAAAGGTGGGCCGCAATGCTGCTGATGTTCACAATCGTCTTGTCGCCGCCCTTCTGGATAATCTGCGGCAGGAATGCGCGCGTCACCAAATAAGGGCCGCGCACATTGACCGAAAACGTCTTCCACCACTCGGATGGATCGCTTTCCAGGATCTTGGCCCGCTTTTCAAGATAGCCCGCATTGTTCACTAGCACATCAAGCCGCGGAAACGCCTTGTCCACCGCTGCCGCCGCTGCCGCCACGCTTTCTTCGTCTGTCACGTCGAGCGTAACGGCTACCACTTGCGGGGGCGTCTTCCCCGCCGCTTTCGCAGCAGCCGCTATGGGCTCCAGCAGATCGTCGAGACCTGTGCGTGCACCGATACCGATCCCTGCTGCTCCGGCGCTGGCAAACGACAGCACCGTCTCCCGGCCAATGCCTTTTGATGCGCCAGTCACAAACACATAGCGGCCAGTGAAGTCGCGCTTGCTTGGATCAATCGTAGGATACGTGTCCGTGTGCCGCGAGTTGGTAAAGAAATATCCTGTTATGTCAGCTCTCGACAGCCGCTTCTCATTGTCCCTTTCGTTTCGGGGTTCCACTTACCAGTGTGTGCGTCTTGGGACATTTTGACGTGCTTTAGCGGATGCGCGTTTGAGGATTGTATTCGATCATGTAGAACGCGTAGAAGAAAGAAGATGAAAGCAATGAAACAACGAAAACAGTGTTTCTTATCTCCCCAAGGATGTATTGGTAATCGATCATGATACATCGCGCAATCTGTGCTGCGGGCATTTTATTGGCTATTGCTCGGCATCCTTAGACGAGTGTCCACTTCGTCCCCGAAATTCGGCTCATATGCGTCCTTGGCCAACGGGACCCATCTACCAGCAGCTGATCGATGGACACTCGTTGAAATCAGAAAAGAAAAAGACTTCTGATATCTTGCGGATACGTCTTCTCTAGCCCTGTCCCATGGCTTCTAGGTAGTTGCTAGTCTTCGTATCCGGCCCTTTTCCCCCATCCTCTCCTAGATCCATGAATGGCTAAGTGCAGCGTACATTCGCTGTGCATAACGCTGTCCATACGTCACAATGCCGTCTTTCAAGACCTGGGCATCAGATAACGTGGGAGGAGTGGGATATAACTGCGACGTAGCGCTGTCTTGTTTATATACACATGTGGAGCCTAGATGGCAACGCATCTGGCACGGCTAGGTCATTTTCGCCAATAACCCCCTCGCTTTGAAAAAACATACACGACGGCTACCGGTGATAGCAATGACCCTAGTCCAGGTATTTCGGGCCACAACCGGCCAAAGTCCTATATTCTCAGGGCCTCCACTTTGTCCACTTTAGTAAAAACGTATTAGTCAAAAGGAGTCTACGTGGCAGGTGCTTCTGACGTTTTGCTTACGTCTGCTTCGATGTATCACCTTTCCACGTGGCTTCAACCGGCGCCCAGGCAAGCAGGGCACGCCGATGCGCGACGTTTTTTGCGAGGCTGCTTTGACAAACGGGAGGACGAAAGTTGAGCCAAGTGCCCAGATTCGAATTGTTTTGTCTAACGTGTCCAGGCTTTCTAGCCAGTATTGATCAAGATGGCGGCGTTGGGGAATTTGGCTACTTCGGTCCAGTAATAAATACTGCGAGCAGAGGGGTCATCAGGGGAGTGAATCAGAAGTAAGAGGTCACGAATTACCCTCCGTATCCTTCCAAGCTTACAACCGTCATGCAGTCCACGCTCTCGCCATGCCTAGTAGCCGTCTTTTCCCCACTTATTGTACTTGTCGTGCAGACTCTTGGGCAGGTCGACGTTGGGGACGACGACCACGTTGACCGCACTCGAACCGCCCTTGGGCACGGCGCTCTGGTTGCCGCCCGGGAAGAAGCGGTCCTTGCCCTCGGGAGAGTAAAGCATCCACGACTCGCCAGCGTCAGCCATAGCGGTCTCGGAGGCGGACTGGGTAGGCGACTTGGCAATGTAGTAGCCGGAGCCGGCGAGGACGGAGGCCATGATGCCGCCGAGGACGTACAGCTCCGGGTTGCGCTTGGTGCTCTGCCCGAGGGCCTGCCCCTGCCCACAGCACAGGCGGCGAGCGCTGGTGGAAAATGCGCGGCGGGCAAAGAGGGACGCCATTTTGTTTTAGTTTTACAGGAATAGCGGTAAATGTGATAAAAGTGGTAAAGTGGCGAAAGCTGCGTAAAGAAAGGCGGCTTTGGGCAGTGCGTTGATTTTGTTATAACTTTGACTTGTTGATGTTCAATGATAGAGAAAAGTTGTTTGGTGTTATGGACCAGAGAGAGAAGCTACAACACTACGTGTGAACCTTAAGCAAAATATTCTCAGTGAGTGGAGACCGCTTCTGGCTGGCAGATCTGGAGGCCCTTTCGTGATCGTCTAATACCAGATTCAGTTTCCCACATGCTTGCTTTTTACTGTTTTTTGTTTCGGGTTAAGTATGTTGCTAATGCATACACCTGTCTGTATCTCCTCCATGGCCACTTCTTCTTTTATGGACGTCGGGCGTTCTAGGGAGCGGTGTCCCTCCCTTACGGCTGATACCCAGAGGGCCTTGCACGCCTTGTTGATCAAGCCAACGATGGTTTCATCTCACTTCTCCCAGAGATAGAAATCATTCAAAGTCTTCTCATGTCTAGTTCTTTCGTCTTGAGAATCGAAGAACTAAAACCTCCTCGCCCTTTTGGGCGGCCGTATCTAATGTTTATTTCACCCCAAAAGATGCAGTTGGCCACTCTTACATCATTCCTGGGGAGAAGGGCGGGCAGGCCGAAGAGGAAGCATATGTGTCTCTTAAGTTCTTTCCGGAGAGGTCCAGTCTTCGCAACATCGGCTAGTCGCTCTTATTCATAATTCTTTATGTGTTGTTCATACTCGTCCACGTAGTCGATGACCATTCCTCGGTGAACTAGGCGAGAGCGCCGGGCTGTGGTTCCTACACATACTCCAGATCCACAAGCACCATTCGATCGTCCACGAAGATCACATTTTCCAGGTTCAGATCGTCGTACACCACACCGCGCACCTGTATCGCAGACGCCACGACCTCTAGGAGGCGCTGGGATTCGATTGCCGGCAACAGGGGCTCCGTCTACTTCCGCACGACCACCCCGTCCACCAGGGACAGAACAAGGGCACGATTCCCATCGCGCGATAGTATCGTAGGATGGTCGTTCCCTGCAGAGACTGTAGTCTGAGGTACATCCGCTGTTCTTTCTCAAACAGCTCTGTATAGGATGGCAATGGCTTCTACAACTACTTGAAGATGACATACGGCGGCAAAAAGGGGCCTTGCAGGTACATGTTCACTGCGGCGTGCGAAGAAGATGGAAGCTACGCCAGAAGCCGTCGGGCAATCCCATACCACGCTTGCGGGACAGCAGTGCTCGTCTTCATCGCTGTTGTCGTATGCGCGCATGGTGGGTAACTAAGCCAGCTCCGGTTCTCTCGACAAGGACGGTTTTTTCGCTTGATTTCAGCTGCCAGTATCTTAGCGCACAACATCATCTTTACATGGAGCTGGGAAGAGTTCGTTGGGGCGGTAGGATGGGAGCTTTGGACTGTCTCAGCGGGCTCCCAGTTGAAATGCAGCTCATTTTCGCTCGTTACCTCGAACCAAACCTACTGCCTTAGAGGGTGAAAGCGGGGAGAAGAGCGATAAGCAGGCTTAGTTTGGACGACAAGGCTGAAGGTGCACTTGGGTCGCAAAATGTGCATTGTTGAGGGCCGTTTTGACGCCCTGTCGACTACAGGCAACGCAATAGTTTGATTGGTTAAGGGGTAAGAAGGGGACAGCGAAAAAAAAAAATTGCTGCTGCGCCGCTTATGATAGGCTCTCAACAGATGCAGCAACGCAACCATGTTGCCGCCGAGCTTATGTGGCAGTCAGAAGCATGCTGCCGCCGCAGCGCGACGGCGATAGGGGCCTGCAGGGTCTCCTCAGCCGCACCAGCCAGATGGCTAGAGTACGAGGAGCGGTGAAGTTCGCAGGGCTGCCGCAACCTCGACACTGTTCGATGACTTTGTTCGATTCGAGACTGCTCCTCGACCTGCCGATGCTCTGGCTAGCAGCATGCAGCAGAGGCAGGCATGCATAAGCAAAACGCTGGCATATCGTCGACTACGACCGCGCATCACCACCGACACGAACCAGCCGCCATGGCCGCGACGGGCATCCGCTTGCTCGCCCTCGACGGCGGGGGTGTACGCGGCTTGTCCTCCCTCATGATCCTCCAGAACCTCATGGAAGCCGTCGACCCGGAATCGCCGCCGCGGCCCTGCGACTATTTTGACATGATCGGCGGCACCAGCACCGGCGGCCTCATCGCTGTCATGCTCGGCCGCCTGAAGATGACCGTGGGCGAGTGCATCGAGGCGTACGCGGCGCTGTCCGACCAGGTGTTCGAGAAGACTGGACATCGGGTGAAGATCAGCGGCCAGCTTCAGGGCCGCTTCAACACTGCCAAACTAGAGCAGGTCGTCAAGGATATGGTCAAGGCCAAATGCTCTGACGAAGATGCGCTGTTAAAGGACGCGCCCGATGCGGCTTGCAAGGTGTATGATATGATCCGCCCATCCTATCTATAGGCTTTCGAGGGGGTGTGTGCTAATGGAATCAGTTTCGTCTGCGCGGCGAGCAAACAGACCAGCGGCACCGTGTGTCTGAGGAGCTACCGATCGCTTCGCGGCACCAAGCACCTCTTCGATACGACCAAGATCTGGCAGGCCTGCCGCGCGACGTCGGCGGCTACGACCTTCTTCGACCCCATTGCCATCGGTCCCTACGAAGAGGAGTTCGTCGACGGCGCGCTCGGTGCCAACAACCCGGTCAACGAGCTGTGGAAGGAAGCCAAGGACATCTGGGGCCCCGCGTTCGAAGGCAACATACGGTGCCTCGTGTCGATCGGCACTGGCGTGCCCACACTCACGTCGATTCGCGACGACATCCCGAACATCTGGACAACCTTGCAAACCATGGTGACCGAGACAGAAAAAACCGCGGAGCAGTTTCGCCGCGACAAGTCCAACCTCGACGACGAAAAGCGCTATTTCCGGTTCAACGTCGACCGCGGGCTCGAGACCGTCGGCTTGGAGGAGTCGAAGAAGAAAAAAGAGATCGCGGCAGCGACCGGGCATTACATGATGTCGCAGGCCGTGTTCACGCAGATGAAGACATGTGCCAATTGCCTCGCAGGCCGAGAATGTTAGTTGTATTAGAACTCTCTTCGTAGGATTTAGTGTTTAACCATTTTTATATCGTCTTGTCCTACGCATCCCTCGATCACTAATTGTGTGTGCCTTAGATCACGGCCCCTACAAAACCGTGTTTACGTTACAGGACATACCCGTCTCGAAAAACTTTGTGGATCGGCCGGCC
This sequence comes from Sporothrix brunneoviolacea, assembly GCA_021396205.1. Classification (NCBI taxonomy): domain Eukaryota; kingdom Fungi; phylum Ascomycota; class Sordariomycetes; order Ophiostomatales; family Ophiostomataceae; genus Sporothrix; species Sporothrix brunneoviolacea. Next base: position 176,813 of record WNYD01000012.1, on the reverse strand, counting down.
GACACCGCCAAGCTCGAACAGAGCCTCCTTCCCCAGCCGCATGCCAGGCAGACAGGACGGCGCATGTTCATCCTGCACGGGCTCGGCGGCATCGGCAAGACGCAGATGGCGGCCAACTTTGCCCGCCGCCACCAGGCGGCCTTCAGCTCGGTGTTCTGGCTCGACGGCCGATCCGAAGACCGGCTGCGGCAGAGCCTGGCCCGGTGCGCGAGCCGGGACCTGCAAGGCAAGATCCCGGACAGGAGCACAAAGGCCGTTCAGCGCGAGGAGGAGCTTGAGACCGTGGTCTCAGACGTGCTAGGCTGGCTCGCGCGGCCGGACAACGTCGGCTGGCTGCTCGTCTTTGACAACGTCGACCAAGACCCCGAAAAAGACCGCAGCACAGGTGCTTATGACATCCGACGGTACCTGCCGGGCGACCACGGGTCCGTGCTCGTCACAACGCGGCTGTCACGGCTGGCGCAGCTCGGCGACGAGAAGCAGCTAGTAAAAGTCGACAGCGACCTGTCCGCGGCGATCTTCCAAACGTGGCGCGGAGCGGAGCTGGGGACCGGGGACGAGAGTTTCCAAGAGCTACTCACTCTGCTTGATGGCCTGCCGCTGGCACTGGCACAAGCGGCTTCGTACCTGCGCGAGACCGGGCACGACACGGCGACGTACCTTCGGCTGTACAAGGACCAGTGGGACGAGCTGATGCATTCGGAAGGCGAATTGAACTCGCCGCTAACGGAGTACGAACAAAGCGTCGGGACGACCTGGACGATTTCGATTCAAGCCATCGAAAAGATAAACCAGAGCGCCGCAAATCTGCTCAGGCTCTGGGCGTTTCTCGATAACAAAGACCTCTGGCACGGTCTGCTGGGGGCGGCTATATGGGATAGGGAACAGTGGCCTGTGTGGCTCGGTGAGATGGCCCACAGCGAGATCAAGTTCTCGGACGCGGTTCGCCTGCTCGTCCGCTACTCGCTAATCGAGGTCCAGGAGCCGCACACCTACAATATGCATCCAGTAGTGCATAAGTGGGCGTCGCATATACAAAGTGACGTGGAGAAGAGCGACTTCCAACTGCTAGCGGTGATGGCGGTTGGATTCTTAGTGCCCAAGAATAATGAAAAACACTACTGGATGCTCCAGCGCCGGCTCCTTCCGCATGCCGACAGATGCTCGTTATGGGTACAAGCAAGGCATAGCCTTGAATGGCGCTTTGACGACGCTCGTGCCACCAAGGCAATACTTCGGCTCGGCAGGCTCTACGAAGATCAGGAAAAGCCAAGACAGGCCGAAGTGATGTACCAGCGGGCGCTAGAAAGCCTCGACCCCGATGATCCCTTAGCTCTTGCCACGGCTAATAACCAAGGTTCTCTGTACCGAGTTCAAGGAAAGCTGGAAGAGGCCGAAGCGATGTACCAGCGGGCGTTAACAGGCCAGCAAAAGATACTCGGCCCCGATCACCCGCACACTCTTATCACGATTCATAACCTAGGTTCTCTGTACCACGATCAAAAAAAACTAAAAGAGGCCGAAACGATGTACCAGCGGGCGTTAACAGGCCAGCAAAAGATACTCGGCCCCGATCACCCGCACACTCTTATCATGATTTATAACCTAGGCTCTTTGTACCACGATCAAAAAAAACTAAAAGAGGCCGAAGCGATGTACCAGCGGGCGTTAGAAGGCTTTCAGAAGACACTCGGCCCAGATCACACATCGACTCGTACTACGGCTCGTCACCTAGGTCGTCTTTACCAAGATCAGGGAAAGCCTGCCTCCTTTCTAGCCTAACATCTTTCCGACATTTTTATTCGTTTTTTTTTGGATCTCGCTATTGCCCTGTCCTGTCCTTTTCTTAGAACTCGCGCTTTTTCTTTAGTATAAATTTTCAGGTTTCTTTTCATCCCTTTCCTTATTTCTTTGTCATTTACGTGGACCTTTTATGTCGCTACTTGTTTTTATTTTCTTAGCAGTGAGCCTTTTTGCGTCTGTTCCGGGCCTGTCTTCTCTTAATCTTGTTAATATTTTTTATTAAATTCTTTTTCCCATATTTGTTTTCATGTATTCTTTCTTGATACTTGTTTTTTACGTCTTATTTTTGTTTTACGGACTTGTTTTGTTTTTTTGGTCTTTTTAGTCTTTTTTGATCTCTTATGTCCGGTTTGTTCTCTAAGCTCAGAAAAGTTATTGAATTCTTCACTGTGCATGTAGCTGGGATCCTGACACACGGGTTCAGTTTTCTTATCCTCTTATCTGGAACCGTGGCACTAATATAGCCTCCCTAACCTGCGTCACAGGCCGCGGAAGTCCGCCTCTTGTGTCTCTACCTCTCATCCTTGCGTCTCCATCTCCATCTGTTTCTCCATTCCATCTCCACATCCCCACACGGCACCACATTGCAGCGCATCTGCCTGCCACCTCATGAGGACCGCGAACTGGTCCAAACAACTGCTTCCAGATGCCATGAGCATCCCCGGGCCACCCGCGGGCGCGCTGCCGCCGCGGAACACCACGCTGCACCGGCTGCAGCAGCTGCTGCCGACGTGCCAGCGCTGCCGGCGGCTGCGGCGCAAGTGCGACACGCAGCTGCCCAACTGCCGGCCGTGCCACCGCGCGGGCGTGGAGTGCACCATCTTCGACCACGCGCTCAAGCAGACGCTGCCGCGCGCGTATGTGCAGTCGCTGCTGACGCGCGTGGAGCACCTCGAGGCCGTGAAGGCGAGTGGCGGGAGGGCGGACACCACCCGGGCGAGCCACACGGCGAGCAATATGGCGAGCAACGTTATGGCGACCGTGACAACACCCTCCTCCGCAACCACCCTTGGCCCGCCGCAGTCCAGCCCGATCGCCACGGACCATTCTCCCGCCGCCGGCCCTCTCTTAGACGACGGCGTCTTCGCCGACACGCCGTCCTACGACGTGGTCGTGCCGTCGACGACCTCGGCCGGGAAGTCGCGGTACTGGGGCGCGTCATCCGTCTTCGCATTAACGGTCGAGATCCTCCAGCACGCGACGGCCCGCGGCTACGTGTCGCAGGAGGAAGTGCTCGAGGGCAACGGCGCCCTGCCGCCGGACACCGACCTCGACGAGCAGGCGCCGTACAACGCCTACTACAACCCGCACGCGCAGTCGTCGTCCGGCGGCGACGCCGCCGAGGCCGACATCCGTGCGCTGCTGCGGCTGTACCTGGCGTCGTCCAACACGCTCTACGGCGTCGTCGACCCGGACCAGGCGAGCGCCGACCTGGAGATCTACCTGGCCGTGCGGCAGCAGCGAGCGAGCACGCCCGCCGCCGCCGGCACCACACCCCCTGCTGCCGCGGCCGCCTCCCCCGGCGCCCTCGGCGACCAGGCCCACCCCTACTTCCGCGTCGCCATGATGTGCGCCATCGCCTGCGCCACGCGCGCGCGCTACCGCCCCCAGCGCACGGCCGAGAGCCTGGCCTACTACGCGGACGCCGTGGCCTACGTCGAGGAGGTCACGGCCGAGGTGTCGCCGGCGTCGCTGCAGGCGCTGCTGCTGCTGATCGTGTTCTGCCTCTTCTTCCCGCGCAAGGGCGACGTCTGGAAGCTGCTCGACTACGCGTGCCGCCTGGCCCTCGAGCTGGGCTACCACACGGAGGGGGAGCAGGGGACGCAGCAGGGGAGCGACAGCGCGGCGGCAGAGATGGACATGACAGCAGCAGACGTGAACATGACCGGCGGCGCGTCTGAGGCGTCCGCGTCCGAGGCCCAGAAGAAGCTGCGGCGCTCGACCTTCTGGGGCCTCTACGCGATCGAGCGCATCGTGGGCCAGCTGTTCGGCCGCGGCAGCGACCTGCCCGAGTCTATTATTACTGTGGCCTACCCGAGCGCCATGGACGCGACGCCGGGCGTCGACCGCGCCACGCTGCAGACGATGAGCATCGCGCACCACTACCGGCTCGTGTACCTGCGGTCGGAGATCTTCCGGTCACTGTACCTGCCGGCGCGCCCGCCAGTCCTCGGCCAGCTCGACTGGCTGCGCCAGCAGTACCAGACGCTGTTCGCGTGGCGGCAGGAGCTGGCGGTGCCCGAGGGCGACCAGCGCGAGGGCGTGGCCACGGTGACGTGCGACGTGGGCTACGACGCGACCATGTGCTTTCTGTTCCAGCCCCTGCTCCTGCGGGCCCTGCGGGAGACGGCGGCCGAGTCGGGGTCTACCCTGGGAGGGGACGAGTCCGCGTCCGGGGTGCCCACCACCCCCGTGGCCTCCGACCCATTCTACTCCTCGATCCGCCTCATTCGCACCTACGAAAAGATCATCCGCGCGCCCGAGGCGTCGGCCCTCGGCTCGTACCCGATGACGTTTATGAGCGCCCACTACATCTACCTGGCATCGAGCACGCTGCTGGCGCATGCTCTGCTGCGACTGGACGGGCGGACAAAGACCCTGCGCCGGATGAGCGAGGACACGGTGCTGTCCCCAGCGTCAGACACGGAGGAGGCCGAGCTCGACTGGGGCGCGTACGTGGACGTGTCCAGCTCGTGCCTGATCCTGCTGGCCTGGTGCGGCGAGCGGTGGCCGGGCATGCTGGGGATGCTGGGCGTCTACCAGCGGCTGTTTGGGCGGACGATCCGGGAGCTGATTGGGAAGGGGATTGTGCGGTAGCGGAAAGGCCATGGATGGGCCTGCAGGGCCGGCCATCGGACAGAGAGGTCCCCTCCCGGTAGAGTATGTCTCTGTGTATTAGATTTGCGCTTTTCTTTATTTGTTTTAGCATGCCATGAATACATGATACCGATAGAATGCCGAGCGCCAATGCATGTTCTAGACCGTGAAGAGAAAGTCCAGGCGGCGTCGATAAGGGCGCTTGGCGGAGATGGCCGTATCTCGGGCCTCCACTGGGCCTCCATGCAGACAAGTCGCGATGAGGGGCACACCGCGCGCGGTGTGGAGCACGATGCAGCCTGGAGTCTACGCTAGCAACGAACGTCGAAGCAAGTGCTTAGCTCGTTTATGAGTTGAACTGTTTGTGTCTTCAATTGCCGTCTCGGTTGTTGTCTCTCTTCCGTTGTTCAACATCTCGCTGTGCAACAACATACACACACAATGGCATCTAGAAGGCTCCTTCACGCGGCCGCGGCTCTCCGCCTGGCCAGCCGTCCGTCAACGGCCTCGCCTGTCTACGGCCGTCTTCGGTCGGCGGCGGCGTCTGCCCGCTCCGTGTCGAGCTTCGTTGCCGGCGAGCCTGAGGGCCCGTCCATGAAGACCAGCCTGCCGGGTCCCGTCTCGCAGGAGACGATCGCCAGCCTGAACAGCGTCTTTGACACGCGCAACGTCAGCATCCTAACCGACTACACCAAGAGCATCGGCAACTACATCGTCGACGGCGATGGGAACGTGCTCCTGGATGCGTAGGTCCAACCTGGCTCTCCACGCTCAAGCTTGAGAGTACTATCGCTAACGGCACAGCTTCGCCCAGATCGCCTCCATCCCCCTCGGCTACGCCAACCCGGCCCTCGTCGCCGCCGCCACGACGCCGGCGATGGTCAACGCTATCGTCAGCCGGCCCGCGCTCGGCAACTTCCCGCCCGTCGACTGGGAGGACGTCCTGCGCACGGGTCTGCTGCGCGCCACCCCCCGCGGGCTCGACAAGGTCTTCACGGCCATGACGGGCTCCGACGCCAACGAGACGGCGTACAAGGCCGCCTTCATCTGGCGCCGCCAGCAGGAGCGCGGCGGCTACGACGTGGACTTCACGGCCGAGGAGGAGGCGACGTCCATGCTGAACGAGGCGCCCGGCGCCGCCAACGGCCTCTCCATCCTCTCGTTCAAGGGCGGGTTCCACGGCCGCCTGTTCGGCTCGCTGTCGACGACGCGCTCCAAGCCCATCCACAAGCTGGACATCCCCGCCTTCGACTGGCCCCAGGCCAGCTTCCCCTCGCTGCGCTACCCGCTCGACCAGTTCGCGGCCGAGAACGCCGCGGCCGAGCAGGCGAGCCTCGACGAGGTCGAGCACCTGATCCTGAACTACCACAACAAGCCCGCCGCCGTCGTCGTCGAGCCCATCCAGTCCGAGGGCGGCGACAACCACGCGAGCCCGGCCTTCTTCCGCGGGCTGCGCGCCCTCACGGCCAAGCACAACGTGCTCTTCATCGTCGACGAGGTGCAGACGGGCGTCGGCGCCACGGGCAAGTTCTGGGCGCACGACCACTGGGACCTCGCGACGCCGCCGGACATGGTGACGTTCAGCAAGAAGGCGCAGGCGGCCGGGTTCTACTACGCGAACCCGGAGCTGCGGCCCAACAAGGCGTACCGCCAGTTCAACACGTGGATGGGCGACCCCGTGCGCGCGCTGCTCTTCCGGGCCATCTACGAGGAGATCGAGAAGCACGGCCTCGTCGAGCACACGGCGCGCGTCGGCGACTACCTGTACGGGCAGATCGAGAGCCGGCTGGCCACCAAGTTCCCGGACCAGTTCGCCGACCTGCGCGGCAAGGGCATGGGCACGTTCCTCGCGTTCGACCACCCGCGCCGGGACGCGTTCGTGGCCAAGGTCAAGAGCCTGGGCGTCAACATCGGCGGCTCGGGCGCGAGCGCGGTGCGGCTGCGGCCCATGCTGATCTTTGAGCAGCACCACGCGGACATTCTGCTCGATGCCCTGGAGAAGGCGGCGTCGGCATAGAGGTGGAGACCAGAGCGTAGACCTGTGATCTTATCTGTTTAATGAGTACGAGCTGAAAAGTATCAATATTATCCTCCCGTGACCTTCAAGTCTCGATCTGTTTGTGGGCGACTCTTGGCCGTCTGCCTTGGCATATTGATTTGCGTCTTCGTAATAAAACAGCTCTTCCCGACAACGGGATACTATTTCTCGAAACAGATAAGCCTCCCTGCACAGCTTCGTTGAATTGGCCACAGGACCGTCTCGCTTCACCGCATCCCTGGAATTCCAATGGAGCGGCCTGGATGCGGCCTGCATACTTAGAGCGGCCGGCCTGTTTCCAGCGATTTCGTTCGCCCATACCGCCGACTAAAATGTACTACATAATTCTTGGCCTGCAGCCTTCGTTCTCAGTTCGTCCCAGGCCGAGCTGGCTCCGGTCGCTGACGATGTCGGACCAAGTGCGGGCACAGAAGGACATGTCCGTTTTAGGAAAGCAATCTATTTACACGGGCGGGTCCCCTAAAAGGAGGGGTTCTTCAGGGGCAGCCCACCTGGAGGGCTGGGAGGTAGCGCACGAGAAGTCCACCAAAAAAGCGGACATCGCCGGTGGTCTCCGCAAAGCGTCAAAACCGGTGGACTGCTTTCCACGACTCACGAGAATGACACACGTGTCGCAGTCCGCCTCGCTGTATTCTCGGCGTGGCGGTACTTCCGTCTCCACGGCGTGGCAGGACGAAGGAGAAGCAACTAAGAGCGAGAGCTGAGGCCGAGGTGTTGTTTGAACAGTAGATTCATTTTAGAGAAAAGCATCGTATCGAAACATCCTTCTGCGTCCTTGTTTTGGTCCATTGGTGACGTCTGGTTGTTTCCGCGTGTCCATTCGACCTGTTTCGCACCCAAAATGTTGCAGAGAATTGCGCAAAGCTGCGCCCGGCCGGCAGGCCGTCGTGCCATCGTGTCCTCCGCGCCGTCCGTCGTCAGGGCAGCATCCGCGAAGACCACCGCGCAGCCGAGACTCTTCCACGGCTCGTCGCGCAAGCGCAATGCCGCCCTCAACTCGACGGCGACGTCCTTCATTCGCTCGCACGACAAGCTTGCCGCCGTCGAGGACACCCCCTACTTCGTCGACAATGCCTTCCAGCCGTCGGCCGCCGCCCAGTTCATCGACGTGCACGACCCGGCCACCAACCACCTCGTGACGCGCGTGCCGCAGATGACGACCGCCGAGCTCGAGGCCGCCGTGGCCTCCGCCGCCAAGGCGTTCCCCGCCTGGCGCGACACCAGCGTCATGGCGCGCCAGCAGATCATGTTCAAGTTCGTGGCGCTGATCCGCGCCCACTGGGACCGCCTGGCGGCGAGCATCGTCCTCGAGCAGGGCAAGACCTTCGCCGACGCGCGCGGCGACGTGCTGCGCGGCCTGCAGGTGGCCGAGGCGGCCTGCGCCGCGCCCGAGCTGCTCAAGGGCGAGGTGCTCGAGGTGGCCAAGGACATGGAGACGCGCAGCTACCGGGAGCCCCTGGGCGTCGTGGCAGCCATCTGCCCTTTCAGTATGTGGAAGCCCGAATGTTCTTGTCTTACCGAGTAATCAACTGACCACCCAGACTTCCCCGCCATGATCCCCCTCTGGTCGATCCCCATCGCCGCCGTCACCGGCAACACGCTCGTCCTCAAGCCCTCCGAGCGCGACCCCGGCGCCGCCCTCATCCTGGCCGAGCTCGCCCGCGAGGCCGGCCTGCCCGACGGCGTGCTCAACATTGTGCACGGCGCCCACGCGACCGTCGACTTCCTGCTCGAGCACGAGGCCATCAAGGCCGTCAGCTTCGTCGGCGGCAACAAGGCCGGCGAGTACATTTTTTCGAAAGGCTCTGCCGCCGGCAAGCGCGTGCAGGCCAACCTCGGCGCCAAGAACCACGCCGTCGCCCTGCCCGACGCCGACAAGAACCACTTCGTCAACAGCGTCGTGGGCGCCGCCTTCGGCGCCGCCGGCCAGCGGTGCATGGCCCTGAGCGTCGTCGTGCTCGTCGGCGAGACGCAGCAGTGGCTGCCCGACCTCGCGGCCGCCGCGAAGCAGCTCAAGGTCGGCGGCGGCTTCGAGGCGGGCGCCGACCTCGGCCCCGTCATCACGCCCCAGAGCAAGGCGCGCGTCGAGGCCCTCGTCCAGAGCGCCGCCGACGAGGGCGCCACGATCCTGCTCGACGGCCGCGGCTACAAGCCAGAGGACGCCGCCCTGGCCGACGGCAACTGGGTCGCGCCCACCATCATCAGCGGCGTCACCACCGACATGACCTGCTACCGCGAGGAGATCTTCGGCCCCGTGCTCGTCTGCCTGACGGCCGACACGCTCGACGACGCCGTCGCCCTCATCAACCGCAACCCCTACGGCAACGGCACGGCCGTGTTCACGCGCTCGGGCGCCGCCGCCGAGCGGTTCCGCCGCACCATCGAGGCCGGCCAGGTCGGCATCAACGTGCCGATCCCCGTGCCCCTGCCCATGTTCTCGTTCACGGGCAACAAGAAGAGCGTGGCGGCCGGCGGCGCCAGCACGTTCTACGGGCGGCCGGGCATTTCCTTCTACACGCAGCAGAAGACGGTCACGGCGCTGTGGCGCGGCGAGGACGTGATCGCCCAGAAGGCCGACGTGTCGATGCCGACGCAGTCGTAGCCGGGTCCGAGGGGAGAGGGAAGGGGTATTATGGCGTATGCGGAAACATGGGGAACGGGAAAAGACGAAAAGTATGGAAAAGAAAAATAGACGCTAGTTTACAATAAATACATAATGGATCTGTGCTGCAAAAGATTACATGCCCAGATACCCGGGCATCGGCCCAAAGAGGTCGAAAAAATCAAAGGCGCCGAGGCCCGTCTCGGCGAGGTCGAGCGCCGCGCCGTTCAGCTGGGGAAGATCTAACGGCGCGTTCTGAGCTGCGTGGGCGGCCATGACTCGCTTGCCGGGTCTGTTTGGTCAGCAGGGGGCCACACATCCACGTAGAGTAAAAAAAAGTACGGGATGACCTACTCTGAAATGGCAAGCAAGGCATCCTTGGACACCACGTTCCACACCGAATGCGAGATGTGGTCGATCGAGCGGCGTATGCTGGGCACACCTTTGACGCACTGAGCGGTCAGCACCATAGGCAAAAGACAACGGGAACCTAGATAGCATACCTTCTCCATGATCCCCAGCCACGTGTCGAGGCGGATGAGGGCGCTCAGGCGGATGTCCGCGCGGTCCGCCTCGAGGAGGACGACATCGAAGCTCCTAAGAATGTCAGCAATCGATGACATTTCTTTCTTTCTCCGTGGGGAGCCAACGTACGCCGCCACAAACGACGAGTACATGCCCACGTAGGTCATGCGCTCGCCGAACGTCTCCGTGAAGCTGGCCGCCATCTGGCTGGCCGTGATGCTGTGCTGCAGGCACGTCCCCACGTCGCGGTCCGTCGTCGTGATCTTCTTTTGGGTCGCCGTCGCGACCTCGATGCCGAGGCGGTGCACGAGGATGCTGGTGGCGTGGTAGAGCATCTGCAGGATGAAGATCCACGGCGGCGGCGACGGCCGCGCCGGCGTGAACTTCATGGTGTCGGGCACGCCGCGCCAGAAGTCGTCGAGCCGGCGGCACGTGCGGGCGATGACGTGGGCGCGCTGGCGGGCCCGCAGCCGGCTCTCGGTGCTGTACAGGTCCATGATGACCTCGTGGAGGATCAGGCAGAGCTCCCCCAGGTAGCGAAAGGCCGCCACGCGCCGCTTCGGCTGGTAGACGTAGCTGACCAGCAGCGGCGGGCAGTTGAGCGGGTTGACCGTGTAGGCGGTCCAGGGGGCCTCGTCGTCGTCAAAGTCCTGCATCGTGGAGGGGTCGCGGCCCAGGCGCGGCGGGAAGGTCGGCTCGCGGCCGAGGGCGAGGGAGATGGACCTGCAGTGTCAGCGGCCACCGTAACAAGGTATTTAATCACATCGTTCTTCTTACTTGTCCCAGATAAAGGCGGCCCAGAACAGCCGGTCGCGGTTGGCCAGCTCCTCCTGGGGGAGGTTGGTGGCGCCGGCCACCTTGTCGTGCGCGAGATGGATGCCGAGCTAGGAAGGTCAGTCTGGGTCGTCGAGTTCTGGGTAGAGCAGAATGTCTCTCACATCTTGTATCATTCGAAAAGCCTGGGCGCCGGTCAGCTTCCAAAACCATCAGACACGAGTTACCAGGAAAGACTCAACCCACCAGTCCTGCGTGGTTCCAGCCCTGGCTGATGTTCCCCAGCGAGCACGCCCGCCCCGACAGCAGCAGCAGCCCCTGGATCGTCGCCATCTTGGAGGCGCCCTCCAGCTCCTTGGCCAGGTACTCCTTGGCCAGCCGCTCGAACAGCTCGCCCTGCGTCCGCCGCTGCTCCGCGTCCATGCCGTCGATCATGCGCGTCGCCGACGCGTACATGGACATGAGCAGGAACTCGGAGAACATGGGTCCGCCCAGCGCCATGTGCCGCAGGAACGCCGACCGCTCGATGATGTTGAACACCTGATAACAAAAATACGTGTCCAGCAGCGCGTTGCCCAGGTCGGGCGCCACCGAGATGTGCTTGGACGTTGCAATGGCCTGGAAGATGGGCGCCAGCGCCGGGTCGTCGGCGGGGCCCGGGTCGCCCACGAAAGAGCCCAAGACGCCAGGCGCAAATGGTAGCGCAGGCGTACCCGCTGCCCCTGCTGCCGCTCCTGCTGCCGCCGCCACGTTCGGTCCCCGGCTCCAGCTCGTCAGCCCGTGGTACACCACGTTGCCCTCGCCGTCGGTGGTCAGCTGGTACCGCGCGCCCTCGTGCTCGGACGCCGCCGCGGGGCTCTCGTCGGGGCGTCCATGGGCGTCGCCGTCGCCATGGCTGTGGTGGTGGACACTTCGTCCGCCCGCAGTCGCCAGAGCCGGCGAGACCGCCCGGCTCCAGCCGCCGCCGGCATCGCCGTCGCCCACGTCGACGCCCATCATCTCCTCCATCTGCGCCATGCGCCGCTCCATGCGCAGCATGCGCGCCGTCAGCTGCGCCGTGGAGAGCGGCGCCGCGGCGGCGACCACAGCCGCCGGCGTCGCGGCGGCCTCGTCATCTCCGCCTGCGGCCGACCCAGGGCCCGTCTGAAACCGGCGCAGAGGTCGAATGGGTGTTCTAGAGAGGGGGGGTTAGCCATAGATTCATGCCAGTGTGGGAGTAATCATACGGCGCGCGCAGGGGGGTCTCACGGAACGCGGCATTCCTCCTCGGTGTCCCGGCAGCCGCCGCAGCGCGGACGCGCCCCGTCGCAGGAAATCTTCTTTTCGCGGCAGCTCTGCTGCAATTAGCGTCTCTTTCGTTCCTGTGTCTTCTCGCTCTTCACTGTCACTCACCACGCACGACACGCCGTATGCTCGTTTCCGCTTCTCGCCAGGCATTGCGGCGGTTTGCAGCGCGGCGGCATGTTAAGTTCGCTGTGTTTGCTGGTTTGTTCTCGTTTAAGTTTGCGCAAATGCTTGGCTACGTCGAGAAAATGGGCCAAGATCCCCCAGGAACTAACACCGAAGATCGGTAAAAGATGGAGAGAAACCGGGGGGGCGCATTGCAAACTATGCATGTTCTCGTTAGCCTTCCCCATAGCGCGTCTGCCACTGGGCTGGCCCATCACATGACAGGCATCGTCTCCACGCATCGAGACCTGGGCAACTCCATGTTTCTCTGTTTTGCTTTCTTTCTCTCTTTTTAGTTGCTCTTTTTGTTTTGTTTTTTTACATATTTTCGTCTGCATTTTTTTTGTAGATTTTTAATTTTCGGTCTATTTTACTTAAATTTAATTTATCTATTTTTGTCTCTTTTTCCCCCCATTGTTTGGTAAAACTCAGAATTGCATCTTTTCGATGTCATAAACCAATGTTTCTTTAGCAACTCCGTAAACATCATGATTTATCCTCTCTGCTATTCCTTCTCTTTCCTCTCTGTGCTTTTTGTACTGTTGTTTCCTTGTACGTACCCTTGCCTACCGTATTTCATCTTGTTATTTCTCGCGGCATTGGTTCTCATAATCTTCGAAAGGGCTCAAATAATTTAAATTAAAACAAAAGTTACGTTTCATATCCTCAGAGTAAATAAGATAAAAGAGAAGAGCTTTGAAAAGGAGCCAACCTCAAAGAACGTCTGTGGCAGGGATTGCAATCTCTTTATTTACCACCTCCCCCACCATTGTCGTTTGACTTCTCATCACCCTTGACTGACTTCTTCTTGGACGACGAGTCGCCATCCACGGCGTCCTTTTTCTCGTCGCCCTTGGTGTTGTCGTCGTCTTTGCTGCTGTCATCGTTCTCGTTTGTATTGGTATGCGTGTCCTCGCTGCCCTCGCTGTCCTCGCTGTCCTCACCCTCATTGTTCTTGTTGTCGCCATCCCCCTTTTCGGCGTCCTTCTTTTTCTCTTTATCTTCTTGCTCTTTCTTCAGCTTTTCTTTTTCCTCCATCTCGAGCTCGGCCCATTTTTCGGTATAATCTTGCTCGATCTGGCCACGCTGGTGCATGCCCGTCTGCAAGCGCTCGCGCATGTTCTTGCCGGCATCGTCGATCTTGGCGCGGAAGACGAGGCAGATCAAGATGGCGCTGCCGACGACAAACGTCAGGACAAAGCGGTACGTTCCATACCACGGCGGGGCCCAGCCCAGCTTCGTGGCTCTCGTGTCCGCTAGGTAGAGGAGCGTAAATGCGAGGAATTGGCTGGTCAGCGCAAAGTGGATGGGCATGTAGAGTGTCGGCCAGGCGATGGCGGGCGCGAGGATGCCCATAGCATAGCGGAACCGGGTGCGGTCAGGCGACGGCGTCGCCTCCTTCTCCATGTATTCCATGCCCTCCGTAGAGTTAGCACACAATGAATATCAGAAAGGTAGTGAAATAATGCAATTACTCACCAAGTGGTAGATGCCGAGGAACGAAATGATGGCGGCGCCGTAGCCGAGCTGGATGGGCTCCATAATCTGCAGCCAGCGGTGCGCCGTGTCATTGCTGACCATGAAGATGTTCATGTAGTCGTGCCGCAGGGTCCACTCGAAGTATACGGTGGACAGGGACGTGATGAAATATGGTATCGTGCCGCCGAGGCCCAGGGCATACCACTTTGGGGGCACCGCCGTGAGTGCTAGCGCTTCTTGAATCGCATCCTACCAGCAGAGTCAGCTATGCCACATCTATTGAATCAGCCCCCTACTCCTTCACAGTTAGGACTTACCACATCCGCCTTGACACTGTTCATGACCGGGGGCTCCTCGTGCGGTGTTTCGTACGGTTCAAACACGTGCCGCCTCGACGACTCCAGCGTCACCTCACCGGGACGCGGCTCGAGTTTCTGCTTAGCCAGCTCCTTCTCGTGTTCGCGGTCGATCTTTAGCTCGACGGGAGGCCGCGAGCTGGTCGCGTATGCCGCAAAGAGAAGTTTGGAGGGAGGGGTTGGTGATGCCAGGGAAGGATGTGTCCGCCTCTGTGGCCGTGTGTGAGTCGGGAGACCTTGCGATGCTGCTGCACGGCCGAAGGGCAGAGCAGCTGCTCGCATGCCCAAGGCCGCAGGGCGGACATGGGTTCTGGGAGCTGTTACAGCTCGGATTGGACCAAGAAGCGGTCGAGAAGCTCGAAGCATTGTCGCTGGAAATGTAAATCGCGGGCGGACAGAAGACTGCGGCTACGAAGTAGTTGAAAGGGCGCTGGAGCACATCAAATCTTCAAAATAACAGCAAGAATGCACTGGTGAATGATACAGGGTCTGGAAAATTAGCGATCAACGAGAAGATACGTCCAAATGTGAAGAAGAGGAGAGTCAATTGCCCGTTGGAGCTTCTTTATTTGATTTGCTCTAACTGCTGCACAAACGTCATCGTCACACACTGTGGCTGCTACTCTGTCCATCGCTCCTTTCCCGTTTTGTCACCTGCCTCCTCCCCTTTATTCATGTCCCGTTGTTGTTCGTTCCTGCCGTGATCGACATCCAGTTGCTTGCCTGGAGAGCTCAGTCTGTGACGTAATGAAGCCAACATGTACCTTCTGGCGATGTCTCCATACAAAATGTACTTTGGTCCAGGAGCCAGGTACCTTGTGGCCACTTTTTGGCCTAGCCAAGGAAAGAGTGACAACCATAACCCCACTATCTCTCCGCCTGCTCCTCCACGCCGTTTTGCGTGCAATGGGAAATCACGACCCGGCGCGCACGGCTTTCCTGCTGTCTCCTGTCCCATCAGCGTCATCATCGCTCCGCCACACGCCACCAATCGAGAACAAGAATCGGGAGCCAGACGAAAGGAAAGCCCAACCCAACGTCCACGCCGTTCCTGGTAGCTCCTTCCTAACCGTCCAAGAGCATCGACACATTGCTGCCCGCGCCTGACCGCGCCTGACATCTACGCGATCCCAACGATTCTTACCACGCACACGATTATCGACAGTTTCAAGTGCGCATCCCCCTCAAAACACGCCGCCAAATGACGACCCAAAACAAATCCCGTTTCTAGATTCCGCATTCCCTCCCTCTCCCTCTCCCTCTCCCAGGACTGCGAGTTAGACACACGCCGCCAACATGCTGGAGGGTCTCGTGGCCGGGTTGCTTAACCGCTTCCTGGGCATGTACGTCAAGAACTTTGACCCAACACAGCTCAAGGTCGGTATCTGGTCGGGCGACGTCAAGCTGCGCGACCTCGAGCTCCGCAGGGAGGCGCTCGACCAGCTCAAGCTGCCCATCAACGTCGTCGAGGGCCACCTGGGCCAGCTGACTCTCACGATCCCCTGGTCCAACCTCAGCGGCGCCCCCGTCAAGATCTTCATCGAGGATGTCTTTCTGCTGGCATCGCCCAAGGAGGAGGCCGAATACAACGAAGATGAGGAGGAGCGCCGCAAGCAGCGGCTCAAGATGGAGAAGCTCGACTCGGCCGAGCTGCTGAAGGAGCGGGCGCAGGAAGGCCTGAGCCAGGAGGAGCAGAAGAAGAGCCAGAGCTTCACACAGAGCCTCGTGACCAAGATTGTCGACAACCTGCAGATCACCGTCAAGAACATCCACATCCGCTACGAAGACTCCATCTCCGCGCCGGGCCACCCGTTCGCCCTGGGCGTGACCCTCGAAGAGTTCAGCGCCGTCAGCACTGACGAGGGCTGGCTCCCCACGTTCATCCAGGCCGCCGTCAAATCGACACACAAGCTCGTCACCCTCGGCGCGCTAGCCGTGTACTGGAACACCGACACCAAGCTCCTGGGCACCGGCCGCGAAGCCCCCCTCGCCGACACCGAAGAGACCCCCCACGACGAAATTCTGCGACTCTTCAAGGAAATGATCACAAAGGCGGACAGTGACAAGGCGGAGGGCGCGATCGACGAAGAAGCAGAAGAGGAGGAGGAAGATGCAGATCTCAAGGCCTTCAAGGACCATCAATTCATCCTGCGGCCCGTCAGCGGCCAGGCCAAGGTCGAGATGGACAAGACCGGCGACATCCGCGAGCCCAAGTTCAAAGCCAACCTGCTCTTTGACGAGATCGGTGTCGTTCTCGACGACCAGCAGTACCGCGACGCCCTCATGATGATCGACCTCTTCCATTACTTCATTCGCCACCAAGAGTACAAGAAATACCAGCCAAAGGGCGTGCGCCCCAAGGAAGATCCACGCGCCTGGCTCAAGTTTGCCGGCGACGCTGTCCTCAGCAAGATCCATGAGCGCAACCGCCGCTGGACGTGGGACTACTTCCGCGAACGCCGCGACGACCGCCGGCGGTACATTGAGCTGTTCAAGAAGAAGAAGCAGAGCCAGCCCCTTACGCCGGAAGAGAGCGACGACATTACAAAACTAGAATGGAAGCTCGGCTACGAGGACTTGCGGTTCTGGCGCTCGCTGGCACGGAACCAGCTGAAAAAAGAGAACGCTGCGGCGCTCAAGCCAAAGGTGGACCAACCGCAGCAACAGCAGCAGCAGGGCTGGCTGGCGTGGGCCTGGGGCTCTAAGCCTGCTGAGCAGCCTGCCGAGTCCACCGATGAGTCGGAAAACACGCAGATCACTGAGCAGCAACGCCAGGAACTGTACGAGGCGATCGACTGGGATGAGAAAGCGGCCTTGGCCGACGAAGTTGACACCCCGAGAGACGCAATAAAGCTGCAAATCGAGGCATCGCTGAGCACTGGCAGCTTCACCCTAAAACAAAACCCGCACGGCAGTTCCATCACAGATCTGCTTAGCTTGCACTTTGATGTCTTTCGCGCCAAGGCCCTGCAACGGACAGATTCGCTGATGCTTGACATCAGCCTGGGCGGGCTCCGTGTCAACGACGGAACGACGCCCGAGAGCGTCTTCACAGAGATTGTCCGCGTCAAAGACGCCCCAGGAGCGACCAATAGCAAAAAGAAACGTCTTTCCATCCACGAATTATCTGAGCAGACCGCTGGCGACGCCGGCGACGAAGCGTTTTTCTGGCTGCAGGTGGAGCAGAACCCGCTAGATGGCGAGGGCGATATTGCCGTCCGGGCAAAGCTGAAGCCGCTCGAGATTGTGTGGAATCCCCACTTTGTCATCGGCGTCTGGCACTTCTTCAAGCCTCCAGAGCGCCACATGGAGTCCATCACGGCTCTCATGGAGTCGGCTGGTGCGACCGTCGAAGGCTTGCGTGAGCAGACTCGCGCCGGCCTGGAGTTTGCACTGGAAGAGCACAAGACGATCAATGCCCAGCTGGACCTGCAGGCACCGCTCATAATTGTGCCTCAGAGCATCAGCACGCGCAATTCAACGTGTCTGATTCTCGATGCGGGCCACATCAGCGTCAACAGTGAGCTCGTTGACAGAGACACCATGAAAGAAGTGCAGTCCAAAGAGAATCGAGCATACACGGCTGCCGATTTTAAGCGGCTAGAGTCGCTCATGTACGATCGCTTCATCGTCAAATTATCGTCCACCCAGGTTTTAATTGGTCCGTCCATAGAAGAGACCAAAGCCCAGTTGGTGGAGAAAGACAATGCTCTGCGCATGCATATCGTGGAGAAGATCAACGTCGACTTTATTGTCGAAATCTCCATCCTGCCAAAGGCTCCCAACCTCACGCGGATGAAGATGTCTGGCCATATGCCCATGCTCCACGCCGCCGTGTCTGACACGAAATACAAGAGCCTGATGAGGATCATCGATGTTGCCATCCCGAAATTCGGAGGGGAAGAACTGGAGCAACCGCAGGGCACAGGCTCCGACGGGCAGCAAGATTCTGCCGCGAAGACAGGCCGGCCGCGTCTCTTGAGCTCGGCATCAAGTGCGTCGAACAAGAGAAGCAGCCAACGCCCCGCATCACAGCTGCTATCTTTGACAATTCCCGAAGAGACGGCTATCGTCCTGGACGATGACAACGACGATGATGACGACGACAGCTTCCAAGATGCCGACAGCGGCGGCTCCACCAACGAGCAGCGTAAGATGCAGCAGAAGACATTCCAGTTTACCTTTGCTGTGGACGAGCTTCGTGGGTCGCTGTATCGGAGCGACTCTGACAGCTCAAAGCCAGATACTCTTCTTGTGGAACTCGTGGCACATACTTTCGATCTGGACTTCTACTTGCGGCCATATGATATGGTCGCTGAGGTGTCCCTGGGCTCGGTGACCGTTGACGACTTTGTCTCCAATCCGTCGGCAGAGTTTAAGTCCATTGTGTCGTCCGGCGATGTCGAAGACCGCGAGCAGCAGCGTGCTCTGGTGCATGTCAAATTCGTGCGAGTCAAGAAAGAGTCACCCGAGTTCATGCCGGTCTACGAGGGCATCGAGACAAACGTCAACGTCGCCATCTCCACCATCAACTTGATTGTTACCCGCAAGACCCTGCTTACATTGTTGGACTTTGTGCTTGTGACATTCACGAATGGGGGTGCGAACGAGGACGGCAATAGAATCAGCAATGTAGACGGCGCTCAGGATTCTAAAAGGGCGATCACCGCTGGGGATGCTGAA
Source organism: Sporothrix brunneoviolacea (assembly GCA_021396205.1). Classification (NCBI taxonomy): domain Eukaryota; kingdom Fungi; phylum Ascomycota; class Sordariomycetes; order Ophiostomatales; family Ophiostomataceae; genus Sporothrix; species Sporothrix brunneoviolacea. The sequence goes on along the minus strand of WNYD01000012.1, from coordinate 158,266 downwards.
GGTGATAGTGAAGAATCTCCCGCTTCCCTGACACCGGTACAGAAAGACGGTGAAGGCGGCGGTGCCATTCGCGTCAAGGTTGACCTGAAGAGCATTCGCCTCATCTTGAATAATGACGGTATGCGACTGGCCACCCTCGCGTTCAACCAGGCGGACGTGGGCGTGTTCCTCCTCGACGGCACGATGCGCATATCGTCAAGGCTAGGCAACCTGAACTTGACCGACGACGTTAATATCGGCGCCCCCGAGGACTCGGCATTGCGCCAACTTATCACGATCCAGGGCGACGACCTCGCTGACTTCCGCTACGAGACGTTTGATGCTTCGAACCCCAAGACATATCCCGGCTACGATTCGTCCATCTATCTCCGTGCTGGTTCGATCAAGGTGAATTTCATGGAAGAGCCCTTCCGCAAGATTATCAACTTCCTCGTCAAGTTTGGCAAGATGCAGGCTATCTACAATGCCGCGCGCCAGGCCGCTGCCAACCAAGCAACCCAGCTCCAGCAGAGCAACAACCGCATCAAGTTCGATGTTGTTATCGACACGCCCATCGTCGTGTTCCCGCGTGTAGTTGTCCCCGGACGGCCAAAGCGTGATTTGTTGACAGCGTATCTTGGCGAGATCTACGCCCAGAATAAGTTTTCACCTCTCGACGACTCCGAGGGCGCTGAGATCGCCATGCAACTGTCGGCCGGCATCCGCAATGTTCGACTGACGTCGCTGCTGCACTACTCCGGTGATCAGTCTGAGGAGTTGGAGCTTATTGACCACGTGGATCTCGCATTCCAAGTCACCCACGCCGAGCACAAGCCGGAGCTGAAACGTCCCGACACAGAAATTGTCGGCCACATGACAGACTTGAATCTGCGGATGACACAATACCAGCTGCAGTTCCTTCTCGAGATCAGCAAGTCTGTTCCGGCCGCCTTTGCTTCAGAAGAGGGCGACCAACAACGTGTGAACGAAGAGATGGAGCAAGACATCGATGACCGTACGCTTCAACGGGCCCGATCCGGCATAGGCTTCCAATCGGGCAACGGTGACGATGGCGAAATCGTTGACCTCGGACCCGAGCTGGGGTCCCATTCGGACACTTGGACGAAGCTGGACCTCGTCTTCAAGATCAAAACCATTGGCCTTGAACTGATCAAAGCCCCGGAAGACCGGCCAGTTGGCAACCTCGACAGCGCGAGCCTGTCCCGCTTCTCTCTTGACGATAGTAAACTCAAGCTGCGAATGCAGGCTAACGACTCTCTCGAGGCCGAGTTTGTGATCGATTCCTTCACCATCCATGACAGCCGGCCAGGCGAGACGAACAAATACCGCCGGATAATGTCCTCGTCGAACAAAGAAGCCAAGCAGTTTATGGCCAGCGTCACAATGTCGGGCGGGAAAGAGCGCAGTATTATTGCAATCGTCGCTGTCGACAGCCCGCGCATCATTTTCGCTCTTGACTACATCTTTGCCATCCAGCAATTTATTTCTGTCGGCATGCACGTGGACGATACCCCGTCGCCAGTCGAGGAACTTCGCAGCCCGACGGAAACTCCCGAAGAGTCGGATGTGGATTCCATGCGGGTCACATTCACGGGCCAACAGTCCGGTCAGCAGCAGAGCAAAAGCAGCGATGAATCCGAGCATAGACGATCGCCACGTCGGGAACTGGAAGGCGGCGGCAACCAGGCTGTAGAAGAGCAACCACAAGAAGACAGAAAGACGAGTGTTGCTTTCCGCGTGAACATAGTCGACGCCCAGGTTATCCTCATCGCCAATCCACTCAGCACCTCGTCAGAAGCCATCGTTCTAGGTACTAAGCAGGTGCTGCTCTCCCAACAGCACGCCTTGACCTTCCAAGTATCCGAGGTGGGCATGTTCCTGTGCCGGATGGACCGCTTTGAGGAGTCCCGCCTGCGCATCATCGACGACTTCTCTGTCCAGCTATCTATGGACAGTTCCAAGCCTGATTTGTCAAGCATCAACATCGAGGTCGAGCCGCTGGTTCTCCGCCTGTCTCTGCGGGATATCCTCCTTATTCTCCAGATCATCAGCAAAGCGTCCGAGTTGTCGGAAAACGATGACACCAAAAAGCATAAACCATCCGCCGCCGAAGAAAAGGCCAAGCAGCTGCGCCAAGCTGGCATCAAACAGCGTACGGCCAGCGGCCGTGGGAAATCCACAGTTGCGGCCGCCGCGGCATCGTCGACGAGGGCAGCTATTAGCAACATCTCAAGGGGCCGCGCCTTGAGCGTCGCAACTTCCCAGCCAAAGGGCAAGCTATCTCAACAGCAGTACGACGGCGGGGGCGATGCATCCTCGCGAGACATTGTTTCAGCGCCCCCTAAACACGAAGAGCTGCATGCGACAATTGACGGCATTCGCGTTGTGCTGATTGGTGACCTCCACGAGCTGCCAATCCTTGATCTCAGCGTCAAGAATTTCACTGTCGCGGCAGAAGACTGGTCAACCAATCTCAGAGCCGACACGCTGATTGAGCTCTACACAAATGTGTACAACTTTGCCAAGTCTGCCTGGGAGCCGCTGATTGAGCCGTGGGAGGTGTCCATTGGCATCGGCCGCGAGAAGGACACCGGCGTGTTCTCCTTCGACGTGGCTTCCAAGAAGGCCTTTGAAATCACCATCACGTCGTCTTCCATCGCGCTTGCTTCCAAATCCGCCGCCTTCCTGATGCAGACGCCGCAGGATGTTTTGGGGAAGCCTCGTGGAACGGAAGCGCCCTACCGTGTCCAGAACTACACCGGCTTTGGCATCGTCGTCAGCTCCCGGAGCACACTGTCAAACGAAGAGATCACAGTCCGTCTCGAGGACGGCGACGAAGCGCCCTGGAGCTTTGAGCAGTGGGAAAAGATGCGCGAAAACCTCATTGTCGAATCGCAGTCTCAGAACGTCCAGGTCTTGCTGGAGAGCTCCGGGTTCGACCCGGTCAAGAACATCCGCCTCAACCGCGAGGGCCAGTTCATCTTTGGGCTGCGCCCCAAGAGCAACCAGGTCCTCCACCGGCTGCTGGTCGATGTCAAGCTCGGCGACAACAATGTCAAGTATGTCACGTTCCGGAGCCCGCTCGTCGTCGAGAATGAGACACAAATACCCGTCGAAATCGGCGTCTACGATGCCCACGAGGGCCACCTCCTGAAGATCGAGAAGATCGCCCCCGGCGAGTCCCGGCCCGCGCCCGTGGGCGCCGTCTACCTCAAGAGCCTGGTGGTGCGTCCGGACTCTGGTTTCGGTTTTGACTGGTCCACCGAGACGCTCTGGTGGCGCGATCTTCTTAAGCGGCCAACGCGAACCATGGTCTGCAAGGGCGAACACGGCGACTCGTTTTTCTTCCAAGTCAACGCCAACTTTGAAAAGGGAAATCCACTTGCGCAGTAAGTTAAGAGTCCCTTTTTGGAACAGTTTTAAAAGGTTTTCTCCTTTGCTAATCTGTCATAGAAATTATCCGTATATGAGAATCAAGCTTTCGGCGCCGGTCGTACTCGAAAATCTCTTACCATATGACTTCAAGTACCGCATCTATGATAAGAACACGAAGCGCGACTGGACCAACTTCCTGCGTAAGGGCGGTGTCAGTCCCGTTCACGTCACAGAGCTCTCCCACCTGCTCTTGCTGAGTGTTGACATGCAAGATACGGTCTTTAAGCCGAGCGATTTTGCTATCATCAACCCGGGCAGCGCAGAGGACTTCCACAAAGAGACGACGCTGGTTTGTAAGGACGACACAGGCCTCAACCTGCACCTGCGTCTACACTACTACCGCATTCCTGATGCGGGCGGTGCATTCAAGGTGACTGTCTACAGCCCCTACGTCATCCTCAACAAAACAGGTCTCGAGGTCGACGTGCGGTCCAAGGGCTTCATGCAGCAGGCCCGGCCTGCCGCTGGCCAAATGCTCATCGAGCCACCGCGCGGCAACAACGACCACGCCAGGGCGCTGCCGTATATGTTCTCGTATGCAACTGAGGACAACCGGAACCGAGCGTTGCTCCGAGTCGGCGATTCAGAATGGAGCAAACCGCAGAGTTTCGACGCCATCGGCAGCACTGCCGAGGTGGTGCTGCAGTCGACGCGCACTCGTACCGCGGAGATCCACATTGGCATTACCGTGGAGCCCGGAGAGGGCAAGTACAAGATGACCAAGGTCGTGACTCTGGCACCGCGGTTTGTGATCAAGAACAACCTCGACGAGGCCATCAACATCCGCGAGCCAAGCTCGTCCAATGTTATGCCCATCAAGGCAGGCGCTTTGCAGCCTCTGCACTTTCTCCAGAAGAGTCCGTCAAAGCAGCTCTGCCTCTGCTACCCGGACCTTAACAGCCAGTGGTCGTCGCCGTTTAACATTTCCGATCTCGGCACGGCGTACATCAAGTTGGCCAAGCCGGGTCTGCGGCAGAAGCTAGTCAGGACCGAGATCCTCATGGAGGGGGCCACCATCTTTTTGAATCTCAGCATGGAGACAAGGAACTGGCCGTTCTCGATGCGCAACGAGAGCGACACAGAGTTCACATTCTACCAGGCGAACCCCAACGTCGACGAAGACGGCGTCGAAGACTTGTCGGGCTGGCGACCGATTCGCTACCGCCTGCCACCGCGCAGCATAATGCCCTACGCCTGGGACTTCCCGGCTGCCAAGACGCGCGAAGTGGTCATCAACGCATTCGGCAAGGAGCGGCATGTGAAGCTGGCCGAGATTGGCAACCAGCTGCCTATGAAGTTTGTGGCGGTCACCGGCCAAGCCAAGATCATCGACATCAACGTCACCGCCGACGGGCCGACGCAGACCATGATTCTGACCAACTTCCGCCCCTCTCAGAGCCTGTACCGCCAACGCAGCCATGTTTCCACCAGTAGCATCGCTAGAAGCAGCTCGAGTGGCGGTGATGGCGAGCGCAGCAGGACGAGCTTCGAGGCCAAGGAGCAGGACACGGGGGTCACTTTCCGCGCACAGCTCCGGCTGGCCGGCATCGGCCTGTCCTTGATCAACTCGCACCTAAAGGAGTTGGCGTACATCACGCTCCGCGAGGTGCAGCTGCGATACACAGACTCCGTGCAGTACCAGACTGTGAGTCTGGCCGTCAAGTGGATCCAGATCGACAACCAGCTCTACGGCGGCATCTTCCCGATGATTCTTTACCCCAGCGTGGTGCCCAAACGCGCCCAGGAGATCGAAGCCCATCCGTCGCTGCACGTCATGGTGACGCGTGTCAAGGACGAATCGTACGGCGTCGAGTACATCAAGTACGCCACGATCCTGCTGCAGGAGATGACGCTGGATCTGGACGAGGACTTTGTCTTTGCCGTGCTCGACTTCTCCAAGGTGCCCGGCGCATCCTGGGCCTCGGAGGAGGTCGAGGGCCAGCTGTGCGACGAGAGCCTCGGCATCCCGGAGCCCAAGTCGCTGCAGGCGGGCCGCGACATCTACTTCGAGCTGCTCAACATCCAGCCCATGCAGCTTAACATCTCGTTTGTGCGGACGGAGCGCGTCAACGCGGAAGACAAGTCGTCGTCGAAGAACCCGCTCATGTTCTTCTTCAACATCATCACAATGGCCATCGGCAACGTGAACGACGCGCCCGTCCGGCTCAACGCGCTCATGCTCGAGAATGTCCGCGTGTCCATCCCGATCCTGATCCAGAACATTTCCAACCACTACAGCCAGGAGGCGCTGTACCAGATCCACAAGATACTCGGCTCGGCCGACTTTCTGGGCAACCCCGTGGGCCTGTTCAACAACATCTCGTCGGGCTTTACGGACATCTTCTACGAGCCGTACCAGGGCCTGATCATGTCGGACCGGCCCGAGGACCTGGGCATCGGCCTGGCCCGCGGCGCCGCGTCGTTTATGAAGAAGTCGGTCTACGGCGTCAGCGACTCGGTGTCCAAGTTCACGGGCGCCATGTCCAAGGGCCTGGCGGCGGCCACGCTCGACAAGCAGTTCCAGGACCGGCGCCGCATCACGCAGGCGCGCAACCGGCCCAAGCACGCGCTGTACGGCGTCACAGCGGGCGCCAACTCGTTCATCACGTCGGTCGCGTCGGGTGTGGGCGGGCTCGCGCGCAAGCCGCTCGAGGGCGCCGAGCAGGAGGGCGCCCTGGGCTTCTTCAAGGGCATCGGCAAGGGCGTGATCGGCGTGGCGACGAAGCCCATGATCGGCGTGCTGGACCTGGCCAGCAACGTTTCCGAGGGCATCCGCAACACGACGACGGTCTTCGACGGGTCGGAGCTGGACCGCGTGCGGCTGACGCGGTTCGTGCCCGCGGACGGCATCGTGCGGCCGTACAGCCAGCGCGAGGCGCTGGGCCAGTACTGGCTGAAGCAGGCGGACGACGGCAAGTACTTTGACGAGGTGTACATCGGGCACCTGGAGCTGCCGCAGGAGGACATGGTGGTGCTCGTGACGTACGCGCGGATCCTGCTGGTGCGGTCGCGCAAGCTGACGGTGGAGTGGGACGCGCCGCTGCGGGACATCCAGGGGATCGCCAAGGAGCGGACGGGCATCAGCATCACGCTGCGGGGCAACATGAACGGGCCGTTCATCCCCGTGGCCGAGGAGAGCGGGCGGGCGTTCCTGTACCGGATGGTGGCAGTGGCCGTGGAGGAGTTCAACCGGCGGTCGCGGGGGGAGTAAAGACAAAAGGACCAAAAAGGGGGGCAAAAAGTTGCATAGGGGCCGACCCAAGCCTTGGAGAAGGCGTATTGAATTGGGCTGAGAGATGATTATCGATGTCAGGATAGCGTTATTTTCCAGTACTCAGAACATAAATATATTACCTTTTAGTGTTTTCTTCTAACACGATGTTGTCTTTCACCAATTGTATTTATTAAATAATAAGTTTTAAGAAAAATGAAGGGCAGAAAACCCCGCAAAATAATAAATAAAACATAAAGACCATCTTCTTACAAGACTGCTTCTAATCAATTTCGTTTTCCACAGGGTATTGGGTCGAGCAGCCACATCATGATCGTGAAAAGGTCAGGGGTTAGAGGATCTAGATCTAGGAAGTTGAGTCTCGAGGATGGGCATTAGACAGGAAAACAAGTAGAGGGCTTTGTATAAATCAAATGCAACGAAAAAAGATGGAGAAAACAGAACATACATCCGAATAGAACAAGGGAGGGGAGAGGGGCAAATACGAAGGTATAAAGACAATGGTTTGTGTTTCTGCTCTTGTTTAAAAGTCTCGGCAAGGGTTCGGTATATTTCCCTTTTTTTCCCTTCTCCTCATCTAGGGGCTGCCTAATTAACACAGCACTTCCACTTTGGAGATGTCGAGATGGCCGATCCCCGATGGCCAAGCACGCAAAGTAGAGCTGCAAGTGTACTTACGCCACCGACTTCATCCCCCCCCCCTTGCTTGTCTCCTTAATCTACATACCAAGAATTAATCCGAGACTCGTCGGGTATTTTCTGTAGATTTGTTTCCGAGGAGACGAGCGAAAGGAAGAGAGAGAGTAACGTGGATATGAGCAAGTAGGGGAGGAGAAGATGTACACATGCTGCAGTTCATTTTGCCGAGAGACAAGTTACATGCAAGACCAGCAATGGGCAGGGTCTCGGACAAAAAAAGGGAAGCGACGAAGCAATAAATGACACACAAAATTGATAGATGCTGTTCAATATGCCGACTGTTCCGAGGCGGCCACAGCCTTCTGGACGGCCGCCGAGGACTTCGATGGAAGACGGAGAGTAGCTTTCTGTGGGTATTTTTTATCTGTTTTTTTTTTTTTTAAATCCTTTTCTTTTTCTCTTTCTTTTTCGGATGCAATTATTATTGTAGCTATTTTCAGTCAACTCGGATGGAGTTGCTGGCCGTTGAAGAGAGCAAAAAAACACAAAATTTCTGCAACCTTTTAGAAGTATCAAACTGACGTCCCCGGGTCTGAACGGCTTCAGCTCACATTCGCCTACGCGGATCCCGACTTTGCCATTCGGGCATGTTCTTGGCGTTAGATACCCGTGGCCAACTCCCGGAATAGATGCAGGCCGTTGGGCATAATTCTCCTTTTATATTAAGTTTCGTTTTTGCAATGCTGCAGCCCTGGTGGCAAGAACATCATACCTTGCAAGAAAAATCTCCGCAGTGAAATTGCAACTAATTGAACTACTTCGTTACATCCAAAACGCCTTTCAAAATGGCCCATGTTGCTGTCACCCACTTGCCACATTTGTTTGCTGTCTCGGCAGAATCCGTAGATCGCCCACCATAGCACACAATTCCTCCAAAACATCACCCCTTCTACGGAACACATTGCAGATTTCCTCGGCGGCAAAACCGGCCTGCTAGTTTTTGTCCTGTCGTGTCAGATTGCGTTAAACCAGGGCGGGGAAGCAATGCCGTTTCAGCATTACAAAATGGAATACTTGGATCAGTGGAAGGCATTGTTTTGCATTGCACCCTGCGCATGAGCTTGGAAGAGCACCTTAACAATGACCCTCGCCCGCCAGCACGCGCGTCGTTGCATTGACCGAAGTAGATCCCTGCGGCTCTTACCGAAGAAAAAGGGCAGAACAGAAAAAGAATACTTGGCATCCGCGACTTTTACCATCCCCCCCCCACTCACCCAGGGCACACCAGGCAGTTCGGGTAAATATGGACGGCCCTTTTTTTGCTTTAACCTCTCTCACCAGCTGGCGGTAATTTTTATACCGCCGCTGACGCTCCAGGCATCCCACGTCCGTACGCTGCTCCTCTGCTCGCACTGCCTAATCCTTGACGGCGGCTCGCGGTGGAGGCTGGCCGAAGAGAAGTTCTTTTTTTGGCTTGCTGTACCGTCCCGTCTCTCGTTTTCCCGCGCCCACTCCACCGTTCTCTGCTGGTTTCGCTTTCCCCTTTCTGCGTGCAGTGCCGAGGCCTTCGAGAACGTTGTTCTTTTCAAGCCCCCAAAGAGCAGCGTTATCGATGGTGTGTGTGGTCTACGGCTGTTTTCAAATCTGTCCTCTTCCCAACATTTTTTATTTTGCCCACTCTATCTCTCGAGAACGGACCACATACGAAGACAACCTGCTACAATGCAGACACTTCTGAAAAGTTGTTAGTACAGCTATTAAGCATTCACAGGAAAGGAGCACCTCATTTATCTTTCACTCCCTTCACGGTCTACGGTAAGATATCCCTTTGCCTCTAGGCCGCCGTGCTATATCTTTCTCAACAAAATGGCCGCTCGGAACAGACGGGAGTCGGCATCGGGCAGTTCACTCTACCCACGGCCAGAAACACAGACGGGATAAAATAATTGATGCATTTCGATTTCTGTCCCCATTCTGCCTTTTGTGTGTCCTTTCTTCAGCCCGTCTTATCCAACTCGCCGTCCTGTATTCTGCACACAGAGCTGCAATTAGAAGGAAGCAACTTTCTCCCTTTCCGTCGTGCTGCCCCATGTTCTTTTATTTTTTCATTTTGTTTCTCTCGAAAGCATTATGTTTGTTTAACTTTCTCCCTCGCACATCATTTTGTCTAGCATACTCTCGGAGTCCACCGGGGACCCGGTCCCGTCCTGACAAAAAAGATCAAAACAGTTTGAACAGCTCTGACATTTCTTGAAACTTCTCTACAAAGATTCGCGTGTCCCCATCGTGTCCCATTTCTTCGGTTGGCCTGTTCGTCTTCCACCCCAACAACCTAGCATCTCATATTGGCGTGCCTAAAACGAGGCCAAGCCACCGGGGAGTCGAATCCTCGTGCGCCTCTTTTCTGCATCGTCCGGCAATAGCCTGCTGAGACGAGCCGCATACGAACAACACCTTCACTTCATCCCCGCAATGGCCATCGTGTCGCGCGCCCAGCCGGGCGAGCCGCTGACGACGGTCGCCAAGCCCAAGAAGACAAAGTGCGAGGTGCCGCCGTTTTCCAAGAAGCTCGAGTTCGCCATCCACATGTACTCGCTGCAGACGGTGCTGGCGGTCCCGCTCTGGGTCCGAGGCTGGCGCGAGTATTTCTACCCACCAACCGGCGGACCGGACATTGTCAAAGCCTACGAGTGCCGACCGACCCTCCCAATACGGTGTGTTTAATATATGAAAACGAAAGCTTCGGCAGCGTAGAAGTGAAGCGACTAACAGCGCAGGATCTTCTTCCCCGCCGACTACGACCAGGCGTCACACAAGCCCCTCCCCACGGTCTTCACCGTGCACGGCGGCGGCTTCTGCATCGGCGTCAACCGCGACGACGACGAGTACAACCGCGACCTGGCCAACGGCCAGCGCGTGCTCGTCATCAGCCTCAACTACAGAAAATCCCCCGCCGTGACGTTCCCGACCGCCCTCTACGACCTCGAGGCGCTCTACCACGCCATCCTGGCCGACGAGTCGCTGCCGCTGGCCCGTGCCGGGACGACGGCAGCGACGCAGAACGGTGGCGGTAGCGGCAGCGGCAGAAATTCAGACGGCAAGAGCCGCCTGGCCATCCTCGGCTTCTCGGCCGGCGGCAACCTGGCCCTGGCGCTGCCGCAGCTGCCCAGCATCCGCGCGTCGCCCGACGCCCCCGCCGCGGCCGTCAGCGTCTACGGCTGCCTCGACCTGTCGCGCGACCCGGCCGAGAAGCTGCGCAACCGCTTCTACAAGCCCGCGCTGCCGCTGCCCCAGGGCAGCCGCCTCGACTCGCTGGCGTCCCTGACCCCCGTCTTCGACTGGAGCTACATCCCCTACGGCCAGGACCTGACCGACCCGCTGCTGAGCCCGGCCTACGCGCCCCTCGACGCCCTGCCCCGGCACGTCTACCTCGTCGCCGCCGAGCTCGACATGCTCGCCCACGAGAGCTGGCGGCTCGCCTGCCGCCTGGGCAACGAGGCGCGCCGCGCGCACGGCGAGGCGGGGGCGCGCGAGGTGCCGGACCCGGACAGCAAGGTGGACCGCGTCAAGTGCGTGGGCAAGCGCGCGAGCAGCAAGCGCAAGGGCGCGCTGGAGCCGCTGCGCGGCGGCGACGAGCGCTACGGCTGGCAGGAGACGTGGGAGGACGGCAGCGTCAACTGGCTGCTGGTGCCGGACGCGATCCACGGGTTCGACAACTTCAACATCCGGCAGGTGATGGGGGGCGAGGAGTCGATGCTGGACGCGGAGATGAAGACCAAGGCGTACGTGGAGCGGGTGGGCGACTGGCTGCACAACGTGGTGTGGAAGTAGACGAGCTGGCCAGAGAGGAAAGGCTGGGGCTGGGCGAGGCTGCGACGGTCATTTGACATCCTACCTGCCATACATTGTAGGCGACCGACATAACTTGTGGAATGATGTTCAACAAGGGTACGAGGTAAAGAGAGCAGCTTCGGGTTCGTTTAATCTACTCTGGGCCGCCATGAAAAACTGTGCATTGCTATGGAAGGTGTCTCTCCCACTTTTTGTTTCTGTCGCTTGTTTTTGATTTGAGAGTCGTGTCAAGGTTTTCGTCTAGAATGCAGGAGTTTGAGATAATACATTTCTTTTTTTTTTGCAACACTCATGTGTTCATTTCCGGCGCCCCAGCCGGTGCTCCGGTGTGCCTTTGCTCGAATGACGAGGATCGCTGGGCCACTGGATAGATGAGTGCCACAGCTCCACAAACCGGAGGCGGCCTCATCCCACATCTGGTAGCATCTGCGACCCTTGTTCGAAACAAGACGGCATTCCGGACTCGAGGCCATACGCCCTCTTAGGCTTCGTGAGTGTCATCGGTGTTGTTTGTTCCGCATCTGGCAGACGGCGTGGCAACACCAGTCGCTAATGTCATATCCGTGGAAGCCGTGCTTGGCAGACAACCGCCTCGAAAAGGCGACTGTCTGTAACATCACCCTGAAAGAACTCGATCTGAAGAAGAAAAGTCCATGCCGTCCGCCTAGAAAATGTCATGTTTTGTTAGCAAGACGAATATGCGGTGCGGATATGAGACGGCGAACAGGTCCATCAGCTCACATCTAGCCGGGGTACGTTGCGCAGCGCCTTTGTGAAGGCTGCCCAGCGGCGCATTGTCGAGCACCGGCCGTCATCGCACCACAAGACGTGCTTGAGCGACGGCTCGTTCCGGAAGCCCCATGCCTCCGGGTCGAGCTGCTCAAGCCAGGCCCTGTTTGTGATGTTGTGCCAGCGAACGTCCACGACTCGGACCGACTCCAGGTGCAGCCCGCTGCCTTTGCGTATCCACGTGTAGCGCCCGAAGCAGTAGTTGCACTGGTACGAGTGGCCGTGCGTCCTGTCGTGCCCCTCCCCGTCCCTGCCGCCCGGCATGAACTCGCCCATGGGAGACCCTCCGGGCGACAAGGCTGCGCAGCGGCAGCACTTGGGCCGCCATTCCGAATGGCAGTGGACCGCTCCCGAGGCGTGGCCGTCCGCGATGGGGAAGCGCTGTCCGCTGCTGCTGTCGATGCCGTCAAAGCATGCGCACCGGCCGTGCTCAAAGGCGAGCATCAGCTGCCCGTCGCCCAGCTTGACGTGCGGGCACAGCCCATACCGAGCGCGGCCGTCGTCCGAGCTGCTGCCCATGCAAGCCAGCGCGAGGCGGAGCACGCTTCGCGACACAGGGACAGCCGGATCCAGGTCGAGCACATGGCTGGTGCTCGACAGGATGATCGCCCTCCGGTCGTGATTTTCGGTGCTTATCTGTGGACATGGCTTCGGTTTGTTGTAGGAGCCCGTCCTGACGCCGGTATTGCTGCTGACGGCCGCCGCCCAAGAAGGCAAGAGGCTGCCGACGAGGCGCTGCGTGCATGCGAACCACGACGGCGTTGCCGGCGGCTCGTGTGACGGGTGGCGGCAGATCCTGTCGTACAAGACGAAAGTGTCTCTAAATTCGACCAGCGGGGGACACCGGGAGAAGTCATGCACGGCGGTCGACTTCTGCAAGTCGGCCGGCACCGCCACGTGCTCGCAGAGCATCGGCGTCGTCTCGCAGGCGATGCAGATTCGATCGCGGGACGACGCACGCTGCTGCGTGTGCGAGAACAGGAGACGAGGATGGTGCACCTCGCAGCGAGAGCATCGCATATGGCTGGACAGCATCCACAGCACGGTCTTCCTTCGTCTCGACGTGGCAACTTCTTGGCAGCCGCGACAGCGGCTGAGCCTGTTGTCCCTCAGTATTGCGTCCCAAAACGCGTCGTGCCACTGCTCCGGATTCTTCCCTGTGGGTACACGCAGCGGCCACACTAGGTACACCACGGCATAGGGCGGTGGCGGGAACATTGTATTGTAGTCTATGAATCCGGGGCGTTTGTAGGTGGAGATGATGCGCATGAACAGGCTCGAGGTGCAGCGCAGAATGCTCACCGTCGGCGCGTCGGCATATTTCAGGATTTCCAACGTGATCTCGTCGGGCAGCCGGTACAAGCCGGAGGATCCCCGGTTGGCCTGTCGGCGCCGCAGCCACAGCGGGTTCACGTCCGGCTCTGTGGGGAACGTGGCCTCCGCCGTGTCTGTGCGGGAGGCCCCGGCAAGGACTCGCCATATCATGTCTCTGAATAGCTGCCACCAGACACGGAAATCCGGGGTGCGAACCGCCCCTGGTTGGGCCCCCTCCGACATCGTGAAATAGAGTTGGTAAATTTATGCGTGTCGGAATGTGCTGTACTCTGGACAGACGACGCCACAAGAGTGTCTGGGTTTCCGGTCTTGCGAGCTTGACGATGGAGACTGAAAAGAGAAAACGGCAAAAAAGAAAGCCAAAGAAAATGAAAGCTCGTGTGGGTATATTCGCAGCAGCCCTGTCTAGGTAGGGAGGCTTGCTTATTGTTTTGTTTATCCAGGGAGTATTTTGGTTTTTACTAACATCTTTAAACAAGGGCGGAGATGCAACCGAGTTGGAAGGGGGAAACTTGCCTCTTCCACTTTCTCTCTTTATTTGGTGCTGCCCTTTATTTTGTACGATGAAGACGACGTGGGAAAGCATGGTTATGAAGTATGGTTAAGGTGTGTCCGGGGCTAGGCAAGCCTTGCGCTTTTTTATATGCTTTTTGTCCCTCTCTTCACGTCTTTCTCTCCTTTCGTTAATATCTCATATTCTAGTTCGTCGATGCGCTTTTTGAGTTGGAAGATGCTATTAATCGCCTCTAGCGACATCAACACTGATATTAAAATGTTGCTCATCCCACATCATGGTAAATCCAAGTCTGGACAGTCCTTAGGGTTCTGATAGAAGACGCCGCCCAGCTTCTCAATTGCCTTGCACCGCTCCTCCATGTTGAAGGCGTTGTGTATTATGCCGGCGCCTTTTTCTCTAGCCGCGGCCACGGTGGCGTTGAAAACCCACACGCCGCCCCCGGCTGGCCAGCCCACGCGGATGTATTGATCGCGCTCTCGGGATCGTCCTCCGGGAATTCTGTCCTCGTTGTACTCGTCTTGAGTCTCCCACCACTTGGCGCCCAGTTGTCGCACTGATTAGAGTTAGACCCGCCCGATAGAGAAGCTGGAGGGGGGAGGGGAGGACATGGATCTTACTCTTGTTGCAGTGTTCCTCTTCCGAGGCATCACTGCCAGTTGATACGCTGCTTTCCTTTCCATCGCTGAATCGATCAATACCCAGAAACTCAATCTCGACGCCAAGAACCTGCTTCAGCACATAGATGACGCCCTTGGCCGGATAGCCGTACACGCTGGTACCGGGGCCCATGCCGTACGCGATGCGTCGCATGCGCTCTGGCTTGTCGCACACGCAGTCGACTTCGTCGTCCCAGTCTTGCTGTGCCATATCTGTGGAAGACGACCATGCGCTGGGCAGCAGCTGGCTGCCTCGAGGGAGGAGAAAGCACAGCAGAATGAGCAAGCCGATAGTCGAGACGACTGCGTAGGCAGAGGGCATTCGCATTCTGTTTCTTCGCCTCTCGCAACGAGAGGGAGTGCTTGAGGTAGAGGAAGTAGAAGATGCATCGGCTTGTTCATTTTGGAAGGAAATACGGGTGGCGCTATTAAACCAGGGCAGATTTGTCAGAAAGTGTGGTGGGAGTGCCAAACTCCCATTAACTGGTTCTCATTTCGCCTTCACATGCCCGCCCCCGCGAATGCTGGCCAACCAACCAACCATGTCCTGTGCGCTTTCCTACAGAGGGAATGCTCCGTAATTTCATTATCAATAATCTACAGCAGCGATGACGACGACACACAGACGTGGGTGGCCCTGAGGTGTGGCGCGAACGAGGTGTCTAACGGGCCGCTCGTGGTTGGAGGAGGAGGAGGAGGCGGCAGTGCTGGCCCGCTACAGTTCGTCACCACAGCCATCCCATATAGGAACAACTCCAACGCCACGCGCACAATGACGAAGGCGGTTGACCCGGTGATGCTCACGACGCTGGCAACGCAGACGTCTAGGGGTGCGTAGGAGAACAGCAGATTGGGAGCAGAAAGAAGTATAGAACAGTCTAATATACCATCTATGCGGACAAGCAACTGCGCCAGCGTCGTAAGCATAGAAGCGCCAGACGCTGCACGGACAACCCGTCGATCATCGCTGGCTGCATGCACGGAATGATTGGGGCGGATGAAGCGGAGGTCGCCCGAGGAAAGGACATGGTAGTTGGGGAGGAGCTTCTCCGTGGGCGAGGCCAGTGGGGTCTGGCTCGCCACGCCTCATGCGGCGAGGATCCGCGTCGCGATGATGAATCCACGCCATGTGCTCTCACTCCCCGGAGACGTCCTCCCGCAGTCTCTGCGCCGGCTTTCATGGCCAGCTGTACGAGATCGGTCAGCTGAGGCTCGGCGGAAACCCTGGTTCATGGGCGAAGGTACAGCGGTCGGAATAGGCAGCCGTGCGCAACAGGCGTGATGATCGCCCGCTCCAGGGCTGGGAAGCACATATCCACAGGAACTTCACCTTAGTAGGGAGGCGTGCGTATTTTTCCGGGTATCGAGATTGTTGCGTTCCTTTTACTCATATTTTCAAAAGAAGGGCACAGATGTAATCAATTGAAAAAGGGGGGGGGGGGGAATTCGCCTCTTCTCTCCCGTATTTTTTGCCGTTGTGGTGCGGCCCTTCGTTTTCTACGATAAAAGAAATATAGGAACGCATGGCCATGAAGTAGAACCAGCCTTAGCTAGCACAGGTTTCATTCGTTTTGTCGGATACGGGACGAACATCACACCCCGAGCGGCGAAACCGCCACTTACACAGGGCACTTGTTTACGGCGACGGCTAAGGCTTTATGGATTATCGCGGCCTGTTTTAAAACGAAGTTAAGATCTAAAGACGTATAAATCACCTCGTTATAGAGATACTTATAGGTCAAGCAAGAATAGGAGCAATGGGAGGTAGATTATAACGAAGAGTCTAGATAATAGAAACAATGGACGCTTGTCGAAAGGTGGAAATGTGTTGGTCTTTGCTTTATGATGCAATTCAACTCTTACTTTGCTCGAATTGTTTTTTTTGTCTGCCTGCTCGTCGATGTTGAAACTTAACTTGACTTAAGCTGTCCTCACCTTTCGCTCATCACAATTGACAAGCCGACCTTACTTTTACATCTTTGTGGAAAGGCCTGAGGGTGATCGACGGGGGATTTTCTGCATTCGGCAAAGCACCCTTACCATGATTACGTTGTTGTAACGGATTTTCACATCGTCAACAGGTTCGCATCAGGCCGCAAGCCAGATTCATATTTGCTTCACCACACGCTTAAAAGCTGATTTCTCTACTCTCTTCACGCTACAGACTGGTCCTTCTCCTTTCAACAAACCTTTTCGTGCACCCCTTCTCACCACAGCCACAGCTTTTCCCCTTGTGTTTGTGGAGATATTAAAACAACAGTCTCACGAAAGCTTCAACTGTCGAAGCGAACGCTTTACCTTCACTTTGCCTTCAATTCGGCAACGCACTCCCTTCGAAGACCCTCATTTTACGACACGTATCTTCGTGTCTTCGTGTCTTCGCGTCTTTCCGCGTGTGTTTAGATTCCTTCAACTTGTCGACAGACTTTCGGGTCTGTCATTTGTCGTACCCCAGATCGTTGGCTTCCCGCTCTGCATGGTGGACAACTCCGTGATCTCGGTTGGTTGTTGTTCACGCAAGTGGGCAACACGATTTGGCTTCTGTCATTCAGCCGGCTTCTCGGGGAGATCCCACGCGTTGAGTGGCAGCTTGTGGACGAGGACGACTTCGAGTTCCGGTTCGTTGGTCACGCAAGTGGCTGACACTGATTGACTTTTGTCATTCAACTGCGTTCTCGGGGAGATCCAAAGCCTCGAGCTGTGGACGACTACGAGTTCCAGTTCGTTGTTCACGCAAGTGGGCAACACTATTTGGCTTTTGTCATTACTGTGTTCTCGTGGAGATCCAAAGCCTCCGGTTCGTCGGACACGCAAGTGGCTGACTTGGAAGCTTCGGCAGCTCGAAGAAATCCTGAACACCATGGCTGCCAATACCGAACAAGGCGTGGCAGCTGACGCCGCTGCTGGTCCCGCGGTCGCCACAGGTTGGAAAAAACCCTGTGCGCTGCTCCTGGGAGCTGAATCAGGGCCGATCCTCGCGGGAAAGAAACTCGGCGTAGCAACAGACGTCGACGCTACCTTCCAGGTTTCCGTTGTGGCCGATACAGATCCTTAGGTTGGTTTCTTTATCGAGTTCCCTCTCGGCGACAGCGACGAAGACGACGGTTTTGGCGTGTGCCATCGAGGTATGTTGCTCTCCGTGATATTATGCATCACCAATGATGAGATCTGCAATCTGGTCGCCCTTCCGAGCATAGCTGACAATCCCATAGTGGACAGAGCCTTCGGAGAGTTCGGTATCTTGAAACCGGTCGATCGTTATCGGATTACCGTCAAGTTTCCTCGTGGAGGGTTTCGAGCCGTCGTGGAAGAGCTGCCGGCCAGCATTCGCAGCCGCTTCCCCAATGCCGCGGAACAGGTGTCACTCGTCACCGTTCGTCTCAATGATGAACCGGTGAAGGTGGTCGGATTACACATGCCGTTCGCCAACCCAGGACACCCGAGCGAAGGTTGGATCCGCAGGAATGAACCGCTCGTCGATGGACCTGGCAATGGTCGGTTCACCCTACTTGACGTCCTAGAGCAGCGCACGTACCATTTCGTCGTCAAGTCTCCGTCGGGCCTTACAGACAAGTTCTTGAACGAGGATGTGCTGCCCCCTCCTTTCACCTACCCCTATGGCACCCAGCACTTCTGGGACAAGGAGCGCTACGAGAAGCAGCTGATTGACCTGAGAGGCGACCAGTTCGCGCCTGCATGGACGTTCGACGACAGCACTTCTCACCTGGCCGTCCTGACACAATCCCAAGTTCAAGATGCCATGTGGCTGGACAAGGCGGCAGCAGAGATCCGCTCGACGAAGTTTTCGGCATACTTCGTACAGGCAACGCGTGACAGCAGCTGTTACTATGTCGTCCTCCCTCTTACCAGAGAGTTCAGAGAGCAACACGATGCTGCGTGGCGCCGTCTTACCAGGAACGAGACCTTCCGGCTCAGTCTGTTCGACGATGCAAAGAACGAGAAACCAGCCGCAGACTGGGACGCCATGCTCGTCAGCTACCCCGAGGGCATCGACGAGCTCGGCGACAAGCATCCCTTCGCAGAGTACGAGCTGGCCCTCCTCGTCCGTCGCCCTCTTCCTACAGATGCGCAGCGCGGCCCCGAATTCGAGGTCATTACGTTCGAGAACCGTGTGTCCGCCGACGATGCGCTTGTCGAAAACGAGGGGAAATGGAACCGGGTTTCCTTGAACTTTGACGCACGGCTGTCCGACTGTCAGCGCAAGGTCGAGGCCGTGTGCCTTTTTGACCCGGATGCGAAGCCATTCAACCCGGCCGTCCTCAAAGCCGACAACCAGAGTGAGGCGCAAGTCTCGCTCCGCATGGCCCTGCATCGGGACCTCCTCCTCGGCGCCGGATTCGCCAACGCCTTGCGTCATGGCCAGAACGGAGCGCCGTCTGAGATGCCGTCTCTACCCGTCGTTAATCTCCTCGCCGTTGGCGACCCGGAGTACGTCAGCACGTTGATGGACGAGATGCTGGCTGACGACCGCGCTCGGTTCCCCAGGTACCTCAGCAAGAGGCCACTCGGACTCGGCATCATCACCGCAGTAAGTACCGTTTTCAAGATGGAGGCACTTTTGATCCCGCGCTAACAGACGTCGCAGGGGCCAGGCCACGGGAAGACTACAGCGCTCGCGGTCGGCACGATCGGCATGGCCGCAAGTCTTGGCAAAGTTTACGGCACCGCGCCCTCCGACGTTGCGGTAGACAACTTTGCCCGCTGCCTCGATCTGATCAGTGCCCGCGCCACCGAGCGCTTCAACCGGCGCCTGCATGGAGACGGCTTCACCCCTCGTGCCCGCTACCAGGTCGTCGTCCGTGGACACAATTTCGACGAGGAGATCGCCGCGTTCCTGCAATTGCTTAAAATCCCCCAGGGCGGCGATAATGCGGCGCCGAGCTCTGCCTGGAAGCCAGCGTCCAAGTGGAATCCACACCTGTCCCTTGCCTTCTGGCTTCTGGTTCTGCTGCGCTCCCCTGTGGTCAGAAATCTCCGCCCCGACGACAGCGAGGCCTTGCAGAAGCTGCGCAGTGACATCGGCAGCAGGGAGGGCATGGCTCGGCTGCGCAGCCTTGCGAGGCAGGAGATCGACTGGGCCGAGTACGCGAGCGGCGAGACGGTGGCTGAAGAAAAGATCCAAGGCATGCTTGCCGATATTCTTCAGGCCGCCGACATCGTCTGTACGACATCGGCTGAGTCCAGCCGAGAGCCGTACCAGCCGTGGAAAATCGAGACGGCGAAGGGCATCGCGGTCGACGACGCCTCGAACATGGACAGGCCCGACCTGTACTGCGTCTGGGGGAACACTCTGCTGCCCTGCCTCATGGCCGGCGACGACAAGCAGCTCTCGTCCGCCGACCCGACCTCGAAGGAGAAGGACGTAGAGGGCAACTCCCGCAACCGCCAAGGCCAGGACGGCAACATCTCCGCCCTCCAGTTCCTCAAGGCGAGCGGCTGGCCGGTCTTTCGCCTGCGGGCCCAGCTCCGCATGGCATGCGGCTTGTTCAATCTGGCGCACCAGGCGGACAAGCGGGATGATGACCCCACCTACGGCCCGGGCTGTGCCATCTACCTGCCAGCGCACGAAGCCGGCCGCGCCCTGGAGCAGCACGCCACGGCAAATTACGGCGTGACGCCGGCACCGGAGGGGACATTACGGGAGGTCTTTGTCCACTGCGCCGGCTCGCAGTGCTTCGTCAACCGGGCCACGCGGTCGAGATGGAACCCAGACCAGGTCAAGGTCGCCCTCGGCTTCCTCGGCGAGTTCATCTCGACGACCAGCGTGGACCCGGCCCAGCTCGCCGTCCTCTCGCCATACGAGGCCAACGCAGAGCTGGCCAACCAGCTCCTGGCGACGGACCCGCAGTACGCGGCGCTGCAGGGAATGCAGCCAGCCGCCACGGTTGAGTCCTTCCAGGGCAGAGAGGCCGGTATCGTAGCTATCATCCTCGGCACCACCCACGCTGCCGGCCCGGGCATTACGGCCGACGAGCAGCTCCTGAGCGTAATGCTCAGTCGCCACAACAGCGGACTCCTCATCTTCGGTGACACGAAAGTCGTCGGGCGGCCCGGAGGTGGAAATCGCGGGAAGGGCAAGAAGGGCAAGGCAAAGGGCAAAGGGACGAGTGCCAACAAGTTCCACGTGGTGAACGAGGCAGGGGAGCTCTCCTGGGTCAACGCGACCATGCTGCACAGCGTCCGAGCCAGAGCTTTGGAGGCGGGCCGTGTCATCCGTATCAACGTGCCGGGGCAGGAGGAGAAGGCTGCCGCTGCGACCCCAAGTGGCTCAGAGGCGGCATAGGGAGGCTGTTAGGATTAAGAGACATGCTGCACTGATACGGAGCCACTTGCAGGTAAAAAGTGAGACACGCTCTTTTGCGGCTGTTGTAGTATGAGGTAAACGATTTGTTTGAAGTTTACGTATGCTAGGAGGACCGTTCGTGGAGATAGGACCTCCCGGGGTACGATTATCTTGTATCTGACACTTGCTATACCTGGCCTCGTCTGTTTTGATGTGTTTCGTGACCAAGTTCAGACCGTCCTTTGCTCTTTTGCTCGTGATTCTTCCAGCTTAGCCTCAGATTCCGGCTTGTTCTCTTCCTCTTTCTGCGTGTTCTCTGTCGACTCATCCGTCTGGACTATTGTCCAACCGTCTTCGACGAGCTGGTCAAAGACGTCGGCATAAATGAGGTAGTCTGGAATGTGGCCGGGAATGAACCTCGTTTGCAAGTCGGCATAGTACACCATGCCGCAGACCTCGCCACGCTTCAATACCTCAGATTTAGCTTGTTTTGGCTTATCCACGGAACCGCATCGGACAAGCACAGAACCGCAGACACTATCTCGGGCCCGTGGCATCCTGTCTATCAACGGAGCATTCGTGGCATACACGCCTTGCATGGACTGGATATAGGCTACATTGTCAGAGGGCAGTGAGTTGTAGCATCCTGTTGGGTCATGGAGCTCGGGATGTGAAGCGGATCGGGGGCGTCTTCCAAGTGCAGCTCGCTTTCCATACCCTACTAGCGGCTGCAGTCCAGTGGCGAAAGAATCGATCGCGTACGTATCGCCAAGTTTCAGGTGGGTTGAGCGGATAAATGTCTTGGCCGAGACATCAACGTCCAAGAACTTGTTCTCAAACACGATACCGTCGTCGAGTTGTGCGAGGGCTATATCTGTCTCGCCCATCCGTTCGCGCACAAAGCCGACCGTAGTGCCGGTCTCAGTACCATCTTGGCCGCCGACCAAGCCCTGCGCGACCCGGAAGATTCTCTGCGCCTCGACGTCTCCTTGGCCAAACTTCCCAGGATATTTCTTAGCGTGCTCTTCCCAGTTGCGCCACGAGCAGGCGAGTCGCCATTCCTGGCCCCTTTCGACGAGAACGCCAGCCGAAACCGAGCTGAGCACCTCTCCATCTTTGCCGAGAGAACTGATCATGCTCCCGGGATAGAATTTACCTGCGGGCCAAACAGAGTATTGTTAGATTTGGACACACACCGTGTTCAAGGTTCGCAACGTACCATCTAGCCTGACATAGTCGGTCTCATCAGCCACGAGGTTTTCGAGCTTGGTAGGCTTCGGCGTTCTCTTGCAAGTCCTTCTAGTGGTATTTGGAAGCGGCCCCTTGAAATAATTTAAAAAGTACGGAAGCCCTTCGATCTTCTCCGGGAGGGACTTGACGCGCTTAACAAAGTCCTCGACGCTCATGTCGGGCAGCTCCACAACCAATGTATTCCATAGGAGGGATATGGCTTCGCAATCCGGGAACACACGATCGGCGAGATAGAGAATGACATCGTCTGGCGGCATTTTATAGCGTTCGATCTTGTCAAGCATACTCGGGTCGATCTGAATAGTGTCGGCCTGGCCGTAGTCGCCGATAACTGGATCAAAGTCAAAAGCAGTCTCGGCTGGCATCCAAATGGCAATTAAACCGGCGATCGAGAAAGGACGTTGATCTTCGGGAGGCATGCCGCTTTCACACTCGAGGATAAGAAAAGGCCCCAGGTACTGGATGCAAACAGCGTCGTACTGGTCCACCAGATACGTCTGGAATGCCTTCAAATGTTCCGCAGAAACGTTTCTTTTGGATATGTTGCCATGGGGTCCCAAAAAAGAGAACTCCAGAAACTCGACGGTGACTGTACATGGAACCGGTTCCTGAGGACTTGTCTTTGGCCGCTCCCCGGTTGCAGAGGCTCCGCGCTGCGGGACGGGGACTTGGTGAGTTTTGACAGGGGAAAATGAAGGTCTGGTTCGTCTCTTCTTGCTTGGGGTAATCGTAATCTGGGGTGTGAGAGAGGCCCTGGACGCAGCCGGTGGTTGGGCCATGACTGCAAACTTGGATTTGAGAGATGCGGGATGGGGATATTGTTTCCATCAAAAACATGGACGTAGGTATGGAAAGTTCGGAGCCTTTTTTGTGTGAGGCGACTAAGGGAAGAATCCAACTGAGTGATACCACACAGTGTCAATGGACTCTGGATTCTTAATGTCGTGGACAACTCAGAAGGATATCTCTGATGAGTTCGAACCAAGTCATATATATTTGAAAAAAAAAAAAAAAAAACGAAATGGCAAACTCGAGGCTTTCCCTTGCCCCCATTTCCTCCCTTTGCTAGGCAATCAACGTGGCAAGAACATACCGAAAACCAACACAAGAGGAAGAAAGGGATGTTGTCAGAAAACTCAATAACTAGTGCAAATGGTTCTCAAAGTGAGATACGCATGGGAAATATAATTTTTTTTTTAAGATATAGTCCTCCCTTTCACGCAACGCCGCTGCCGTCACATTATCCCATCCTCTGGATGGCGATAGCAGTTGGGCAACACAATCGAGAAATTTGTGGCGAATCGACTCTCGTTGTCCCTGTAGAACTACCGTTCTCTCGGTCTCTGCGTCCAGATCGTTTGTGTTCAAGCCCATCCTCTTCGTCGGCATCGTCTGCGTCGCCAGATTGAAACAAGTCAGTGTTGCTGCGGCTCTTGGTCAAATAATGTAAAATCCACGCAGCCCATAGAACGCGGGCGGTGCGCTCCTCGGATCCTGGAGTACCCTCGCTCACGGCTTCCATTGATGTAATTATCGAGAGTGTTAGGACGGTACCTGTTAGGGCGGTAAGAAAACGTAGAGAACAGAAGTATATTCTTAACAAACTAAATAGAGAAATAAGAAACAGACCAAGACGCAGACTTGAGAATTCTGTGGGCGACGCCCTCTTTATGCGACATTTACAAAGACACAGGTCAAATGGTGGGGGCTGGTCGTCACGTAACAGAGCGGGCACACTTTTTCTGATGGAATGATTTGTTTCATTGGACTTTTCCGATACAGATATGCAAGTTACGATACAACAGTTGGACGGCCCCTATTGGGCCATCGCCAGCAGCTTGGGCCAGTCCTCTTCGCGGTCAACGCGGAACTCGACGGGGCCCTTCTTCGTCTCGGCGTAGAGCCGCACACCCTTGAAGTAGACCAGAACGCCGCCGCGGCCGTCACCCCGCGCCGTGAGCCGGTACAGCGGGCGGCCCTCGGCGTGGACCTTCTTGCGCTCGGGGATGAACTGCAGGTCGTTCTCCTCGCACCACTTCTCGGCGTAGTGGCGGATGGACATTTCCTCCGGTTCGTTGGGGGTGGCCCCGGCGGACGGATTGCTAGCTTTGTCCTTGTCATCCTTCTGGCGGTCGTGGTGATGGTGGTGCTGGCGATGGTGGCTGCTGCCGTTGTTGTGGCGAGACTGGGACGACGACTTCAGCGCAGGACCCGTACTCGGCGGGTCGAGGAGCTGCCCGACGCGGTATGGGTCGTAGGCAGTGCTGCCGCCGCCGCCGATGTCGAGCGCCTCGTTGATCATCACAAGGCCCCGCTCAAACTCGGCCGCGATAGACGGCAGGCGCCGGAGGGACGAGGGAAATACCTCCTCGCTCCACCACTGGAACCACTGGGCCACCTGCTCTAGCGTGAGCAGGCCGGGCGTCGTTAGCAGGTGGTAGAGCGTCTCGTGCCACATCGGGAATACTTCCGCGACCACGACTTCGCCGATCATCTCGGGGGCCAGGAGGTCGAGCCACTGGAACTCGCCCGTGACGACCTCGAGGTAGGGCGCCTGGTCGCGCGGGTCCACGCGGAACTGGTCCCGCACGTAACGGGCCATGCTGGGCAGCACGTGGGACATCACCAAGGGCCGCCACTGGTCAGCACGGGTCCGGCTGTCGCCGCTGCTGCTGCTGCCGCCGCCGGGCCGCAGCACGCTCTTCCACTGGCGCAGGCCGGGCACGACGCCGCGGTAAAACTCCCAGACGTCGACAAGCTGCCGGAACTTGCGCTTCACCTCAGCCACGAGGCCGTCGGCGCTGGTGGGGTCGAGGTGCCGCTCAGGCAAGTGCTGCAGCCAGGGGAACAGCCACAGGTGCGGTAGGTTCTGGCTCTGGCTGCTCTGGCTCCGCCGCCGCTTGGGCTCCCACTTGGCCACGGCGTCGTCGAGCCGCCGTACGATGTCCTGCTCGAGGAGCTGCACGCGCACAAAGTCGGGTAACACGGGTGCCCAGGCCTCGTAGACCGCCAGCATGCTGTCCGTGTCGCGCACGACGTCCCACTGGCGCACGGCCGCAGACATGTGCGGGAGCCACAATTTGTAGATCATGGCCTCGTAGGGGGTAGCGGCTGATTTCCGCTTGCGGGACGGGAACAGCTGACGGTGTGCCTCCCGGCCCTGTAGGAATTTTCTAGAGGCTCCGTCCGGCCCAAATCCAAGCAAGCTCTGGATGGACAGCAGGCCGTCCACCATGTGTTGATTAGGGTCTTTCAGAGGCTCCCAGGCGTCAAGGGCTTGCTTGAAAAGAGGGTGGATGGCCGCCACGCTAATGTTGGCCATTGCGTCTTTCATGTCGTTGAGCGATGCGGCCGGGATGGTCTCGGCTGCCGCTTTGAGCTGCGCAATGGTGCGGTCCCACGCCTGCGTCCACTCGTCCGCGTCGCCGCGCAGCAGCGACAGCCGTGCAAACGCGTCCGTCATCACCTTGTGGCCATGGAGGTTGCTTTCGAGCTCGGCCAGTTCCTGCCTCTCCTGCTGGGCCTGCAGCTCAGCAAAGGCCTTGCGGTTCTGCAGGCTCTGCCACTCTTCGAGGATGGCCATAAAGTCGTTCTGAGCTCGCCGCGCCACTTTCCGCGATTCGGCCTGCTCCGCCGTCTCTTCTGTTGTGCCTGCTCCTGCCGCCGCTGGTGATGCTGCGGCCCCCGCCGCGCCGCTCGTGGGAGTCATGAGTCCCGACGACGTTGTCAACATCTTCCGGCCGGGCCCCGTCATGTCCAGGATGGGCGTGAAGGCTTCCGGGATGTGCAGGCCGGGCGCGGCTTTCTTCACCTCGTCCATTGTCATGTATTTTTTCTTGGACCGCTGTGGCGTGCTCGTGCCGCTACTCGTCGCGCCGCTACTGCCCACCATGGCCTTCCTCCTCCGCGCAGCCGCCGCTGCTTTCACCTTCTTCTCTTCTTCGTCCGAGTCGATCACTACCTCGCCCCGCAGCCGCGCCTGGCGCTTCTCTTCCTGCCGTTCCGTTTCTGACTTCTCCTTCACAGCACCCAGGCCGATACCCTGTGGCCGGAGGTTGGCCTCGATAATGATGTTGCGGCCCTGTCCTTCTTTGCCCAGGCCTTCGCCCTGGACGTAGCCCATCTTGGCCATCATGCGCGCGCCAAAGGACTTGGGGTTGAATTTGGATCCGCCACCGCCTCCTCGGCCTGCCGGCTTCGAAGAAAAGGCGCTGGGTCGTGCGGCAACTGGAGGTTTCTTTGGGGCCTGGCCTTGCACTCGGAGGACGGGCTCGTAGGCGGAGGAGGGCACGAAGCCGTGACCGAGCGGGTTTTGCGCGTCGATGGTCGCCGATGCAGTTGTCGTGGCCGGTTGAAATGATGGCGGTTTTGACCGGCTCTGGAACGACGCCGGTTCGAATCCAAGGCCCTGGGCGCGTGAGGCGCCTCCAAACCCGAGTCCCACGCCGCCGACCTCGTCGTCCTCCTCTTCATCGTCTTCTTCCTCCTCCTGGCCTGCTCCTCGCCTTGATGCGCTTCCCAACCCAAACCTGCCATCCTCCTCGCTTTCTTCGTCGTCGTCGTCATCCTCGTCGTCGTCCTCGTCGTCGCTCGCCTTCGCTTTCGCGCCGGACGACACAAAGCTCATCCCCTGCTTGCGCAAAGGCTTCCGCTGCTTCCACCTCCGACTCGTGTGGTCGTCCTCGCTCTCGGACCCAAAGATGCCCAGCGCCGCACTTTCTTTCGCGTTGCGGCCTGTCCGCCGCCGTTTCCGCGGGTTGAAGTCGCCAAACTCGCCGGCCACGGGGTCGGTCGCGGGCATTCGATACGCGTCGTTGTCCTCGTCCTCGTCCGAGTCTGAAGACGAGTACGCGTCGGCGCCCTTGGCCATTTTGGCCGGGTCAAAATGGAAGTCCATTTCTTTGGTTGTCTTCCCTTTCGGCGACGGGCTCTGTCGATGTGAAATCCACCTGCGTGGTGTTGGAGGGAAGTGCGCGGTGGCAAGCTTTACTCGGTGCCTATTCGCGACAAGCTATTTTGGCGATGGGTCCTTTTTTTTTTGGTTCCTTGCGCTTCGCTGCCTGCCTTATCTTATCGAAAAACGACCATCACGTAAGCATTGTGGGTCCACTTTTGTAACAACTGCACCATGATGCAGAAACAACAACAGCACCAGCAACTTTCGTCTTCTCTCCATCGTCATGACCTAAGCTTTATTCCCTCCCAATTCTGATTTGAATCCTTGAACCTTATGTTTTCCAACGATGGCCCCCAACACGGCCAACTCCATTTGGGCTTGCCGACGATGATTCGCTGTCAGCCTTGGTCTGCGATACGGCAAAGCACTTCGGTTTAGTGTCCAAGATGTGCGAGAAGGTCTACCCACCGATTGGATTCAAATCTCTAAACGTACAATAACCATGGCAACAAAACAGACGCCGAGCAACCTGCTAAGCAAGAGATGGACTTCGTTCGACGGCTGGGACTACGGCGGAATGAAAGATCGGCTAGAGAGAGACAGCACTCGCCACGATCAACAAAGCTACTATTGTCCGCCATGCCGAGCGAGTCCAGGGCGGCAAGAAACTTGTCATGAGTGAGCCATTCTCGGCGGGCCAGTACTGGATCTGCTTTGAGATGGTCGCGAAGGATGGGCGTGTGACCATTGCTCGAGTTCGTTTGCCGCGATATCCCGATGTGCCAGCCAGCGTCGCAGCTGAAGACGAGGCATATACCGTGACGTGCGAGGTTGCCACGATGGAGTTTGTGAAGCGCCGACTGCCTACTATCCCCATCCCTCGCATCTACGCCTACGAGGGTCCTAGCTCTCCGCTCGCTATCGAGGCCGGTGCAGCCTACATGCTCATGGAGAGTGTCTGCGGGAATTCGTTGCAGGACATTGCATTTGACATCTACAGCCTGCCAGTATGTTTCCGACTTGCATTTATTGACGAGTATTAGAGTAGCCGAGCCGACCAGACCCAGGTTGCGCAGCAAGACCATATCATGACGCAGTGGACAAGGGTGCAGGCGAGCTGGCAACCCTCGCATATCCCCAGATCGGGTCCATCTGTGCCGTGTCGTCTTCCGGTGAGCCAGAAGTTGGAAGATTGGTCGCCGCAGCCCTTGGCGAGCTTGGCGACGCGGGTCCCTTTTCGAGTGCGGTGGACTACTTCATAGCCATTGTGAACGCTGCTGCCGAGAGGTTAGAGGAGCCATCCTCCAAACTAGGCGCCCATGCCTTTCGAGATATTGTAAGACAAGCTTGTTTGGTGATCTTGGCCCCGCCGTCAAAGAGAGGCGGTTTCCCCTCAACCACATGGACCTCGGCACGCAGAACATCCTCGTCGACGACGATTTCAACTTCCTCGCCGTCATCGATTGGGAGTTTGCCCAGGCGGCGCCGTGGCAAGTCAACCACTACCCCATGCCGTTTCCGGAGCTGGCAATGGACATTGAGGGCATTCTCCAGGACCCGAACCACCTCGCCCACAAGAACGTGTCACGCCGGGAGGCGGCTCGACGGATGTACTGCGAAACGATTCGGGGTGCAGAACGAGCGCTCGCGGATGAGGTGCGAACACTCGGTGGCGCATCGTTCGCCGATGTTCTAAACAGCCCGGCGTCCAGGATCTATGCCTGCTTCACGCATCTAAGTTGCTCGCCGGAAGAAGACGCAGACCGGGCCCTTGTCCGAAAGATGGTGCAGCTTGCGTTCAAGTTAGACGAGAGCGGCATTGACGACTACATCCGCCAGACAGAGCAGCGAGAAGAAGCTTCTGGTGTCGAGGGGTAGCGTGGGCCGAATGCAGTTGCATGCAAGCGGCGTATGGAACTGCAAGCGACGTATGAAAAGGTGCAGGTGACCAGATGGATAGCTCGGCCTCTGTTCAGAAATGGCTAAAAACAGCTTGAAAGAGCTGAACTATTGGTCCTGTCAACCATGAACTACGTAATGCTCGTGCGCAGGCCCGTTGCTTGGAGGTGGCGAGGTGAGGGAAAGGGTGGTGCAATTCTTGTCCGCCGGCTTGGAATGTAACCGCTCACCGTGTCTAGTTCACAAATACACTGTGAAGCTGCGAAGAATCACGCAATGTGACTACCGTGTATAAACACATTTCGCACTGGTTTCCCACCTACCTGATCGCCGATCAGCCAAGGGAGAGCAAGCTCCTCCAACGAGCGCAAAGTGAACAAACAACCTAGACGTCTTTGGTGTCGGCAATTTCGCGGTCAGCCATTCGATGGGCTGATGTTTCGGGTGTCTTGCACTTCCAAAAGGGAACCAAGATGACGACAGTGGCGGATGAATAAGGGGAATTGCAACATGGTAATAAACAGCGAATGCCCCCTCAAATCGAGCGGGCGGTCGTTCCCAGCACCATCCAAATCCACCCAAGGCTATTCACAGACACGCCCTACAAATTCAATATTTACATCTACATTCATAATTTCTCTCGTCCAAAACCACTGACATCATGAGCGGACTCACCGACGAAGTTGTAACCGAGGGCCACGACCTCATCGACAGTGCCGAGCACGAGGCACAGGTAGGCAGGGGCAGTACATGGAGATGGAAGCGAGCGGTGTCCACACACAACTAACACGCACGCAGGCCGACCCCAAGGACTTCAAGAAGGTCCACCCTGTGGGTGAGACGGGCGGTTCCATCCTATCCGACAAGCCGACCGCCGCGAGCGGCGCCTCCGGGGGCCAGGCCTCTGAGCCAGGCGCGAGCAAGGCCCATCACGGCACGCTCGAGTCTAAAATGGAGGAGCTCAAGGAGAGGCTGCATTTGAAGAAATAAATGAGAGACCAAAAAACGGTGTTGTTCTGGCTTGCCACTCAGACTGAGAGGACATACACAAAAAATGCAATGTGCTGGCGATGCCCCCCCCCAACAATCAGTAGGATGGAAAATGACTTGTATGTTCCGTGGCAGGCAGAACTAAATTGAAAAGAAGAATGGGTCAATCATGACGCTAAAGTGCGCATCGTACGACTGTTTTCACTCTGTCGTATGAAGCTAAAATGTCATTGACTACCAGACAAACTATCGGCATTGGAATAAAAAAGAGTTCAAATAAGACTTGACTAGAGCTATGAGTTGTTTCACGACTAATGTGCCCTAATCGAATGGTTCTGAACTTGGGGTGAGAAAAAGAGACGAACATAGGAGAAATAAAAAACTTGGTAAAATTGGATTTTCTCGACTTTGAAGTGGGAGCTGATCGCGGAAAAACAGAAGGATCTCCTTAAACGTACACGGCATTTTTTTTTTCTGTGCATTGCGTGCTGCTCTCTCTTTCAACCCGGTCGATGAAGGACAGTAGAGGGAAAGAAGTGGGAAACACTCCCGTGCCTTCAACCCTTACTGGGAGCCCTTGGCAGGGGGGCCGGCCGGGGGGGCACCGGCACCCGGGGCGCCAGCCTCACCGCCGTTGAACTTGCCCTTGTGGCCCTTGTGGCCCTTGTGACCCTTGTGACCCTTGTGGTCCGGCTGGGGCTGCGCGCCCTCATCCTCACCCTGCTCAGGCTCCTGGCGCTTGCCGGCAGCTGGAGGAGCAGCGGGGGGAGCACCAGCGCCGGGAGCACCGGGAGCACCGACACCCTTGCCCTTGCCGCCCTTGTGGCCCTTGTGGCCCTTGTGGCCCTTGTGGTCCGGCTGGGGCTGCGCGCCCTCATCCTCGCCCTCACTGGGCTCTTGGCGCTTATTGGCCGGGGCAGCCGGCGCGGCAGCGGGGGGGCCACCAGCACCTGGGGCCGTCGGGGCACCCGTCGGGGCACCGGCACCAGGAACGCCAGGGGCGCCGGCACCGGGACCGCCGGGGGTACCGAAGCCCTTGCCCTTGCCGCCCTTGTGGCCCTTGTGGCCCTTGTGACCCTTATGATCCGGCTGGGGCTCGTCGTCGTCGCCCTGCCCGGGCTCCTGGCGCTTGCTGGCCGGGGCAGCCGGGGCCGTGGGAGAAGGAGGAGCGGGGGCTCCAGTAGGAGGGCCGGTACCCTTGCCCTTTCCTTTGCCCTTGCCCTTACCCTTGCCCTTGCCCTTGCCGGGACCGGGGGCCGAAGGGTCGGTGGGGTCACCATCCGTCTGGCGGGCCGCAATGTCGACATCGTTATGGCCGTGGTGGCCGTCGCCGTTGTGCGGCTGCTGGGGCTGCTGGGGCTGCTGCGGCTGCTGCGGCTGGCCGTTGCCGTAGTGGCCAACACCGCCGGGGTGACCGTTGTTGTTGTTGTTATCATGGCGATCATGGTCATCACCATTGTGGTAGTGGTTGGGGTCGCCACCGGGGTGGTTGTTGTTGTCGTGGCCGGGGCCCTGGGGAGCGACGTCGGTGGACGCGTCCTGGACCGGGGCAGCCACGATGGACTGGATGGCCGTGGCAGCCAGGAGGGTGACAAGAAGGTTTCTCATTGTGGCGGTGGCAACGAAGAAGACAAAAAATAACTTTTGTTTAGGAGTGGAAGGTGATGAAATATTTATTTATTCTTGTGATGCTTGAGCTCGCGTCCAGTTGCCCGAGAGAAGTTGCTTTCGAGTGGCTGCTGGTCCAAGAGAGGCAAGCAGAAGAGAAAGGGGTGGCGGAGCCTCTTATTTATATCTGGAAGCGGATGACAAGAGAAGTATGTTCGAGATGCGGAGAAGGGAGCCCATTTGCGTAGAACAGGAGGCACTATGGCCTTGCATCTGGAATGCACAACGCGGAAGCACCATGCGATAGATTAAGTGATTGTTACATGCGAAGCAGAAAGCAAGATGCAATAACCAAAGAGACTAAAAACAATAATCAACAACCGCCTGGCCCGAGCAGCCAGTCTACGCAAGCCCCAATATCGGCTCAGAGTCCCTGGGTTACCCCCGTCTGTCGGCCGCTTGCTCCGCTCATTTGGGTTCCGTTCATTTGGCTTTCTTGTTGTGTTTTCTCGGTCACGATGCTCCTCGGAGTCCACTTTGGAAAAAAAGAACAACAACCGTCAGAAGACACAAAGAGGAAACACAGTACAACGGAGCAAGAACGCGTGGCTATTTTTTGTTTCTCTGTATTGTGTTTTTAATTCTCCTCCGATTTCTTCTGGGGCGGGGGACTGTTCAGGTTATTTTTGTCCTCACCCAGTTCAACTTATTTCTTCATTTATTAAACAGTCTGGCTATTGGAAGAATCTCGAATAAATATAAGTTTGTCAAAATCAGAACTCATCGAAAAAAAGTAGATATGCACACCATTACGCCGCCTGTAAGCAATCAAAGCAAGACAGAAGCGACTTGCGTAGTGCCCGTAGAGTAAAAGCTGCATGCGCACGATCAGCACCAATTAAGGGAAATTCGCTCACCGTGCCGGCGTTTACGATGGCGAGCTCGGGGCGTCTGCTTTCGTGGCCGACATTGCTTTTGTCGTCAATCATTTCTCCCCCAGGTGGTGCAAGAATAGCCTAAGGCGGTAGAGCATAGACTTGCCAATTCTAGACCATTTCAAGAGGGTAAGATAGCGACAACGAGCGTCAGCAAACGCAACGGAAGGCGAATGCAACTTCAACTTGGCTGTAGAGACGTAGCTACGATGTGATTATTGTCTGCCATGCTGCATAGTCTGGTGTCTTTTCGCTATTTGCCTCTCGTCGTTCAGAATTAGAAGCAAGGGTTTTCCTGTAGTCGAAAGCCCGCATAGCAAAACATATGATGACCTTATCATTGAAACAGGGCAGTGTTTGGGAGGCCAAGCTATTGCCAAGGGAACTTTCCTTCTCTCTGGGTCCCCAAAGCCAGGAATGCGCCGGTGTGGCTATTTTAAGAAACGCGTCCCTATAATTCCATGCTTTGTTTACGTCTCTTGTTTTCTTTTAATTAGTCTGCCTTTATTGCACCATCTTACCCCGGGTACTATAAGGTTTGAATTTTAAGCACCTTTCTTTTCTCCTCTTCTAGACCCCAGATAATTTTCCCTCCACTTGGCACTGAGCTTTCGTTTCCCAAAATGGTTGTCCCGTCTCTGCTTTTCCCTCTCCCCACTTCCAATATACAGCCCGCAAAATAGCCAAGGAGAAAGATCTACAGCCCCATTCTTATATTGTAGAACGAAGAGGCGGTCTCGGCCCTTGCCCAATTTTTTTTAGCCTTTCTGCTTGTGGGATGCAGCCGCTTTCGTGACGAGTCTATTCTATGGTGGCCTTTTCTGTCGACATTTGCCAGCCGCATTACGTACTCTGTTTCGCACACGCCACAGGGAATGGAGCCTCCAATATCGGAGAAGAAGCATGTTTCCCTGCCCGCACCGTCTCCACCGAGTGGTCTGCATGACATGAGTCTGATCGTCCCCGTTTGTCGTCGTCAGCCTCGCAGCCCCAAGAAGCACAGGCGGGACGGAATTCGCCAAGCTTTTCGCAATAGGTTAAATGGAAGGAAACCCCTGCCGCACGGGGCCTTTAGCCCCGAATCCAACGTTTCACGGAGCTAAGCTCGGGCTTGCGGGCGTAGCAGTACATGAACACGCATCCATCATTAACAGATGATGCATAGGGCTGTGGTGGTGATCGTAGCAGAGCAAAAGTTGCCAAGAGAGGAGATCGTCGCATCGGGCGGGCCTTCTAACCTCAGCACAAAACGAGGGACAGGAGTTCGACGGACAAGCCGACTACATTAGATATTGTCACTGCTGGAGTTGATGCCTAGTTCGACGAAAAAGAGTGAAAAAATAGAACAGAGCATTGAGTAAAAAAAAGGACTGTCCAAGCAACACAGCAAGCTCTTGTATATTTTGCAATTCTCGCGTCTTGGCGTCCACGTAAGACATCTTCGGCCAAAGTGGTTTGACGTCTCCTCCTCTTGAGCTCCATATCCGCTATGGCTATGTTGGTGACGACGAAACGAGGCATACACAGGCACGAAAATCACGCCAGGAACGCAATGACATGATTATGCTATCCATGTCACTCCCGTTTTATCGACATACGTCGTGATCGTCGGCTAAAGTTGCCCTAGAGAGCAAAAATGGCAGGCTTGGCGACTCGACATCACGTCTGTTCTAGTTGGAGATTTCGTGCTCTCGGCCTGATGCCTCGTCTAATTTCACCTTTTAGAGGAGTGCTGGAAATTAGACACGAGGACAATAAGAAAGCAAGGAACAGAATTTGAGCCCCCATACAGTGGATTACGTCAAGCACATCTAAAAATAAGATTCGAGAACGTGAGGCAAGTTCTGCATGCGTCACATCGTGATGGAGAGAACAACGTTGCACGTCCAATTTGTAGTATTTTCTCCACGTTGACATGGTTTCTGTCGCCCACCGGTTGCTTTGGCGAGAAATCGAGCTTTGCGAGGAATGAAGATGCTTTCGGATGAAAATAAAAAGGGAAAGGGAAATACACTGAGACTCTGCCTCATTTTGAAGATCTCCGCGGCGAAACGTGCAATACCTTTCACAATGACCAAAATAAACTTTGCACCCCTGGTCAAAAAAAATTAAAAATCAAGAGAGAGAGAGAGAGAGAGAGAGAGAGAGAGCAGAATAAAATACCTAAGGAAGAGCGCCGCTACCGTACGGCTTCTTACCTCTTTATTCTTGGTTCTCGATTCTTGTGCTGGTTTGTATATTTACCAGTGCGAGGCCACAATTATCGGAACTGGAAGCGAGAGGCTTCGATACCAAACTTTGCGCCACTTCGCATAACATAGGCAGAATAAAAAGGTGTACAGAAAGGACGACGACCATAATGTCAAATGTTAAAGAGGATTGACTTGGTATTTTTTGAGGCCTCGTCTCTACCGCTTCTCTTTACCTCACCTACCGACCGACCGCCCATTGTTTGGAGATGTAAGAGAATTGCAAATACGTCCTCGTGAAGATTACTGCAGTCTCATTCTTGCGGCATGTTTTTTTTCTCTCTCCTAGACGTATTGGATGTTATGTTTCCAACCATTATATTACGGTTTTCTATTTCTATTTTAACAAAAAAATATAAAAATCAAAACAGGAAGGCCTCACCATAAGGTTATTTAAATTTGATTTTACAATTTTTACGAAATAAAAAGAACCAAAAAAAAAGAAGAAGAAGATAAAAAAATGCCAAAAGAAAAAAAAAGCAAAAAAATGTTGAGAATTCGAAAGTCTGCCTCTGTGAAGAGGCGCATCAGGATTTGAGCCCGATGCGGGGGTCGAACCCGCAACCTTGAGATTAAGAGTCTCACGCTCTACCGATTGAGCTAACCGGGCGTTCGATCTCATTGATGATTGGTGACAGCCGCTAATCGGGATTATGGAGGACAGAGTGAGCGAGGCCGGCGCGGCACGTGCCTTAGCTTTTGTCTGCAGTCACCAGAGCTGTATTTACTGAAAAACTACAAAAAGCGACAACAGCAAGCATTCAGGTTGTAATAAAAAGCCGGTGTCTTCGTCTGTCATTCTTGTGTTTGGATCTGGGAACATCTCGGCCCCGCGCACCACAAGACCTGCGGTGTCGCCCGGCCGGCTACGGCGCAAAGAAAAGACAGTCCGCCGGGAATACAGGCAGCCAGAAAACACGCGTGTATTGATTCGCTGCCCTTTTTGGGGCATTCATTCTACGGTATTGTCGGGGGTTCTGCATGCGTCGGCGGAAAAATGCTCCATGAAGGGGGTAAGCACTCATTGCATTGGAGGGCTAGCCGGCAGAGCAGGGCCACATTGGGGAAGCTATTCCTCCTGTCGTATCTTCGCAAGTGATGACCCTCCCTTTGGAGCTGAGCTGACGCCGGTCCTGCTGTCGCTTGGTGGGTGCTGTGGGTGCTTGAGAAAGTTGCTGGCGCCAGCGAGATTCCGCTTTCGTAGTAGCGAAAAAAAAAGCGATGCCTTCTTACCTAAGGTCGCGAGACACGGGGAGCTACTTCGCTGTTGTATGCAGCTGCAGTAGCATGGCAAAGTAGCTTAGTGCCTGAGCCCACAAGGCTGGCCCCACTGAAATTTTGCCTGTTCGGGGTGCTGTCGTCTCCGAGTCCGTCTCCGCTGATCAAAACCTTAACGGCGGTAGTGGGTGCCCTGAGTAAGGGCGGACGACAAGAGGGGGGATCAGCAAAAGGGGAAAACCAACCGGAGGAATAAAGAAACCAACGGCGCGTCGTCATCTGGGAGCTGGCGCCAGCCGCTGTGTGCCCCTGGCCCTCTCTTGTTGTCGTCGTCGTTCGTCTTCCCATTGAAATACCGGCCGCCCTCCGTTTGTTCTCTTCGCAAACGCCAAAACGCCAAAACGCCAAAACGCCAACATCCCGTCTTCCGCCGCAATCTCCGGGAGCACCGTCTTGACCTTCTCCTCCTCCTCGCCTGCCACCACCACCACCACCACCGCCCACTATGGAACAGGCGACGAGCGTCACGGTCGACAAGCACGAGGGTCTCGGCCCTGCGCCCGAGACGGCCAAGAGCAAGCCGCACCACGTCCTGCACAAGGACGGCACGACGGCCAAGTTCCGCAACCCCCACGACTCCTTTGTCGACGGCCTGGGGCCGGCCGGCACGCTGGGCTTCTTTGGCTTTTTTCAAGTGATCGGCACGATGATTCGGTGCGTTTTGTTCTCCAGGCTCGCACTTTTTTTTCCCCAAACGCGTAACTGACCCCCTCAGGTACCGCATGGCCGGCAAGCTCACCATGCCCGACACCTCCCCGCCCACCGTGACCGTGCGCAAGCCGACGTTTCTGCCGACGCGCTTCCCCGACGCCAAGGCGGCCGACGCCGACGGCACCTCCGAACACCCCCTCCGCGCCACCTGGCTCGGCCACGCCTGCTACTACATCGAGTTCCCCACGGGCCTGCGCGTGCTGTTCGACCCCGTCTTCGAGGACCGCTGCTCGCCGATGTCGTTCATGGGGCCCTCGCGGTTCACGCCCGCCCCCTGCGTGCTCGCCGACCTGCCCGCCGTCGACGCCGTCGTCATCAGCCACAGCCACTACGACCACCTGTCGGGGCCCTCGGTCCAGACGCTGCGCAAGCACCACCCGCGGGCGCACTTCTTCGTGGGGCTCGGGCTCGCCGACTGGTTCCACCGCGCCGGCATCGACGCCGTCACCGAGCTCGACTGGTGGCAGGACGCCGAGGCCACGGTCACGCTGCCGCCTCGTCCTTCCTTGTCGTCCGCAGCTCCGTCCGTCGCTGGGTCTTCTCCTGCAGCTCCTCCCGCCGCCGCTGCTGCGCCGGCGGTGCTCAAGGCCCTCGTCTCGTGCCTGCCCAGCCAGCACACGTCCGCGCGCTCGCCCTTTGACCGCGACCACACGCTGTGGTGCAGCTGGGCCGTCTCGTCCGGCGGCCGGTCCGTGTACTTTGGCGGCGACACGGGCTACCGCTCCGTCGACAAGGACCACGAGGAGATCGAGGCGAGCGTCAAGGACCCCACGGACGCCAAGGCGGTGGTGGCCGCCGACGAGGCCGTGCGCGCCGTGCGCCCCGGGTGCCCCGACTTTGCGCACATCGGCCGGCTGCGGGGGCCCTTTGATGTGGGCCTGCTGCCGATCGGCGCGTACAAGCCGCGGACGCTGTTCTCGGGGATGCACGCGGACCCCGTGGACGCCGTGGACATCTTCCGGGACACGCGGTGCAAACGGGCGATGGGGATCCACTGGGGCACGTGGGCGCTGACGACGGAGCCGGTGCTGGAGCCGCCGCAGAAGCTGCGGGAGGCGCTGCGGCGCCGCGGGCTTCCGGAGACGGGGGTCTTTGACGTGTGCGAGATTGGTGAGAGCCGGGAGTTTTGATGAGGAAAGAAGGGGGAAAGAGAGGAAAGAGAGGAAAGAGAGGAAAGAGAGAGGAGAGAGAGAAAAGAGAAGGGAAATAAATGGGACGGTAGCTATGTATGATTACTATACCACTTTGTTTTTGTAGAGTGTCTGTCTTTTGGATGTCAGATTTGGAATCATTTTTTTTTTTTGGCTTACTACTGCCCTTGCTACTACCCTTGCTCTTTTGGTCTCCGTCATTTGTCATTTGCCTCTCTTGAATACGATTTTGTTCTATTAGATGCAAGCTACGTTCTGACCCACTTCCCAGCCTGCTCGTATAAATAATAACAGCAAAAGTCCTACTCTACTCGTATCCCATTAGCCCTCCTGTGTCTTGGTCTGCAATTAATGTAGGATTGCGCTGTTGCGGCCCTGATCCACCGGATTTTGCGGCTTCAGCACCGAGGGAAAATTCTCATCGAGTACGGAGTACAGTGTACCACACGCAACGCCCATGTGACAAAAAGGGGTTTCTTTTTTCCTTGGCTCGCCCGTTAAAGGTTAAATAGAGGTACGCTTAGATTTGTATAACTGCATTCCGTGCATCTCAATTTTGATCTGTCTTGTTTGGAAAATATGATATACCTTACGGAGACTCTTCTATCTAATCTATAAACTTCATGATTATATACTGTTCGGTACCGCCAGTCATTGTTAGATGTCTGTCCTCCCCTTCTAATTTGATTCTATGCGATTATATGGCGAGCAAATAATAGAAAAAAATACAACTTCTTGGTGCCAGAAGATTCCATCGACCAACTAGACCTTCTCTCCGCCGGGCGGCAAGGACCAAGAAGTCCCTGGCGGGCACCTACGGCCTGCTGATCAGGTGGCTGTTGTACAGGCTGTAAGACAAATTAGTTTCATAGTTGTTCATCTGGCGTCCTTGGGCGGTCACGACGATGGGGCTTTCATATTTACCTGATGTCCTCCTGGTGCTCCAAGCCCTTGGGGCGGTCCGGGTACGACGACTCTTGGGCTCGTACCGTGCCGTTCACCGGGCCGCTGCTCGCATACAGGGTCGCGCCGGCCTCGCCGTCGTCCACGGTGATCGCCGTGCTCTTCCGCTTCTTGCTGCCGCTGCCGTGCAGCTCGCTCAGGTGCTCAAAGTAGTCGTCGGGCACGGGAGTCCTGTACTGGCCGCAGAAGACGCCGACCTCAAAGTCCGTCACCTGGCTCTTGCCGTCGGCGGCTTCCAGGCACGCTGCTTTCAGGTCCTCCAGCGTCTGGAATACGAGGGCGTCGCACTGGATCAGGTTGGTCATCTCTTCCAGCGTCCTGCCGTGCGCGAGGAGCTCTGACGGGGAGGGAGCACTGTGTCAGCATATCTCCTCGTTCATCGTATTAAATATGTATGAAAAACCATATGCTTACGAGCCGGGTCGGCAAGGTCAATGCCGTGCTGGAAAAAAGAGTCGGTTAATAATCACATTTCCGCAAACGCCAACTTTCGAGGCGGAGAGAATTCTTACAACGTGGGGATGAGTGATTTCTGGGCTGCAAGATACGAGAACGATTCGCTTCGCCTCGCATTCCTTCACCATTTGGACCTAAATAAAAGATAAAAACAAGTCTGGTAAGCCGCGTGTTTCATGGGCGTAGAGATGGGGGAGAAGATCACATACGATCTCGCGCGAGGTCGTCCCCCGCACAATGCTGTCGTCGACGAGACACACGACCTTGTCTTTAAACTCGGATGCAATAGGTGACAGCTTCCGACGGACGCTTTGTTGCCGTGCCTTCTGGCCAGGAAGCTGCATTAAAAAAATCAGCTTGTATTCCAACGGCTGGGGATTTATAAGGGCGAGGAACGTACAATAAATGTGCGGTAGACGTATCTGTTCTTTACAAACGCGTTCGAAAGCGGCTTGTGTAGCTCCTGGGCTAGCGTGGCGGCGGCCGTATTGCTCGTCTAGGTGCAGGAAGATTTGTGAGTAAGGGCGTGTCGCCAAAGGTGTAGTATAGCCAAAAATGAGCCAAAAATGCCTACCTCTGGTATAGGAACAACTGGAATGGCGACGAGGTTAGCAGCGGCCGCCAGGCAGAGAGTTTAAATGCATTGCCACACGCTTGGAAATGAGCAACTTACTAACGTCGATATCCCGAATCCCATCTTCTCCCAAGACCTGCCTCATCCTGTGTGCCAGCTTCGACCCCATGTTCTGTCGGCTGCGATGGACAGAGATCCCGTCAATCACGACATCAGTTCTGGCAAGGTACAGATACTCAAACAAATCAGGCGTGTAGGATTTTGCTGGGACGATTTGCGAAAAACGGGGCGCCTCTCCCTTCTTGATAAACACGGCCTGACCGGGTAAGATGTCCACAATGTCCTTGAACCCAAGCTGCGTCAGGGCAATGGATTCCGAGGCAAGGAAATAGTCCGTGGCGCCTTCTAGCGTTTCTGATGGCCGAGATCCGAGACACAGGGGACGAATGCCGTTCGCATCGCTAACAAGTCGGCCAGAGAGATTAATTAGGCGTTTTACGACAGGCGCGGAGGAGGGGGGGGGATGACGTACCGAAACCCCAAGATACCAAAGCCGGCAAGCATGGC
Organism: Sporothrix brunneoviolacea; assembly: GCA_021396205.1. NCBI lineage: Eukaryota > Fungi > Ascomycota > Sordariomycetes > Ophiostomatales > Ophiostomataceae > Sporothrix > Sporothrix brunneoviolacea. The sequence continues at coordinate 117,978 of WNYD01000012.1, read as the reverse complement.
GGTACAGGCATAGGCGCCATAGCATCGGGCATAGACCTCGCGCAGGGCAGTAAAGACGTCGTCGATGTTGGCGCGGGCCTTGCCAAGCTCGCCGAGCGCATGTGCGAAAATGTTGAGCCTAGAAGATCGATCAGGGTCAGAGGTTAACGAATGGCACACACAACACATAGAAACGCGAGCAGCGCAAGCCACGAGATGATCGTCTTACAGAAGTTCCGAGTCCGAGTCCGTGTTCACGTGGCGCCGAGCCTCAAAGTCCAAGAACCGGACTAGATCCTTGGCATTGGTGAGGTTTCCGTTCACGCCCATCGACAGGCCATAGGGCGAGTTGACGAAGAAGGGTTGCGCTTCCGCTCTGCAAGTTGGAGGTCACTATTAGCAGGGGCCTGGTTGAGGGAATGACCGCGATAGGAGTCCAAGTCCTAGTCGGGCGTACGCAGAGGAGGTACCCGCGGTCGGGTACCGCACATGGGCAATACTGTCAACATTAGCTTCTATTCTCTTGTTGCAAATAACTGAGAGCCTGACAGCGGTGGACATATTAATTACCCCATGAATCCAGGCAGCGTCAGTGTCGTCACGCGTTTGCCCTCGTCGAACACTTTGCTGGCCATGCCGAGGCCCTTGCACTGATACACCCGTCCGCCCTGGCACACTGCGATACCGGCGGCATCCTGTCCGCGCTGCTCCTTGCGTCAGAACTGCCCTTTGCCGTGTAGAGACTTGTTGGCGACCCGGTGTCATACTCACATGCTGGAGGTAGAAGAGACTCTCGTGAAGCTCGACGGCGGCCGAGTTGCCTTTCGGATCGCCCAGCTGTCCAAACAGTTAGCCTGCTTCAGCTCCTGTGGTTCGCCTCCTACGTTCTTGTCGGTATTGCCGTCGCTTGACGCATACGTCTCTCGGGACAGGGATCACTTGAGCTGTCCGGGTAGTGACACGGCGGGGAGAACACACCAATACAGCCGAAACACCACACATCGTGCTAGTGCTGCGGTGGGGTCGTTATCGAAGTTTTGTAGCGTACAGGCCGACTGAGCGGAAAGGTTAACAAAACCAAAGTATGCAATGGCCTCGCAATGCGTCGTGGGACGGTGACAATACACTGTTCGCTCAAGCGGCGGTGACGACTCCTGGCATATTATGCTGTACTACGTAATAAATCGCGACCATGAGTTTTTCAACATGAAAGGCGAAATCTTTGACGAGCGATAAGTAATCCGGACCGGCAGATAATCCACCATCACATCGGCCTCTAAAAAACGTACTAGACATGTTTAGTCATAATCAATCGCAAATACGCTTCTCTCACACGAGGGCGTGGTAGAAAACCACCGACCTCACACGCCCACAGCTCTTTACTTTTTTACCATTTGTTCTATTAGATGCAATCTACGTCTGGCCCAATTCCGGCCTACTCGAATAAACAATAACAACAGAAAGCCCTACTCCCTGCTCTACTCGTACCCCATCAGCCCCGCCTCCTGCGCCTTGATCTGCAGCGCCAGGAACCGGCTGTAGTACCGCGCCAGCGCCAGGTTGCCGCCCATGTACCAGTAGCCCGGCTGGCCGCTGGCCCGCCACATGGTGCGGAACTCGCCCTCCGCGTCGAAGCCCCAGACGTCGCGGCAGGGGTCGGCCAGCGCGTCGCCGAACAGCACCCGCGTCTGCGTGCGCATGTTCTGGTAGCCCGTGGCGAAGACGACCACGTCGGCGTCGAGCTGCGTGCCGTCGGCGAAGGCGAGCCCCCGCGGGGTTATTTTGGAAATGGCCTGGCCCGACTTCACCTTGATCTTGCCCTCGATGATCAGCTGGCTGGCGCCGACGTCGATGTAGTAGCCGCCGCCGCGCTGGAAGTACTTGAAGAACAGGCCCGCGCCGTCGGTGCCGCGGTCGAGCCGGAACCCGACCTTCTGGAGCCCCTCGAGCAGCGGCGTGTCGTGCGCGATCGCCAGCTGCGTGACCTGCACCTGAGCGGCCTTGGCGAGCGCCGTCGGCGCGCTCCACAGCAGCAGGTCGGCGTCCTCGCAGGGCAGCTTCGCCTGGACGGCCTCGGAGTAGAGCGGCCCCAGGCTGATGTCGGCGATGGCCTTGGACGAGACGACGCACGTCGACGAGCGCTGCACCATGGTGACGTCGTAGCCGTTCTCGTACAGGTCCTGGGCGATGTCGTGGCCCGAGTTGCAGGAGCCGACGACGATGGCCTTCCGCTTCGCGGACTCGCCGGGGGGCGGCGGCTGGGCGCCCGGGAACTCGGAGCTGTGGCAGAGCAGCTCGCCCTCGAACGTGTCGAGCCCGGGCACCTCGGGCATGTTCTTTTTGCCCGAGTGGCCCGTGGCCTGGACCACGTGCTGGGGGTGGAACACGCGCGTCTCGGTGGCGCCCGTGGCCGGGTCGACGACGCGCTCGAGCGTGACGTCGTACCGCTTGGCGGCGGCGTCGTACCGCAGGCTGCGGATCTCCGTCCGTGTCCACACGTCGAGCTCGAGCAGCGCCACGTACGCCTCGAAGAAGTCGGCCAGCTTGTCCTTGGGCGTGAAGACGGGCCAGAAGGCCGGGAACGGCATGTACGGCATGTGGTCGAACCAGATGGGGTCGTGCAGCACCAGCTGCCGGTACCGGCCGCGCCAGTTGTCGCCGACGCGCTGCTCGCGGTCGACCATGAGCGCGCGCACGCCCAGCATCTTGAGCCGGGCGGCGAGCGTGAGGCCTCCCTGGCCGGCGCCTTTTTTTGTTAGCGGGACGGACAATACAGTACCCGGGGGGGTTATAGAGAGCCGGCGTAGGGGCGAACGTACCAATAATCAGCACCGACGGCTGGTCCGCCGCAAAGTTGGCGTCCTCGTCGCGCTTCTCCCGCCAGTTCTTCATGTTGCGCCCGCCACCGTGGCTGGCGCCCTTGGCCCGCCGCGCGCCCAGCGGCTGCTCGAAGCCCGTCAGCTCGTGCAGCGCCGTGTAGAACGTGAAGATCTTCCACGACCTGGACGCCTCCTCGTAGATCAGCCGCACGACGCCGCGCCCCGTCCCCGCTGCGCTCGCAAACGTCGTGTAGGCGAGGACGCAGGGGCTCTTGCCGAAGACGTCGAGCTGGGAGACGGCGGGGGCGCGGTGCGGCTGGGTCTCGTCGAGCTCGACGCTCGTGAGCTGCTGCTGCGTCGGCTGCTGCTTCTGCTGCTTCCCGGCCAGGAAGGCGGCGATCTGCGCGGGGCCCTGGACGGTGCGGAAGTCCCACGACACGGCCAGGTGGTCGCGCCAGAGGCCCTGCTCGGCGAAGAGGGCGGCCGCGCTCGCAAAGTCGCGCGCGGCCAGGTGCTTGCTGAGAGCCGCGATCACATCGGCTGCGACCTGCCGTGCGTCGGTGCCGGCGGGGATGGTGGTGGCCGGGAAGGCGGCGGGCGGGATGTTGACGGAGCCCGCCTCGATGCGGTTGTCGTGCGGCAGGCGGTCGGCCAGGGTGGCGGCGGTGGAGCCCATGGTTGTGGTGGCGAAGAGAGGCGACAGTGAAGAAAGTGTTGTGATGGAGCGTCAAAAGCCTGCAGGCCTGGTGGTCCACGGGGAAACAAATCCGGGCAGTTTTTACCAAAGGATCAATGCTGTAGGCCCTTGTTTGTCTTAGATGTCAATGGGTATTCTTGCATTGCCTTTCCAACTTGGCCACCTTGTCTGTTATGCCTGTCGTCTATTTAACTACGTAGCCAACGCCCAACGCCAAAGGCCTACTCCGCCCACCCGATTTTGTGATCGAGGAGCTACCCCACGTTCCACACACATGCAAGCTCCGTCTGTCCACAGCCATTATTATTTGCGGCCATGCTATGCGGGGCGGCAAAAGACGGAGATGCCAAGAAGATCCCCCACCACGAGCTCGATCTCGACTGAGCGAGTCCGGGGAGGCGGAGCCGCAATTCGAATCACGCTGGTGAAGGCACGACTCAATGGGGGGGTCCCGAGCTAGAACTGTGTCTACTAATCCATGTAGAAGAGCTGTGCTATGGTGAAATGTATAAAAACTGCGCTCTGGGAACCGCACCCGGGCCACGGGAGGCCACACAGTTCTGGCAAACGGAGAGACAAGTCACGAGTAGTTCTGTTTCGGGTGCTGCTCTCATTTTACGACAACGACGATGACGACGACGACGAGTGGCCAAGACAATGGCTATGCCCTGGAAATAACATGGCTTGGCGATCTCGGGCACGAGGAGAAGTGCGAGTGCTCTTGATGAGGGGAAGCCTGCTAGCTATCAGGGTGGAGGAGAAGACGCACACAGAAAGCTACCGCTGCTGTTGCTGCGGAGGGAGTGCCGTTGATCCCCACGGGGAGGCTATCGTGTGCCCGGCGGGTCTGCGCAGCCGGGGGCGACCTAAGGGCAGTGCGAACGTCCGTGTATAACACTGTACGAATGACGTCGCAATAACCTTACTGCGTCTTAGAGGGCGGGTGAGCAACGCGAGGGACAGAGACAAAAAACATTTTGGCCGTCTATCGAACCCCCCCCCACGCCTTCCCCAATCTCTGTTCCTGCCGATCGGGAAAACGGAAGCTGAAGATAAGAAGGGATCGGAAATCGACAAGCGGACACTTTGCCAGAGCGGGCTTCCAGCGGCCCATTGCTTCGAGACGACCCCTCGTCGTAGAACAAAACCCAAAAAAAAAGCTGCCCAAAATGGCGGAGCAAGGTAGACCACCACCTACCCGCACACACGCTCTCCCCCGGAATTCGGAAACATGGGCTCACAAATTGATCTCCAAGCAGACAAGCCGGCCTCTGCCGAGGTGCCCGCCGACCTGACGGCCCTCTTCCAGCGTGTCGAGACGGTGCTGAAGCCGACCAGCCTGGGACCCGGCGACCGCTGGTACGTCGTGGTGATCTCGTGCCTCGTCGCGGGGCCCGACCCGGAGGCCGCCGCCCACCTCTACAGCTACCTCTGCCGCCAGCCCGCGTACGCCACGCCCGAGGCCCGCCAGAAGCTCGTCCGCCGCCTGCGCGAGGCCCTCGTCAAGGCCGTGTCCATCGTCGGCGTCTGCAAGCCGCTCGAGGCCATCCTGGCCATCAGCGCCGTGGAGCGGCCCGAGGACAAGGACTACTCGTCGACGCGCGAGGGCTGGCAGTGCGACGACGCCAACCTGCAGCGCGCCATGGACTGGTACGCCAAGATCTACAAGCACAACGCGGCCGACACGCTGGGCCTGTTTGACGCGCACAAGGACTTCATCTGGCTGTCCAAGCACATCACCTACGGGCTGTACCTCGGCGACCGGCAGGTGCTCGACGACCTGGACACGGAGATGGTCGTCTTCCCCGCGATCATGTCGCAGAACCTCAAGACGGAGACGTGGTGGCACATCCGGGGCACGCGGCGCGTGGGCGTGTCCAAGGCGGACACGCAGGTGCTGTGGGACGCGATCAAGGAGGTCAACGCGCACTTTGGCGTGGCCCTGAGCAAGGTGCCGACGGTGGACGAGGTGGAGCACGACGTGTGAGACGGAGAAGGGGGGGAAATGGAAGTGTGGCGGATAGACGAGGTTGATTTCTCTTGGTCGATGCTGGAAAGGTGCAGAATAGACATTTGGGAGGATAGATTCGACTTAGATGCCTTAAAAAGGACAGCTCAAATTCGTATATACGTTTACAACCCTGCAGTATACACTGGCGCACAAACATCAATGATCAACTGTCAGCCCTCACTGCAACTCCAAACAATACGTTCTCCGGTAAGCTCTGCCTGCAGCGTGCTTCTAGTATTATACCACCACAAATTATCTCCGTGGTTGACGGACACGAGAGCTGCTCTTTCCCCGAGTGCTTTTCTTTTGTGAAAGCTTAGCACGGTCCCAGTTAAAGAAAGCAAAATAGCGGAAGGGGGAAGTGTAGAATCCGCCTGTTATATTAGACGCCCCCAGCTTCGAGAAGCGGCCGAACGCAAGAACGTGGCGGTATAAGGAACGGCGATCATACTGGGATTCTGGCAACTTCACAGCAATGTTAGGCCCGTCCGAAGGGCCTCTCTCTTCTGGGAGACCAATGAGAGAAATGGGGGAACAGGATGCCTTCACAGCAATTTTAGGCCCGTACGAGGGGTCTGTGTCTTCTGGGAGGACCAATGATGATTGGCGAAAGAAAAGGCACAGCCACGACGGCAACAACTTCACAGCAATTTTAGGCCCATCCGAGGGGTTTCTCTCTTGTGTGAGAAACAGTAACAGTGAATGGGGTCGGCTTCACAGCAATCTTAAGCCTGTCTGAGGGTCTCTCTCTTCGGAGAGGAACGATGGCAATTGGGTCTACTTTTTAATTATTTTTTTGATTGACTGTGCCTGCGCATTTCACTGGCGCATCTACGGCGCCACCTGCGGAAAGCCGAAATCTCTGGCCGGCTGTGCTCAACTCTGGAACGATTGTTTGCACGGGAGCACGCGAGCCGATCCGTATTTTTGGCGGGAGCAGATCTATTCTCCCTATTATTTGTTCCATTTACTTGACCTCTCTGGTACTGTTTATCCTCTTGCCTTCGCTGATGTGGAGAGGATTCCCTGGGTTGTGCTGTGCACGTGACACCACTGTGGAACAAATGCGGGGAAACAGCAGTCTGGTGGGAAAATACCACCCCAAAATCGTAGATTGATTTATCGTAGATATAACGGGGCCAAACCGCCCCGGGGCAACTTGCTCAACTCCTGCCATCTCGACGACTAATCAAGCACTCGGCACAGAGCACTTACACGCAGCAATCAATTGAGACCGCCAGCTGCGACCATGCAGGCCGTCTGGGGCACCGACAGCCCGGAGATCGACGAGACCGTTGCGCCGAAGCGCCAGCGGCTGTTCATCGCGCGTCAGGTGAGTCACGTCACAGGTTGCGTAGTATGCAGGAGGAGACACCACAGTCGACTGACCTCCAGGCCTGTGAAATCTGCCGCACGAAGAAGACGCGATGCGACGGCGGCAACCCGTGTGGGCTGTGCCGGGCGGCCGGCGTCGAGTGCAAGTACGCCGAGCGGAAGGCGACAAAGTGAGTCTCGGCGAGGGGCCAGCTGATGCAACGGCATGCAATTGGGCACGTTGCTGACAGCCGCCTGCAGGAACGAGGTCTCTCTGGGCATGATCTTCAACACGCTGCAGCGGATCGAGGCCAAGATTGAGGACCAGCAGGACCGCGACGAACAGCAGCAGCAGCAGCAGCAGCAACAGCAGCAGACCAAAAAGAGAGACCGCAATGGGGTTTCGCCGTCGGAGGTGCAAGCAAGGGACCGCCGGTTCAGCAATAACAGCAACGCAGCAGTCGACTTGGCGTCACCATCAGCGGCCAGTACACAAAGCCGGGAGGGCATCACAAGCGGCATCCACGCCCTGCTGTCGGCGGCGAGCCCTTCGGCTCCCCAGCAACATCACCAGCATCACCACGTAGCCCACCACCGCCCCCGGCACGTCCCCGTGATCCAGTATCCCATCCGCCAGCTGGCCAATTGGCCCGCCATCCGCGCGCTTCTCCAGAAGAGCGGAAATGACAACCGTGACGACGGCGTCTACCTCTACGACGCCGCGGCCGCCACCCTCCTCGAGCAGCGCCGCCCGCCTCTGCCCTTCCCATCGCCCCTCCTGCCCGTCCACGACACCAATTGGCTGGCCCAGCTCAACATCTCCGTCGTCAAGGACCTCGGCGACACGTACTTTACGACCTTCAATCTCGTCAACCCCGTCCTCGACCGCCGCCTGTTCAGCCAGCACAGCCTGGGCGTGGCCATCCACACGGCGTTCGGCGTCAACATGGAGAGCTGCGTCGTGCTGGTGACGATGGCGCTCGGGGTGCTGGGGCGGAAGGCGATGCGGGCGGCTGGTGTCGCGGAGGCGGTCTCTGCGTCCTCGCCGTACGAGCACAGGGATGACGCCGCCGATGACGACGCGTGGGACAACGGGCTGGTCTTCTTCAACGAGGCGCGGAGGCGCATCGGCCTGCTGGGCTGCGACAGCAGCCTGCAGGCGTGCCAGTACCACTTGCTGTGTGGGTACGTCGAAGGTCTTTTTCTCCTTCGTCTTTCCTCTGCGGATTCTTAACTGACAAACAGCCTCTTCTACTCCCAGCTGGTCCGCCCCTTCGACTGGTGGTCACACGTGAGCCGGGCCGGCGCGTGCTGCACAAGTTTCTGGGCATGGTAAGATACTCCTTCAGTCCATACTCTCCAACGATCTCCTGAAGTTAACAACTCCCAGCGTCCCGAAAGACTGCGATGAGTGGACCATGGACATGCAGGCCCGCCTCTTCTGGATCACCGCCATGTTCGAGGCCGTCCTGACCCAGGAGCTCGACGTGCCCGTGTCCAACCTGCTCAACTACGAGGAGCGTGTCCCCCTACCCACGTTTGTCGACTTCCCGGGCGTCTCGTCGTTTGCGTCGCTCGGCACCGGCGTCGCCGGCGGCGGCCTAATGTCCTCGTCGTCGGCCCCCTCCGCCGCCGCCCAGGAGGACGAGCAGGATTCCTTCTGCCACTACCACTTCCTCTCCCAGATCGCCCACCGCATCATCCTCACCCGCCTCTGCGACAGCCTGTTCGCCAACCGCGGCAAGGCCCTCGCATCCGGCCAGACCATCGAGGCCGCCTCCCAGGCCACCACCCTGGCTCGCTCCGACTACCCGCCCCAGGCCCTCGAAGACGAGCTGCTGCACCAGCTCGAGCAGTGGCGGTCGCAGCTCCCGGGCTACCTGCAGTGGGACGACGACAACGCCCACCGCTACGCCGAGCCACTGCAGCCACCCCACGGCAGCGTCACTTCGCCACCATCCGTGCCGCCCCCCACGCCGGCCAACGCCTTCGTCGTGCCCTGGCTGCAGGCGCGGTACTGCATCGCGCGGTACCACCTACGCCGGCCGCTCCTCCACCGCGCCCTCCACCACCCGGACTGGATGACACCCGACGACTTCGACAAGTGCCGCGACGCCCTCGCCTGCGCCGTCCGCTGGTGCTCCGTCATCCGCCCGACGCTCGACATCATGGACTGCCTGTACCTCAAGTTCTTCATCTGTACGCAGCTGTTCGGCCTCCTGCTGCTCTTCCACACCCTCGACAGCGCGCCCGAGCCCGCCCTGCGCCAGCTCGTGCCGCCCACGTACGGCGCCTGGCGCGCCTTCGCCTTTGACTTCCTGGAGCGGTGCGCCCCTCTGAGCCCGTCCGTGGCGCGCGAGCTGGCGATCGTGTCCTCGCTGAGGGATGGCCAGAGCAGCGGCAACGGCTACAGCCATCATGACAGCAGCCACGATGCCGACCGGCGACATACGCGGTCTACGCGGCGCGGCACGATGCAATGAATTGTGACGAGTCTATTGTATAATATATTGCGTTTTTCCCAAGCAGCCCCAATGAACTTTCCGAGTCAGCCAACCCCCACCCACTCCCCTACGCCTCAAACCCCGTCCCCGTCGAGCTCGTCAGCCCGCCGTCCACCACCAGCGTCTGCGCCGTGATGTACCCCGCCGCCTTGCCGCTCGCCAGGAACGCCGCCGCCGCCGCCACGTCCCACGCGCTGCCCATCCGGCCCATCGGCACGTTGTGCTGCGTGATCTTGCGGAACGTCTGCTGCTCCGCCGGGTCGGCGCTCGCCGCCATGCGCTCCACGAGGGGCGTGAACATGAGCCCGGGGGCGATGGCGTTGACCCTGACCCCCCGGGACGCGTACAGGCAGCCCGTCACCTTGGTGAGGTGGATCACCGCCGCCTTGGCCGAGTTGTACGCCACCTGGGGCTTGCCCAGGAACTGCAGGCCGGCGATGGACGCATTGTTCACCACCACGCCGCCTCCGCTCGATTTCTGCTTCTCCATGTGAGGCAGCACCGCGTGCATGCTGAGGTACACGCTCTTGAGGTTGAGGCTGATCTGGGCGTCCCACACGGCCTCGGGCATCGACGCCGGGTCGCCCGACGCCGTGGCGCCGACGTTGTTGACGAGGATGTCGATGCGGCCGTGCCTCGCCAGGCACGCGTCCACGAGCGCCTGGACGTCGGCGGCGCTCGTGACGTCGGCCCGCTGGACGTCGATCACGGCGGCCGGCTGCGCCTGCCGCACGCGCTCGACGGTGTGCTGGGCGGCGGCGAGGTCGATGTCGCAGCCGAACAGGCGGACGCCGTTGTGGGCGAGCATCCACGCGATGGCGGCGCCGTTGCCCCAGCTGGTGGTGCTGGCGCCCGGTATCTGGGCCTGGCCGATGCCGAGCACGAGGGCGACCTTGCCCGCGAGGTCGGGGTAGATGGGGTGGCCGTCGGTGTCGGCCATGGCGTGGGAGAGGATGTTAGGCGATGTCGAGGATAGGTGATGTCAAGTTTACTACTGCAACCGGCTATCGCAGGGACTTTTTGCTCAATATATTTGTTTCTACTGGAATGAACAACAGCTTCGAAGATAGCAAGCCATCTGTTCCAAGACAGCAGTCCGCCACTCATGTAATAATACACGGGTTATAAACTACACCAAGACAACATCCCCACACAGCACCAGAGAAACAGCATCACATACGACATAATACTCCAAGTCTCCAACTCTTTGTCTCCGCAAGGTCTTGGTCGTCTTGTCCTCGCCGGGGACTCTTCTTCATGTCCGGTTGACCACCCCAGCAAGCACGGTACTTTTCTGTGCACTGTGTCGTATTTACACTAAGGATCCTTTCGAAGAGAGCAGAGAGAAGGGGGGGAAATCAACTCGCACCCTGGCAAACGGACAGCACCAAGCGTCCCCGTGTTGGTCCCCCCCCTCATGTTTCTTGGTCTGGACATTCGATTCCCTCGGGGGAAATAAGATACATGAGATGGGAGCGGCGAGCGGGGGGGTTGGAAATGGATGCACGCAGGGCCACAAGACCTAGATGGCCTTGGCCCGGGCAATGGCCGGAAACAAGGTGTCGTGGGAAAACATGCGATTTGGAGTCTCTTATTCGACCTGGCCCTTCTCCACAACTCCACACACAAGACCAGCCCGGGGTACTTGTCTCCGCACTCGTGCCAAGGACAAAATAGGAAAAAAACACGGACAGCTGCCGGCGCGGGTTTCTCCCCTCCCCCCTTGTCATTATCTCCACCATTTCATACCCCGTGGGGAACGGGGTCAACTAAGGTGGAAAAAGGAACACCGCCGCAAAGTTGCTGTCGTGTTTGTGCACATAGATATGTAAGCAGGACTCGCAAGCGATGGCATTGCCGGGATCCCGGGGTGCTGAGGTGTTTTGCTTTACCTTTTTGGGGTTTAATAAAACCAGTTCTATACCACACAATGTATGCTGCTTCAAAGGTTGCCTAGTTTTAGTTTTATTGTCTTTCAGCTCTTTCAGCCAAACGCCTCCCAGACCATCCATTCGTATCTGCACGACTTACCCTCCAACCGGGTCCTTCGCCAAATCTTTCCTCCTGCCGCCCACGCTCGGAGAGTTTCTCCGCATCCAACAACGTGTTACCCCGGATTTTCCGTTTGTCGGTCTGCGTCCTATAAGAAACGATACGGGAGCCTTTCGTTTCGTTTCGATTTTCTACTTCTTCGTGTTCTCTTTTTCTTCCTTTTTATTGTCCTCTTGTCCAGAAGATATTGCGTCTCCCATTGCACACATCTCCTCACTTGAACACAATGACTACAGAAAAGGCTGATGCCGTCGGCATCGAAGGGGCAACCGTCGACATGGTTGAGCAAGGCAAGATGGAAGCCGAGAGCCATTCTCCTATCCTCACGGAGGAAGAGAAGCTCATGGAGAAGAGGTTGGTCCGAGCCCAGTCTAGACACGTCGGCTCTGCCTTTATCCTAACAACAGAACAGAATCGTCCGCAAGATCGACTACCGCCTGCTGCCCATCACAGCCTTGATCTACTTGCTGTGCTACATTGACCGGTCCAACATTGGTATGTCGTTGACAGAGAGTAGCCACCAGAGCATTGATGACCTCTGTTAACAACAAAACCCAGGCAACGCCAAGATCCTCAACTCCAACACCGGCGACGACATCCTCCAGACCAACCACATGACCACCTACCAGTACACCGTCGCGCTCATGCTGTTCCTCGTGGCCTACTGCATCTTCGAGGCGCCCAGCAACCTCATGATCAAGATCGCCACGCCGCGGCGCTGGCTCGGCATCCTCGTCTTCTGCTTCGGCGTCTTCTGCGCGGGCATCGGCGGCACCAAGAACGCCGCCGGCGTCACGGCCCTGCGCTTCTTCCTGGGCGCCGCCGAGGCCGGCGTGTTCCCGGGCATGATCTACTACTTCAGCTTCTGGTACCGCGCCGAGGAGCGCGCCGCGCGCATCGCCTCGTTCATGTGCAGCGCCACGCTGTCCGGCGCGTTCGGCGGCTGCATCGCCTACGGCGTCGGCCACATGAACGGCGCCGGCGGCCTCGCGGCCTGGCGCTGGCTCTTCATCTTCGAGGGGATCCCGTCCATCATCCTCGGCGTCCTCGTCTTCTTCCTGCTGCCCAGCTACCCCGAGGACGTCAGCTGGCTCACCCCCGAGGAGAAGGAGCTGGAGCAGCGCCGGCTCGGCATCCACGGCAACGCCATCGAGGAGAAGATCAACTGGGTGGACGCCAAGGCCGTGCTGCTCGACGGCCGCATGTGGCTGCACTACCTGGCGTACGGCTGCGCCGGCTGCGGCGTGGCATCGCTGTCGCTCTTCGCGCCCACCATCGTGCTCGGCCTCGGCTACGCGAACCTGCAGGCCCAGCTCTACACGGTGCCGCCCTACGCCGCCGCCTACGTGTTCACGCTCATCGTGTCGTACCTGTCCGACAAGTTCCGGCAGCGCGGCCTCGTGGCCGGCTTCTCGTTTCTCCTGGGATCGGTGTCTTATATTGCTCTAGGTGGGTGGCATTGCCTCTCCCTCTCATCTTAATTCTCATATTTTTTACATCCTACAAAGTCTAACCGTGACCTCAGCCGCCCTGCCCGGCGAATCGTACAAGGCCCGCTACGGCCTGCTGTGCCTCGCCACGTCCGGCGTCTTTGGCGGCCTGCCCGCCCTCTGCGCCTGGGTCGGCGACAACGCGCGCACGACCACGGCCGGCGCGCTGGCGACGGGCCTCAACATCGCCGTGTCGGGCCCCGGCCAGATCATCGGCGTGTGGATCTACCGGGCGCAGGACGCGCCCATTTACCGGCTGGGCCACGGCATCAACGCGGGCTTCCTGTTCCTGGCCATGCTCATCAGCTTCAGCCTGACGATCCACTACCGCGTGCAGAATGCCAAGCTGGCCGGGACACACGAGCTGCGGTGGGCTGTTTAAAGGTTGTGGCGGCGATTGAGTCAAGTTGTGCAGGACAATATTAAACTCTCTTGTTTCCTGTAATCCACTACGAAATCAAATAATTCGCAGGCTATTTATCTAAAAGGACTAGACGATAAATGAATTCATGACATCCAAAAATTGATTCCCCCTGTAGAATTTCTAGAACTTCTTACTTTAATATGCGTCAAATACTGTGAAAACTAATGTCCATTTCTGAGTTCCCCAAGATCATCCTTCCGCGAGAAAATAAACTTCTCTTGGCAAAACGTGGAAGCTGCATCGTGCACATCTTCGGTCCAGGTGGCAGGTTGGGCTAGATGTCGCACTCGATCTACTGTGTCCCTCTTTTACGTTGACCTGGGTCGTTGCTCATATGACCATATTCACGTCCTCCAAGAGACAGCATGGCCTGATTTTGGGGGACAGCGGCAAAGAACATCTAGACACCACGCCGCAGTGTGACACCCTGTAGTTCATTCCACTGTTAGATTTACGTTTGTGTTCTTACGCTTCTCCACAGCAAGTCGTTTCCTGGGAGGGTCGCCACTCAGAGGCCTGTCAGCAGGTAAACAAGTTCCGGGATGCTCGCTCTTCTGTCGAGTTCTCGCTGAATCCACGGCCTTGGGAAGGCATCGGGCCATGAAAGGCAAACCGCATTGGGAAATGAATCAGAGGATCGTAGCATCGACAGCCTAGACGGCACACACTAGTCGCTAGTGATTCACTGCCAACTGTCCCCGACACCCCCGGAAAACGGGGAGACTTTGGCTCCTCCGGCGGGATGTGCCACCCGCACAGTGGGCGTTATTTCCATCGCTGGGACCCCGCACGCTCCGCACATTCGGGGCCTCTTTCCCCGCACAGCGGACAGCCACAGCACTGTGGACCCCCAACTGTCAGCAGCCGTTCACGGCACGGTTCGACGGCTGGACCACAGATTGCTGCAGTAACATCGAATAAAATAAGACGTGCAGCGCTACTCTCACAACGCTGGACAGTTGGCTGCCGCTTCGTTTTGTTTCCTTAACCTCTCGCCCAGCATGCCGACCAACGTCGAGATCGACCCCCAGGTCCTGGCCCAGGCCGGCGGCAAGACCGTCGTCATCACGGGCGCGGCCGGCGGCATCGGCGCGGCCACCGCCGCGCTCTTCAGCCAGAACGGGGCCAGCGTCGTCATTGCCGACCTGCCGTTCGCCCGCGCCGCCGCCGAGCGCCTCATCCCGACGCTGGCGCACCCGGACCGCGCCCTGTTCGTCCCCGTCGACATCCTGAACTGGGCCGACATGCAGAGCCTGTTCAAGCAGGCCGTTGCCCGCTTCGGCCGCGTCGACGTCGTCGTCGCCAACGCCGGCATCATGGAGACGTCTCCCGTGCTGAACATGGACGCCGTGGACGAGAACGGGGACCTGCTCGAGAGCCGCGAGGCGTTCAAGGTGATCGACGTCAACATCAAGGGCACGCTCAACACGATCCGCCTCGGCATCCACACCATGCGCCAGAATGGAAGCAGCGGAGGCTCCATCGTGCTGATCGCGTCGACGTCGGGCTACTTTGGCGGCACGAGCGTCGCCGGCTACATCACGTCCAAGCACGGCGTCGTGGGCCTGCTGCGGTCGTGCCGGGTGACGGCGAGCCAGTACAACATCCGGCTCAACGGCGTGGCGCCCTTCTTCACGCCGACGCACATCACGGCGCAGTACGCGGACGCGTGGAAGGCGGCCGGGCTCGAGGCGAACACGCCGGGCGACGTGGCCGGTGTGATCCTGCAGGCGGCGCTGGACGAGCAGAAGACGGGCACGTGCATTTTGGTGAGCCCACTCGTCATATATTTATTTCGTTTTTAACTGAAAACAACGTCTTACTGACCGGCAGGCATGCGGGAGCATTCGGCGAGAACTGGAGGGCCCGCGGGCGGCGCTGGTCTCGGAGTGGATGGGCGAGGACGTCACCGAGCTGATGGCCCAGGCCGGCAAGCTGTTTGCCAGCTTGGGTGGCTACCCACTGCCCAAGAAAAAGGAGTAGCTGCAGTATTGCGGTAATAGATGATTGATTGCTCCGACATGATAGAGCTGGTACAGGTAGAACTGCTTGGTACAGGTTCCAATATATACATATTATTCGAGGGCATGTTTTGAATGCCGAGCAGTTCTTCACATCTTAGGATTCATTCATCGTATCAGAGACAAATTTTCAACACCTTGACCGGTCAAGTAATTTTATTTTTTTCTCCGAATAGTCTATATCCCAAGTAGATGCACATTCCAAAAGAACAAAAAACCAATGAAGCAGCCCCAAGAGAAAGGAGTGACAAAGAAATGCAGCGTGAGTTCCTAAATACAAAAGCACACAATTTTCTCCAACGCAATGATGCAGTTGTCTCATGCAAAGTGCTACCACACTGTCCAATAGTATACATTTAGCATGCCATGTTATCCAAGATGGAGGCGGCGAATTTAGTCGACGCAGTACGGGACGTTGTTGAAGTAGGCGCAGTGCGAGCCGTTGGGGCAGTCGCCGACCTTCTCGAGCCCGTTGGTGGTGTTGCACACCTGGATGGCGTTGTAGTCGACGCACGTGTACTGGCCCGGGTGCGAGCAATAGTCGTTGTCGTAGCGCTTGGCCTTGGCGGTGGAGGTCGTGTTGGTGCAGAAGGGCAGGTCCTCGCCGTTCTGGGGCAGGTCCTCGCACGAGGTGCCGCTGGGGCAGGGGCCGACGAGCTCCCAGACGCCGCTGATGTCGCAGACCTGGATGCCGGTGCCGTCGGTGGTGCAGGAGTAGCTGCCAAAGACGCACCTCTCGATGTCGCGCTTGACGGCCGAGAACGAGGGCATGGCGGCCGCGGAGGCGGCAAAGACAGCGACGGCAGCAGTGTACTTCATGGTGGATGGATGGGAGTGAATGAGTGGTATATATAAATGCGAGAAGGTATTGTGATTGCTGTTGCAGTTATTGTATGGTTTGAGTTGTTGATGATGAGAAGAAAAAGGATGTTTGAAATGAAGGTCGCCGGTCGGTCTTATATAGACAGGAAGCCAAGGCAGTTGCTACATGTAAATGTTTAGATCTCGTATATCTCTCCAGTCTGCCTTGGGATCTCGTCTGTCCCTGTTTCTATTTTCGAGTCAGTCGTTGTTTTCTCCGAAGAGGCTTTTACGTTATGCTCCTGTCCCGTCTCCCACCTTCGGATACGGGAGGCCAACCGCGTGGAATACACTTCTGATGTCATGTCTCACACAAAGACGAGAACGGACCGAGATGGGCTAAGCCTTGGGGAGAAAGACGGTGTGGTGAGAAAACAGTGTGCCGTGACAGAGAGCATGTAACAAGCAAAAATAAAATACAGCTACTGCGGACCGAAGCATGATGCAATTTATCGAATAAGCTTCGACGGTGGAGGTTCTTTGGGTCGTCGGTTGGCCTTGTACGTGTATGTCACTACCACTGCCACGGCGGCACGGGTCCAGGGTCGTCCACGGTCTGGTCCATCATCTCGTAAACGCGGACCCATGCGGCCAGTAGACAGCACCACGGCTCGGAAGCGAAAAATACGGGCAGTCGAAGCGCAGACAAAAATAGCTAGCAGACAACCTCATAACGGCAACGATTGGCAGGCATTTTGGCAGACAGGTGGCAGGGTCATCTGACAGCGCAGCATTAGGAAAGAAAACGAAAATACGAAACAAAAACCTGGAATTTAGCACTGCTATTAACAACCACCCTGGTGCCATCTTATTTTTGCCCCTGTCTGCCATTTTTACCTAATCAAAATCTCACGGCTCCGTACGGAGTCGTACGGATTAAAAGGGGGGCCGACCAGCCCACATGCGCTGAGAGGCAGCAAACTGCAAGTTTCAGAAAACGAGCCCTGACTGGACAAACCAGGCTGACGGAACTTCGGATACTTGGAAATTGCGCGGGAGGGAGAGGAGCAGTGCGAGAGGGCTGAGGCTGACGCCGAGTTTTATGTTTTTGGGGACCATTTCTCCACATCTTGCTCATTTCTGCCGCTCTTCGCAGTGCGCGCTGTATACTCCGTATCCCACCATGTAATACCGTGACGGAACGTCGCCAAATGTTACGTTGAACAGCGGCATCCCGGAGACCGGGAAAGTATGGAATATTCTTAGAGAAGGAGAAGACGGAATTGCTGTGCAGTCATGCGCGCTGCTTCTTTCCGCGACTATACGAGGTCTTTTTGATGGCTCTCCCTTGCCGCTATTCTTTTTTCCGTTCCGCTTCTCGTAACTGTGCTGCTGTACCGATATTTTTTGATGCGGACGGGCTGTTGGCCAGCCGTCTTGCGTATACGGACTGTACGTGCACACGGGAGAGACAGGCGTGAAGATGACGGATCACGAGGTCAATAAGAGGAGCAAACCCGAAAAAGACGGGACGACAAAAGGAGAACAAGGTCTATTCTCCCCAAGTGGGAAACGCCTGACATGGAATGTAAGACAGGACATGACTCTCCACAGTTCTGTATCGCAGCTCTGTATCACGGCAGACTATCACGTTCCATCTCGTCGGAAATCAGGTCGGAAACCAAGTCGGGCGCATAAGTCCAGCGTAAGACGGGGCCTCGGAAACAGCGAGCGGAATGCACCGCCGACATGACTCGTATGCCCGCCCGCTGCGTTGTTTTCGTTGATCTTTCCCGTGGTTGTGTCTCTCTCTCGCCTCAGCCCTACCGTTCCCCGCCTTATACGACGTGGGAGAGTGTGGTGCGGGCTTCTAAAAATACGACACACCCTCAACCAAACAGATCGTTTCAACAGCTTCAAGCTACTGACAGATCAACAGAGCGTGGATCAACCTTGATTAAAATCCTGTTTCTGTGTTCGTTTCTTTCCTTTTCTCTTTGTTCCTTTTCAGGCTCTCCACTTCGAACCCGATTACTTATTTCAGAAAACGGGCCTTTCCTTGTTTGCAGATGGTGCGCTGTCTCACCCAACATGGCCGCTGACGGCCGCCTAAGGGAAAACAAAGAAAAGATTATGGTAAGAAGGAAATTGGCCTTCTTTTCGCCTTCTACCGGAGCCTCTGTCTCCCCACAAAAAGCTAGGAGGAATCGGGACTGGACCAAGGGGAGCTTGCATTGCCGCCGATCATCTCTTGGCGGGATGCAACGTCAACCTTCCTTCGGGGCTTGTGCCGCGAGAAAGCTCGTATTCAAGCTGCCCGCGACGGCGAATAGGAGCGCAGCGACGGCAGCGAAACGCGAGAAGGGAACTGTGGCGGTGAGCACACCGCGGACGAGATTGGGCAAGGCATTTTCCCTTATTTCTCCTTCTTACGTCCCTATCTGCTAAGCAAAACTGCTGGCGAAGTTAATGGATGGAGAAAAACAGTGGTAAGAAAATAAAGCCTGGTATTTGGTTTGCTATTTACTCGGGACGCAGGCCACTGATTTGCTAGAACAATCTTATCTAAGCCACTCCGGCACGCCGGTAACTTGGTTAAAGAGGCTGATGTCGGACGCGTGCAGCGCATCGCTGAGAAGGTCTACGTCCTCCAAGCCCCAATAAAACTGTGGATGTCAGTCTATCAAATCTTGTAAAAAGTACAAACATGAAAAGACTCACATCTGGTGGCGACGGCTGGTCAAGACCTCGCAGGCGGGCAAACCACGGATGGTCGGGCGTTTGTGTACCAGCGGTGGGGACCGTGGGCTCGCTTTATTATTATTAGTACGACATATACGTTTACAAAGATTGCTTTTTGAGACGCTTCTTTGTATAAGGGGACTCACCTCCAAGGACCGACAATACCGCATTGTTGCAGATTGTGTTTGATTTCGCGGAGCTTAATACGTCGTCAGCAAAGAGGTCCAAAGTAGAGAAGGTATCTCGTTTCCGGCACGTACCAGAAACGAAGCCGGCGCATAGAACCGCGCGAGGCGCTCGACAAAGAGAAGCAAGATGCGGAACTGCTCGACGCGGTCCGCTGCGTCGCGTGCCTCGTCGGCGTTGGAAGGAGGCGAGAGTGCCGCCGCCGGGTACATCAGCTGGATCTTGGCGCTGGCATAGCAGAGCATCGACAGGCTGGGGTCGAGGATGGTGACGCCGGCCTCGGCGCTGCCGTCCGCCGTGACCTCCTCCACGGTCTGCAGCGTCTGCACCATCCGGCGGGCATGCAGCACGCACAGCCCCTGGGTCTGGTCGAGCCAGCCGGGCGGTGCCAGCTGAAAGAGAACCTGCAGGTGCGGCTGCTCGGCGTGCGTCTGCAGAGCCAGGCGATACAGCTCGCAGTGCAGCATGTCGTGCCACAAGTGCAGCATCACCAGAGGTCCGAGGTGGTAGTGTGGCGTGTGATGCCGATGGAATAGGACGGCGTGTGTCAGGTGGAACCGCGGCGGCAGGGACGTGCGCCACTGGGCGAGCTTGCGCAGACAGAGGAAGTAGTCCGACTCGGGGTCCCAGGGGGGTCGGCAGCTGTTGGGGTCGGCGTTCGAGTAGTCCGAGAGAGACTCGATGTACCGCAGGATCATGTAGCGGATGCCCACGAGGGCAACATACTGGCCCATGATGCCGACGTGCTCGTAGGAGGCGTCGATGGACCCGAGGTCGTCGGCCTCCAGCGCCGGCACAGGTGTCTTGCAAGGGATGTTCAGACTGGGAGACTTAGCCACAGAGCAATCAGTCATCTGGACGGGAAGACTCACTCAAAATTGTAGTCCTCGCTCGGCAGCGGCAGGCGCATGCTCGCGGCCGGGCAGAACGTCAGCTCCGCCAGGCCCGTGGCCGTCGCGCGGTCCACGCTGTAGCACGCAAACATGACGCGGCGCTTCTGCTCCGCCTGGACCCAGGCCGTTTCCGCGACACCCCCTCCTCCCTTGTCTTTGCCATTACCGCCGTCGCCCCACCTCTGCTCGTCGAACAGCCGCAATTTCAGAGCAAACCGGTTCGCGACCGCAGCAAGCAGAAATGCCTGGCTGAAGTCGCCGCTGTAAGCCGCGTTTTTACACAGCAGCAGAGCGGCCATGGCCTTGTCGAGCGTGATGTTGCGGGCAAAGATGCAGTGGCATGCGGCCGTGCGGGCCCAGGTCCGAGAACGCATGTTCGCAGACGTGGTACTTTTGGTACTACTCGCGCTGTCGTCCACGAACCGCGCACTGATCGCACAAACAGCGAGCAGCAGCGTCTCGGATGCTTGTCCGTCGCGCATCTGCTGCCGCAGGAGACCCCGATGGAGAAATGCGTTTGCTTGGTACGGCGACACATACTCGAAAAAGGCGTTGACATAATCAATTATGTTATTGGGTAGCGCTTCAGCATGGGACGGGGTTGATGAGCCATTTGGTTGCACTGGAAGAGGTCCGGGAAGAGGATCCTGCGAGGCACTCTGCTCCGAGATCTGGCCGGGGGCTTGCTCTCCGACAACCAAGATGGTATCTCCGTGTGGCGGCTCTACACTTGATTGTGCCAGTGCTTGTTCTCTCCGCTGGTCGAGCTGCCATGTCCGGTCAGCACTCCCTGGAGTCTCAGAATCGGTATCCCGAGCGAGGGATGCCGTCCTCCTTCTCATTTCGCCGCCGCGCCGCTTCGCCAATTCAATGCGCTGCCGCGCCGTGGCCGTAAGCCGGAGACCGTCTTCCCCAGCGGACGCCTCCCGGTACGCGCACGGCAAGTTCCGCAGTCCGCACCGGGTGCACTGCGGCCGCGTGCGCGTGCATTTGCTGCGGGCCGTGCGGCACTGCTGGCAACTCGTCGTGGTGGACGAGGACAGCGGAGTGTGATGAGATGCTACATCGCTATTGTCGTTATCGCTCGCTCCCATGTAGTCACAGGCCAGCAACCGCTTCCGGCAGTTGGTGCAGCCGCCAGGTGTCTCGTCGCACTTGATCTTGCGCGCGCGGCATGTGAGGCAGCCTGGCAATTAGCGACGATCTCAGAGTCAGGTTTCCACCCGTCCATCAATTGGCTTACCCGTCCTGACGCGCCTCGTCTTTGGTCGCGGCGTGGTGGCCTCTTGCCAGGCGATGTCGTGTCCCTCGGCAGCCGGAAGCGAGGTGTGCGCCATGGCGTCGGAGGTGCAGCGAGATGATGATGCGTTGGTGTCGGAATGCTCGCTTACGCACTTAGACGCGGAGGCGAATTCAACCGAAACTGCATGGGAATATGAAAGATGAATGAGTTGTGTGAAAAGGATATCGATCTCGCGCGTGTCGTCTAATCGGAAGATCGAGACCTCTTTCGTTCGAACCTGTGTGAAATGCGCAGCCGACTCATTCCGCGGTGTCAACCTGAACATGTGAGCGTGATGCGTGGTTTTTCCTGTTTTACCCCAAACGCTAACTACATACAGTAGGATTATCGTCGTTCTCGATTGTGGGGTTTTGCGACGCGCAATGGAGACGAACGTCCGAAGGAGGGTGTGGCACGCGGAAGGCTGTACTCGAAAAGGCAAGATGCTGTGGAGAAAAGGCTTCCTCTTGGCGAGCCCTCCGGCCATCTGCCACTTCCGCACCGGCACCGGAACTTCTTCCCTGTACCGATAGGAGCCGGTTCGTTTGTATTTTACTTATTTTACGTGCTTGAACATCACCATACCATCCCGGGTCTTCATATGCGAAATTGGAATTGAGCTCGTTCGTTTGATTTCACTTTGGTACCTCCCTTGGCCCATCCGTCTCCCCAACATGACCCTAGCCGACCCCGTCCAGATCGAGACCGGCCGCGTGGCCGGTGTTCCGTCCGACCATAAACCGGGAGTCACCATCTTCCGGGGTATCCCTTTTGCGGCATCCACAGCCGGCGAGAACAGATGGCGAGCACCACAGCCCGCACCGTCCTGGGACGGCGTCCGCGACTGCTCCCAGTTTGGGCCGATTGCGCCGCAGCTGCCGCCGGGACCTTTATACTGGACGGAAAAGCCCGTCGCGCAGAGCGAGGACTGTCTCAACCTCAATATTTGGACACCAGCAGGAGTACGTTTGCGAGATTCTGTCTTGCTACTTTTTCTTTCAAATTATCTCCAAGATATGTTTGCTAACGCATACAGGCTACCGACATCGGTAAAGCCCGCTACCCCGTATATGTATGGATATTCGGAGGCAAGTTCCTCTGGGGCGCCGGTTCGGATAACAATTTCGACGGCACCTCTCTGGCCGCAAAGGGTGTGATTGTCGTGACGTTCAACTACCGGCTGGGCATCTTAGGATGGCTGGCACACCCGCAACTGTCTGCCGAAAATCCAGCGGGGCACAACGCTTCAGGCAACTATGGTTTGCAGGACCAGATTGCCTGTTTGGAGTGGATCCAGCGCAATATTATGTCGTTCGGAGGTGATCCCGGCCGCGTCACGATTGGTGGGCAGTCTGCGGGTTCGGCATGCGTTGGCTTGCATCTCTACGGTCCCCAGAGCAAGGGGCTCTTCCACGGCGTCATCTCCCAGTCCGGCACACGCCACCCGCGTGATCCGTTGATCTCGTGTCTGGCCCCATCCTACCGGACAAAGGAGCAGGCCGAGTCGGAGGGTGAAGAGATTTTTGCCGAGAAAGGCGCCACCACCGTGGCCGACCTGCGGGCCATGTCCCTCGACAAGCTGTTGGAGGGCAACCACCGCGACGACACCACGATGTGGGGCCCTCCGCCCTTCTACCGGGCGTGCCTCGACGGCTGGCTGTTTCCCCGGACCTACGAGGAGACCCTGCTGCAGGGCACCGCCAACGACGTCCCGCTGCTGAACGGCCAGAACAAGGACGAGAGCGGCAACTACACGCATCCGGATTTCAACCAGCAGGATCTGGAAGAAGTGGCCACGATCAAATACGGCACGTTTGCCGACAAGTTCTTCGAGCTCTATGGTAACGAAGGATCGGCCCTCAACCAGTGGAACGCCGCTTGCCAGGACAACTCCCGCGTGGGCCCCCACCTGCACTACGATCTGTGGAAGCAGCATGCCAAATCGGAAATCTACATCTACCACTGGACACATGCGCCGCCTGAGCGCCGAGGCTTCCGGAAGGACTACCCTGTACCAAAAGCCAAGGGTTATGTCTTTTTCAACGGCTCGCGCACGGGCGCCTATCATGCGGCAGAGATTCCCTATGTCTTCGACTCCCTGTGGACGGCACCGGTCGACCCCTTTACCGACAACGACCGCCAGGTCGCCGACATGGCCAGCGACCTGTGGGCCAACTTTATCAAGACGGGCAATCCGAACGACAATGGCGAGGGTTCTCGGAAATACATCCACTGGCCGTCAGCCGGCGAAGACCCAGATCACGTCATGCGTATCGGTGAGACGCTGGAGCTGATACCCAATGCGGAGAACAAGGAAAGAGAACAATTTTGGAAGGACTATTTTGAGGCGCAAAAGATTTGGTAAACGATTACGTCGTTAGACTCAATAAGTATCGTCTTTTTTTAAAGGGTTCATTTCGTAATTCAAAAGAGAGCCTTCTCTACGGGTTGGCACCTTGAAGTTGTACTGCTGTATTTCCGTTCCTAGCTAAAATACGCGAAGCCATGATGCGTCTTCTTTATGTTGTATGATATTTCGCTTGATGGTTGGTGTCTGATGTCTGACATCTGACATTCTGAAAATATTCGTCTCTCGATGAACCTGCGTCTTTAGTATCAACGATGGAAAAGAAAACAATTTAAGAGTAAACAAAATTAAAATTAAATCAGAACCACACGTGGAAAACTTTCGACCCGGGAAATAAGTACGGTATCATTCGGTATATTCGGTTCTGTGACACACAGCTATCCTAGGCCATATACGCCTTTTTACGATTTACCAACATTTTTATTGCCGGCAATAAGTGCTCTCTTTGCGGACCTACTCTACTTCTTCTCTTCGCCCTCCACTTCCACTGACGTCGAGTGTCCTTGGTCCTGGCCGTTGGCTTGGTGCAGGATGTCCTCGCCGTAGTTACCTGTGCACACCGTGTGCCGGAACTGCCGCGCGGGGACCTTGCGGCTGAACAGCTCGTCCAGCTGGGCGTATGACCGGCCGGTGAAGTCGGGGATGAAGAGGAACGTCATGATGATATCAAAAACACCAAAGGCGGCAAAGCTGCAGTATGTTAGCAAGAGAAATTCAAGCACAAGGTAGATGAAAGAAGAAAAAAAGCGAAAGCCGCAAAACACCCAGCGTGAACTCACTAAATGGCCGATCCTCCCACACCTAGACGAGTCGGCTGTAGCATGTACGGGATGGCAATGTTGTAGGTCGTGCCGAGAATGCCGTTGCCCAACGCACCGAGCGTTGTCGTCTTGGCACGCAGCCGCATGGAGCCAGACTCGCCGATGTAGATCCAGCCTGAGGCATTTGGCCCGAGTGTCGAGCTGAATGAGCCAATACATAAAAAGGCCAGCATGATATGGCCGGCCTCGATATTGTAGGGGAGTTTCATCACCAAACCGGTCACGCCGATGCCAACTGCAGAGAAACCGGCACGTTAGAATGAGCCGTTTCACAGGGTTGTGGCAGGGCTGATACGTACTCATGGAAATCAGAAGACCGCATTGGCCGGTCAGGAGAAGTCTCCGGCGGCCAATCTTTTTCACTTCACTCAAGGCAAGGACAGTGAAAATGGCGGCGCACTGCAGCGCAATGGCAATGCAGGTCGACACCAGCGAGTTGGTCTGGCCAGCGAGGGTGAAACTACCGAGAGTCAGAAGGTACTTTTCACAATGCCGGAAAAGAGCAAAAAAAGAAAACGTACAAGTAGGTCTTCTGTGGTCCTGTAATCACATTGCCGGCGAGCGAGGCCGTCAGGGGCGGGAAGAAGGCGCAGAACGTTCTGCGGAGGTCGGTGCCGCGGAAACAGTCGGCGAACGAGCCGGTTTTCATCTGCGGAAAATTAGCACAGAATTTTTTTCTGGTGGTACGATATGCAGGGAACACTCACCAGCTCTTTCTTGGCTGCTTCTTGCCCCAAGGTGTACTCGTACTCGGCGTAAATCAGGTCGCGCTCATCATCGGTGCGGTTCGGGTACATGAAGTGGATGGCTTTCTTGGCCTTCTCCGTCTTTCCCTTAACCACGAGCCAGGCGGGCGATTCGACCAGCAAGAACAGCTGCAGCACGAGCACAACCACGGGAAGGCACACGCACACCAGCAACGGCATGCGGTAGGCCCACTTGTTGTCGGCCTCGGGCCAGACCTGTTGTCCAACGTAGCAAAGGACGACAGAGATGAGGTCGCCGCAGGTTGCTAGTTGATATCAGTAAAATGGATCTGAGGCATCACACAATTGCTCGGGATAGTTCAACCTACAGATAATCAGGAAACACGAGATCATGGCGCCTCGGGCATTCCGTGGTGACAGTTCGCTGATGTACAGGGGTGCGGTGGCCTGGGTGAGGCCGGCGACGTAGGCCAGCAAAAACTTGGCCACAGCGAAAACCTTCCAGTTGGGCGCGACGAACTCAATAATGACGCCAACAATCATGACACAGACGTTGAAGTAGATCACAGCGCGGCGTCCGAACCAGTCGGCAATCGGGCCCATCGAGAACTGGCCCAGCACCTGGGCAGGGGCAGCAACGGCGCTCCAACTGATGATGGGGAAGGGGACGATGTCAGAGAAAAGGCGTCCGACAGACGGGTGTCTATAATAGCGGGTCTGAACAGGAGAGACTTACATCGAGACCGTCTTGGGCGTCACGGCGTATTTGCCGTTGCTCATGTAGCCGCCGCCCATGACATAGCAGAACGACTGCGAGCCGACGAGGGAGTTGACGGCCGTGGTGTCTGTGCCCAAGATCAGGGCACTCGCCAGGGCGGCGCTGACGACGGCGAACACTTTCTTGTCTCGTTTGAAGGTCTTCAGCAGGCTGGGCGACTCGGCCAGGGTCATCTGCTGCGCGGCCACCATCTCCACCGTGTGGTCGATGTTCTTGTCCATGGCAACTTCGTCTTCCTCATAGCTAGCGCCTGCCACGCGCTTGCTATCGGTGATTTCGTCCATGGTGGGCAAAAATACCCAAGTTGAAGGTGATTCGATGGGGATGAATCACGCACGTGTCGACGATCGGTGGGACCAGGATGGAGTTGAAAGAGACATCTGGCTGTCTTCGGGAGAGAGAGCAGCGTTAATAATTATATATGCATCGAGGAACCAAAACCACGGTCGGTTGATCGCCGGTTATCACGTCCATTCGTCCAATCTGTCGTGTTATCCTCTGTGAAGAAACAAGGTTTATCTTTTTTCTTTCTCTAGAGCAAGAGCCGAAGCGGGGAACGTCGAGCCAAAGGGGTCAATAAGCGAGACGTGCGGGACGACGTGAACTCCAGCTGGAGAAAATTGCTCCCCCATGGGGGGTTGTTAGTAGTATGGGGAAGCCTAGCCGAGCGAGTGGACCCGCGTGATGTTTAATTTGTTTTCCTGTTTGGACGAAAGTAGAAGAAGGTGTCGTCAGCCGATTCTTCCTCTCTCCGTGTTCCCTCCGGTCCCTTGTTGTGGAGATTTTAGTGCCGGAGGGCAAAGCGAGCGGAGCCGTCGCTAAACGGCCGTGAGGGTGCGGAGACGTAAAGGTGTGTGGTCTCTAAGCGACAAGTCCCGGTATACGGCAGCGACACCGGACCGATCGCCTGTGCTCCATTTCTCCATATCATTTATCTCCTAGTATCACATATGCATGTCGCGTTGCACTCGCGCTTCCTCCGGCACCTGCGGGTGTGGCCGATCTCTCGCTGAAAATGACGGAGCTCCGGAAGGGACTCCAACCAAAATAAAGAATAATAAAATGAAAACTGCCCATTTCGGCTCCGACTCTTTCTGGTGCCAAAACGACAAAACGGGATCAAAAAGGAAAGCGTCTCAACGCCTCGTGCAGCACGGCTTTTGCTAGTTTGGGCAGACGGGCGTTCAATTCGAGACCAGCAACATAGGAAACTAAAACTATGGATTTGAAAGCAATGCCACATTCTTCGGAAGTCGACAATGGTGTCAACAAGAACGACGACAATAATGGCACCAACGATATATTGAATCATGACGGACCTCGTCAAATACAAACGGACCCCGAAAAGCATGCCAACGAGCCGCCCGAGATAGCCACCGCTTCTTCGTCTTCACAAGACGAATACGCACACAGCTCTCAGCTAGAGAATGCGCAAGAAGGGGTGCGGCAGGACCACGATACCGACCAGGACAACGCAGACAACAGCGACAAGAAGAACCTGCAAGACCAGACAAATCTGCTGCCTGTTCGACAGGTGATCGTAGTGTTTATCGGCCTGGGATGTGCTCTCTTCTGTAAGTCGAGCAGCTTTGGCCCCCAAATAGATGCGAAATACTGATATCGTTAGGCTCCCTATTGGATCAAACAATGTGAGATCGCATCTTATTCCAGAATCTGATCTAACCAGACTCAAAACGTGTCCTTTGGCACTCTTATACTAACTTCCTAGCGTTTCCACTGCCCTGCCAACACTCGGCCGAGACTTCCACGATGCTTCCATCGCCTCGTGGGTCGGAACGTCCTATCTGTTGACATCGACAGCGTGCCAGCCATTGTACGGCCGGTTGTCGGACATCTTTGGGCGGAAGGCCATCCTGCTCGGCAGCATGGGCCTGTTCTTGCTGGGGTCGATTCTGTGCGCCGTCTCGCAGACCATGATCATGCTGATCGTTTTTCGTGCGTTGCCCGCTTTCTCCCTGAACTCAAATCAGGTTTGCTCTCATTGTTTATTTCTTGTCTGCCTCCGGTATACTAACTTGGTAGGCGCTATATCCGGTATTGGCGGTGGCGGCATCCTCACCTCCGCCATGATCGTCACGTCGGACGTGGTCTCCCTCGAGAAGCGCGGCTTCTACCAGGGCATGCTGGGTGGCGTGGTGGCGCTGGCGAACTCCCTGGGCCCGCTGGTGGGCGGCGCGTTCTCCGAGAAGGTATCGTGGCGGTGGTGTTTCTACATCAACATACCACTGTCTAGTATTGCCATTCTCGTCGTGGCTTTTGTGCTCCCCTTCAAGAAGGTCCCGGGCGACATCCGCGGCAAGCTGGCGAAGATCGACTACCTGGGCTGCTTCTGCATGTTCTCGTCGGCCATCCTGATCCTCCTTGCTCTTTCTTGGTAAGTAGTACTCCCTGCATTGAACGACCAGCCGGATCCCCACCCTCCCCCTTTTCAATTCATTGCTAATAATATAGGGGCGGAACTGCGTATGCGTGGACCTCTGCCGGTTCCATCGCGCCGCTGGTCATTGGCGCCGCGCTGGCTGTCGCCTTTGTTGTTGTTGAGATGAAAGTGGCTTTGCTGCCATTAATTCCGAGTAAGCACACCTCTGCTGCTCGTCGATGGCAAATCAATGTTATAGAAAAGACTGGTATAGCTAATATCTCCAGTGCACATCTTCAAAATCTCAACCGTTGCAGGTGCTAACATTGGCGCCTTTTTCACCGGTTTCATGTTCTACTGCAATCTGTACTATGTACGTATCCGTGTCAGATTGTTTTTCTTCCAAGCTTGGCTTTTCTGACCCTGTGCAGCTTCCCCAGTTCTATCAGGTCGTCCGCGGCGCGTCACCTATCCACTCGGGCGTGCTTCTGCTGCCTCTCGTCATCGTGCAGACAATTACTTCCGTCACGGCCGGCTCGCTCGTGTCCAAGACAGGCAACTATCAGCTGAACCTGTGGGTCGGGTTTGCCATCTGGACCATCGCGTTGGGCTTGCTGTCGACGGTCTCGCCCACCATCTCGAATGCCAAGCTGATCGGCTACCAAATTCTGAACGGCATCGGCGCGGGCCAGACGTTCCAGACCAGCCTGATTGCCATCCAGGCCAGCGTCAAACGCAGCGAGATGGCTGTCGCGACCGCCACGCGTAATTTCTTGCGGCTTTTGGGCGGCACGATTGCCCTGGCTGCGTGCTCTGCCATTCTCAACAATACCACGAAGTGAGACCCTTGCCCATTATTGCCATACAGTCCACATACTCACATTATAGGAACACCCTCGCATCTGTCATCCCTTCGGACGTCATCACCGAGATCATTGCCGACCCGACGGTCATCGCCACTGGCGGACTTGGTCTCACGGCCGCGCAGACTGCAGCCGCGCTGCAGGCATACAGTAAGTAGTACTCAAACCTTTCCTCTACTTACAAGTTCACCTTTTTAACACCCAACCTCCACAGCCAACGGTATCCGCAATATTTACTACTTTATGATCCCCTGTTCCGGTATCTCTTTCTTTGTCACGCTGTTCCTAGTCAAGGGCCATAAGTTGAGACGAGAAGACGACGCAAAGCTGCAGGAAGAGGGCAAGAAGTGGGCCGAGGAAAATAAAAAGACTGGGCTTTTCCGTGCCAAGGTGAAGGGCGTTGAAAGCAGTAACCAACAGGAGGTAGTTCAGGCGGAGGGTGTAACTGTATTACAAGAGGAGGTAGTAAAAAAGGATGCTGTCACGAGTAGTGGGCAGTAGCTACGGAAGGACGATATATAAAGGAACAGGTGGCAACAAAGACATAGCTCGAAGAGCTACAAAACATAGATATAGACAGAGATTACGATAAATATAGGGAATACAGCAGTGTCGTTAACAATGCTATGGAAATGGAGCCGGTGCAGCGGAGACGCTCATATTGTTCTATCTCTAAATTCTACTGTTCGGTTGATAAAAGGCGTAATGGCAATCGTAACAAGAAAATAAAGCTTTGTGTCAGTGTGATATGTCTGCTTAGAAGAGAAAGCTTTGATTTATTCGCTGTCGAAAACACATGAAGTTATTAGCATGGAATTTTGTTAATGAAAATAGAACATTTATAAAATTTTCGCAATTATCCTTATTTTCAAGATAAATCTGGCTTTTTTTAAATATATTTTTTTTAAAATAAAAAATAAAAAAATAAATTAGGATGACAAAAATTATGTACATATTTAAATAGAGGGACAAAAGGGAGGAACAGTAATTGGAAAGACAGACAGTATGTGCACAGTCGTGAATCACTCCGGCTGCTTCTCTTGCAATTCGAAAACACTCCCCGTTTATGACGTCTCGGCTGCTCCCCGGTGGAGTGATCATGTGAAGCGTGCCTTGGGAGACCACCCCTCCCGTTTTCGCCCGATGATTCATGTCCATATGGCACGTCGATCTTCTTGTTGGCATGGTTTTTGCTTGTTACTGTGCACCGTGAACGAAGATCCGTTTTGCGATTGCCACTAGCCAAATAACGTGACGGTTTTCGGCAATCAACGAAGTGTAAGGGAGACGTCTGGCAGCATGGATGTTTATCATCACGCAAACGGCCGCCAGGGATGTGCATGATAGGGTGTTCTTCCGCAATCTACGGAAGAGGTGAATTCGTTTCTCCTTACTATTCGGTGGACCGTTTTGCAATGACAAGGAAATTGGGATCTTTGACAGTTGCTTTTTTTAAAAAAAATATTGTTATTTATAACTTAATCTTTAAGGGGGAAGTTCGACGGCGAAGCGGCACTGGACGGCATAACTCATCCCTTACAGCGAGCCCCCAAGCAAACAAACCATACAACCAAAGCCAGAGCCGACAGAAGAAAATGGGTCTCAAATTCATAATGCTATGCGTCAGTCTCGTGCTACGAGCCAAAAACAAACGCCGCGAGAAGAGGCAGCAGAAACATCACTCGCTCCAAGAGCACTGGGACGACGGTCACCCTCCAGACGATAAACCTCACCCTGTCGACAACCCTCGTCACTCCGACGGTCCTCCTCCTGCCCCTACCGACGACAGTATTGTGATCCGCACGGAACCCGACAAAAATCCGCTGTGGCTTCAACGACGCAGAGCCAACAAAGCCGCGAGCCGCATCTACCAGCTTCCGGAGGAGCTCGTCTTGGCCATCCTCAAGCAGACCGACGAGGCGACGACCCGTGTCGCGCGCTGCTCCTGCAGCTTATTTCTGCGCCTCGTGGCAAGCAACGACGCCCGGCGAATGCCCTTCCCGGACCCGCAACACCATGCAGATGGGAGGCGTCACTGGTGGAATCATACCCGCTTCTACCGCGTCTGGGCAGCCCGCTACCCGTATACAATCGGGCGCAGTCAGCGGGACATGCCGTATAAGCGTCCGGAGTGGTGTCAGCAGTTTTGCGCAGCGCTCGCCCGCGACCGCGCCCTCCACTACTGCGAGAGCTGCCTCAAGGTCCAGAGATCGGGCGACCTCGCGCGGGCCCTCATGCGCAACAGGCTCGAAGAGTGGTGCTCCGCGTGCTGCTGGTGGCACCCGCGGGTCATGTTTGCACCGGATCAGCGACACAGGTGGAAGATTAATCGCGTCTGTCGGGCGCACCAACTGTCGGTGCGGGTCTGCGAGCACGCCGACATCCCGTGCTTCCCGTACAAGAAGCCGCCGTTTGCCAAGTGGTATCGTGCGGTACAAGAGCGCATCCGGTGCGAGGACAGCATACCGACCAGGCCGTGGACGCTGCGGTGGCGCTGCTGGCACTGGTCCCACGGCGACAGCAGCAGCAGCAGCAGCAGCAGCAGCACGCCACCGCCGTGGCGGACGCGCGCGGCGCTGCTCGCACGGCAGTACGCACAGCGGCTGCGTTCTACGAAAGGCGAACCTGAATGCGACGGCTACCCGAGCGTGGTCGCAAAGAAGTACGAGCTCACCACGCTCAAGTGGTCGGGCCACATCTTCGACCTCGACCCGGCCGTGCCCGTCACGCGCAGCGGCCTTCGCGCACACCTGGCCGCCGTCGACCCTCAGCGCGGCCGCCGCATGGGCCTCTGCCCGCACGTGGCCAACCTCGCCGACGGCCAGCTGGCGCTGCCATTTGAGCAGGGCCGGTGTGCCTGCTTTGACGGTGGGGGCGACGGCGCGCCCATCGCAGACGGCCACGGGGACCCGCGCTACCACGACCACGCGGAGGGACGGATCTGCTGCCGCTGCGTTGTCCGCGATGGCTCGGCCCGCCGACCCGGTGTGTTTATGCCGAGCGTCCCCTGCCCGCAGGGCCACGACCGGGCCAAGAGCCACATCTACGTGTGTTACTTTTGCGAGTCGACCTACGTGTGGGTGCGCAAGGGGCGGCAGATGCACCTGGAGTCGACGCGGACCGTGCGGGCGACGAGCGACTTCCTGGCCAGCCGACAATGGCTACGCCACATCGACCCCATGTCGTGGGGGCTACAGTGCGATGAGGAGCTGCGGGCGGCGGTCTGGTGCGACGACCCGCAGTGCAAGACAGCGTCGCGGTACTCCGCCTTGGTGCGAGCACTCCAACCGCCCTGAGGCATGGCATTTTCATTCGCTGTTCTTGGCTGTAAGTAACATAATGTATAGCAACGAAAAAAAGAAGGAAGCAAAAACCAAATGCATATTGAAGTGGACCGAGCCGGCCAGACAGATAGATAGCACGGTGAAAACCACAACCGCAAGCAAAGGGCGGCAAGCTGGCTGCCATCTGACAGCCGTCCGGCACCCGATGCGGCGGCCAAGATCTCCTTGACTCTCCGGGACCCTTGATCAGACCTGCGCAAAAGTCCGCAGAGCGTTACTGCTTTCGGCGCTGCGAAGAGTGATCCCATTTGTAATTTTTCGTTTTGATGCTTTGTTGATTGATCAATGGCCTAACCAACGTTTTTATCAACGTGCTCAATGCTTCTCATTTCTTCTTATAGACATCCCTCCAGTGCAACGGACCGAAACGGAGTGTAGAGAACTGTATCGCCGTGCTCTTCTATTACAGGACTTGTTCACCTGGTCGTCCACGTGCTCGTGGTGTTCTCAGCGTGTGCCCCTCTGCTAATTAGCATGCAGCAGATTTAAAGCGCGTCGAGACGCACTCCGTGCAAGCGAAGAAAGAGCCGTCATCGCTCCTTCCCCGGGGAGAGAGAAGAGACCGCCGCAGGGCTTTGATTGCTCAGACAAACAGCAAGGGTGGCGGCCCCAGGCCGAGCTTGATCGGGACATGAGCCATCTTCCACTTCTCTTTTCTCAGTTTCGCGTTTCTCTTAAACTCAACCAGCTGTATCTCAACTGCGTCTCAGCTGCCTCTCAACTGCGTCTCTTCCACCCTCACCAGTCCGCCGTGCACAAGGCGGCCGGGCTATTATTCGGACTGGGCATAGGTATTCTGCTGCCCGCCTCACCTCTGAGTAGCCTGTCAAAACGATAGGAATGATCTCTCGACTTTGACAGCTGCACTGACAGGATGTTTTGTGTGTATGGGGTTGGCCATTTTCACTTGTTCCACGTGCCCCTCTGTTGACTGTTGATTATTTACAGAGGCGAATTCTATCAACACGTCAAAAGAACATCTAACTGTTGACGAGAATAATACCGCAGCAACCTCGTACTCTTTTCTCGATTTGTCGTTTCGTACTTACGACACAACACTCATCTACCTACCTCTCTTCTGCCCCCGGCCAATCTGCCGCGCACACGCCACGATGTCGATGGCCGCCTACTTTCTTCAGTCCTCTCACATGGTTCTGTCCTCCACGGCCGTCACCGAGCCGCTCGGTCCGGCGCGGTGCGCGGTGTGCCACTCGACCACGAAGCTGCTCGCCTGCGGCGCGTGCAAGGTCGTGCACTATTGCGGTACCGCGCACCAGGCCACCCATCGCAAGGAACACAAGAAGCCCTGCACGGCCATCAAGGACTGTCTCAAGGACTTCGCGGCCGCGAATGAGCACCTGCCCTCCGTGGAGGATGCGATCAGAGCCTTCAACTTCCAGTTTATCGAAGACGCAGAAGAGAGCCGGGGTTGGGCGCGCAACTACGTGGAGGACGCGCGCCACTGTCTGGTCAAGGCGCTGCTTGACGTGCGCGTCCACACGCGCCACGCCGTCGAGTTGGCCTATAGCCACTGCATGGACAGGCTCCACCGCTGGGGCAACGACGACATGGGACTGTGCAACACCTTTGCACCCGTCGTGATGCTGCGTCTCGGTGAGGACCAGGCCTGCTACGAGTTCATCAAGTGGTCGGCCACGGTCGACAATGCGAACAGCGAGAGCCACGTCCGCCTAAACTACCCTGACTACTCCGATGACGAGTTGCGGCTGTACCTCGGCTTCCGTGGCGCCGACGCCCTCGAGCCCTGCGATGACTTTGTAGGCGACCGCAGCGGCTTCGTTGGCTTCGGCCGGTCCACGTCGTCGGCACACTCCCGCGGCGATTGCATCGACCTCGGCCGGACCGTCGCCCTCGCTCTCGTCAAGATCCGCCTGCTTTTCGAGCTCCAGTCGTTGCACAGCATACCGCGCCGCGGCGACAGCGGTAACCGGCTGCCCCAGGAGATCGTGGATACGGTCCGGCTGCTCGTCGTCGGCAACGTTCTCCGCGCCCGCCCAGAAATCCTCGAGGCCGGTGCCGACGAGCTGGAGGGTTTGA
Organism: Sporothrix brunneoviolacea; assembly: GCA_021396205.1. Classification (NCBI taxonomy): domain Eukaryota; kingdom Fungi; phylum Ascomycota; class Sordariomycetes; order Ophiostomatales; family Ophiostomataceae; genus Sporothrix; species Sporothrix brunneoviolacea. Next base: position 83,444 of record WNYD01000012.1, on the reverse strand, counting down.
TGGCTCGTGTTCGGGCACAGATCGTCACGCTGTACGAGCACGTCCATAGGTCCAACAGGCACTTCTGGTCGGGCCTGATCCACCCCGATGGTCACTTTGTCGAGCAGCACGACATATACACCGGCGGCAGCGTCGAACAGATGGAAGATGCACTGATGGTAGCATATCAGGCCTGGGCCGAGACACCGGGGGCCATTCACATTATCGAGGCCTTGTCGTCGTCGTCTGTGAAAGGGTCGTCTGAGCTACCGGAAATATCTGGAACTGACTAATGTACGCCACACATAACGCGACCGCGCCCACACTGGAGCGCACACTGAGATAGGTGCGGTAGGACCGCCCGTCCGCCTATCTTTCCTTTGGGCCGTGATCTGGGGTGTCAGATAGACTGTTACAGGACTTGTTGTTATTGGTAGACCAGGCTTCTGAGTGGAAGCCTTAACAGGAACTGGGAGTGGAGGAATGTTTCCACGATGAATAAGAGATGTTCTGAGAGGGAGAAATGCACGATAGTTGTATTGAGACTCCGGAGTAGAGGAGGGCGGAACCACTCTGGCCGCGAGGGCCATAAAGCCCACGGGAGGTCACATGAAGAGGGGGCCAACAGATGTAAGATATTATTGAAAAGAATGGAGAAGCGTTAAGCAGAATAGGGAGGCAGCTCATTAGTTAGGCAGTTAATCAATCAGCGAAGCATTAGGAAATAACGATAAGAGAGGGCGCTCTTCACAGTCCCGGAAACAGCATTACCCTATTACCTGTCGTGATGTTTTAGCGTGTTAATGGATCTCGGCGAGCAAATCACGAGAGACAGACTCGCATACACTCAGAGACGAGTCAGGGCCGCCCTGAAGTGAGTTTACTTCAATTAATACTCTGCTGGAGATACATGCGATAACGATTGCAGCCATGTTTACCGTCTGCGACACTGCACTTCTTTCGGTGTTGCTTCTGCGCGAGGCTGTCATTGGCCGTTATCTTTGCGGGCTCATACTGCAGTCCCGCCCCATTGGCTGCTTGACATGTTGCCCCTGACGACAATAGGGATTGACAATGCGGCCCGACACGTGCAGGATCACATGACCCGAATTTGGCAGCGCCAATGTTTACTACCCCACGCCGCAAACAATTTGGCACAACTGGAAGGCACGACGGACGAGGCCCGAATTCGAATCTACGCTCCAATCTCAGGACGCGACAACCAATTTTTCTAATTTTTAATTTTTTTGCAGCGTCGTTCTCCGATTTGTGTCTTTCTCTGCAGCGACCCTACCGACGCGACAACACCCCCCCTCTGCACACCATGGCAGACCAGGAGGAGGACTTTAGCTCCCTGCCGCTGCAAGACAGATTCGCACACAAGGTGAGCGGTCAGATCAGGGGGAACGTGACCACGGCTGCGTGGGTGGTCGGCCGGGCTAACAAACGCAACAGAATTGGAAAGTCAGGAAACAAGCCTACGAAGACGCCGCGAAGCAGTTCGAGCGCAGCCCCGACGAGTCCGACCCGGCCTTTCGGCCGTTCCTGCACGATCCGGGACTATGGAAGGGCGCCGTGGCCGACTCGAACGTGGCCGCGCAGCAGGACGGCGTGGCCGCGCTGGTCGCGTTCCTGCAGTACGGCGGCCGCGAGAACGGCGTGCGGACGCGCGGCGCCACCATCAACGGCCTCGTCGAGAAGGGCCTGTCGTCGACGCGCGCCGCCACCAAGGCCTCGTCGCTCGAGGCGCTGCTGCTCTACATTGAGCTCGACGTCGCCGCCCCCATCGTCGAAGACATCCTGCCCTCCCTCGCCGCGAAGCAGCCCAAGGTGATCGCCGCCTGCCTGGCCGCGCTGACGACCATCTACCACAGCTACGGCTGCAAGGTCGTCGACCCGAAGCCCGTCCTGAAGGTGCTGCCCAAGGCCTTTGGCCACGCCGACAAGAACGTGCGCGCCGAGGCCACGAAGCTGGCCGTCGAGTTCTACCGGTGGCTGCGCGAGGCCATGAAGCCCATGTTCTGGGGCGACCTCAAGCCGACGCAGCAGGCCGAGCTCGAGGCCCAGTTCGAGGCGATCAAAGCCGCCAACGAGGCGCCCAAGCAGGAGCGGCTGCTGCGGAGCCAGCAGGCGGCCAAGGCGAAGGCGGTCGCCGCGGGCGCCGGCGACGGATACGGCGACGAGGACGGCGGGGAGGACGCTGGCGCCGACGACGAGCCGGCGGAGGTGGACGCGTTCGACCTGGCCGAGCCGCAGGACGTGCTGAAGAAGGTGCCGGCGGACTTCAGCGAGAAGCTGGCGTCGTCCAAGTGGAAGGACCGCAAGGAGGCCGTCGAGGCGCTGTACACCGTCCTCAACGTGCCGCGCATCAAGGAGGGCGACTTCAACGAGATCAACCGCGGGCTGGCCAAGTGCATGAAGGACGCCAACATTGCCGTCGTCACGCAGGCCGCGCAGTGCATCGAGGTGCTGGCCAAGGGCCTGCGGCGGGGCTACGGCAGGTACCGCAGCGTCGTCATGCAGCCCATCATGGAGCGCCTCAAGGAGAAGAAGCAGAGCGTGTCCGACGCGCTCGGCGCGGCCCTCGACCAGGTGTTCGTCGCCACGGACCTCTCCGAGTGCCTCGAGGACATCGTCACCTTCCTGTCGAACAAGAACCCGCAGGTCAAGGAGGGCACCATGCGCTTCCTCATCCGGTGTCTGCGCACGACGCGCGACGTGCCCAGCAAGCAGGAGATTGGCACGATCGTCGAGTCGGCCAAGAAGCTGCTCTCCGAGTCCAGCGAGGGTCTGCGGTCCGGCGGCGCCGAGGTGCTGGGCACCATCATGAAGATCATCGGCGAGCGGGCCATGAACCCGCACCTCGAGGGCCTCGACGACATTCGCAAGACAAAAATCAAGGAGTTCTACGAGGCCGCCGAGGTGAAGGCGAAGGAGAAGCCCAAGGCGCCACCGCCGGCAGCCCGCGCCGCCGCAGGACCGGCCAAGAAGGTGATGGGCGGTGGCAAGAAGGGCCCGTCGCCGCTCAAGAAGTCCGCTGCGGCTCCACCCCCAAGAGACGAGCCGCTCGCGCCCCAGCCCACACCGCGCGCAGGTCCAGCGAAACTGGGGATGCCAAAGCCGTCCGGCCTCGGCGGCATCAAGGCGCCAGGAAAGCGCACCCTGGCTGGCCCGAGTACATTATCACCCCGCCGTGTCGCCGCACCGCCCGCCTCCCCACCACTCGACTACGACCCACCGGCAACACCCGCACCACAACCGCGCTTGGGCCTGGGCCGCGGCGGTCTTGCGGCGCGGTCTCTCGCTAAGCCGTCGTCCATGGCGATGGCAGAACCGCCCGCCGCGCCGCCGTCCCCGACACCTATGTCCGGCCTGACGGCGCTGGAGCGCGCCGAGCTGGAGGAGCTGCGGGCGTCCAACTACCGGCTGCTGCGGCAGGCCGACGAGTGGCGCCAGGAGCGGTCGCGGTTCATGTCGGAGATCCAGGAACTCAAGAACCAGAACGCGGGGCTCATCGAGGACCACACGCGCGACGTGCTGAGCATCAAGGCCAAGGAGACGCAGCTCGTGCGCGCGCGCAGCGACGCCGAGACCGCCGAGCAGACCAACGAGCGCCTGCGCCGCGAGCTCGACCGGCTGAAGCGCGCCCTCAGTAAGGCGGAGGCGGCCCTGGTCAACGGGTCGGGCGGCGGCGGCAGCGGCAGCGGGATGGCCAGTCCCGGGTTTGCATCGCCGACGCACGACGACGCCGGCATCTACCGCGACGGCGGCTACCCGACAAGTGCCAGCCGCAACCGGATGAGCTACGCCAGCACGATGTCCGAGGAGAAGGAGAACGGCGAGACGGCCGTCTACCCGCGGAGCAAGCTGAGCCCTGACATGCGGTATGCGGCTGCCGGCGGCGGCGGCAGCGGGACGAGCGGCCGGGGCAGCCCCGCGCGGGGCTACCGGCGCGACCTGGCGACAGGGACGGACGACATCGGTGGTGGCGGCGCTGGTGGCAGCAGCGCTGGCGGCGGCGGCGGCGGCTCGCCATCAGGGGTGACAGGACAGGAGAGCTGGAAGCGGGCGGCGGAGGTGACGAACCAGCTCAAGGCGCGGATCGAGCAGATGAAGGTGAGACTGTCTTTCCCCGTGCGGTGCTTTTTCTACACCACAATTCGACCCATGCTAACGACCCTATTTACAGGCCAAACAAGGAATCAAGAGAGGATGAATGGGAAACGGCGGCTTTCTATTAATACCAATGACTTTTTGCTTTCCGTTTTCCTGCTTTTTCTTTCATGTCTCACGCGATCTTGGATGTCTTGCCAGCAATTTTTTAAAAACGGGTTTCATTGTTTTACCGTATATTACAGCACTGTTACATACTGCGAAAGAACGAGATGCGAAATGAATTCATGTCAATGAGCAGCATGCCCGCGAAGAAAAAAGTGACGAACCAAAAAAATTAAAGTCGGAAAATCCCCGACAAAAAGAATGGTTCCGCTGGGGATCGAACCCAGGACCTTCTGCGATCGCAAAGCGACAGCTGTGAAGCAGACGTCGTAACCAACTAGACCACGGAACCTGCTGTTTGATTGGTTGACTGCGTGCGCTACGAGAGATTTTAAGTGACGGGGAAGGGCACGATGCGATAACACGACGACACGGCACACATCATGGCCACGATGAAGCAGAATAAGATATGAAAGTAACTTGCGACGATAAGGGCGGTTGAGTAATAATTACACAATAAAAGCAAAGCAAAAACTAGCAGGCCACCACGACGAACGAAAGCCCGGCCTTGCCGACCGCCATGATGCCGTGCCGTATCCTTCCTCATCTCTTCGCCGACGCTCCCCCCTCCCGTCCAACACATCCGGACATCCAGCATCTAGCTGAACTCGCCCACGCCAGGCCCGAAGTGGTGGCCCTTGGCCACCTCGTAGAGCGTGCAAGCCGTGCCCTCGCAGCCCACTTCCAACACGTCGTTGCCCCACCAGTGGAACGGAACTTCGTTGTACTGCAGCGCGAAGAAGGCGATGATGCCCGAGATGGCGATGCCCGAGCTGAGGCTGGCGCTCAGCACAAAGTTGTAGCGCGACCAGAAGCTGAGGAACCGGCCCCGGACCCAGATCCACGACGCGAACGCCACGGGCACGGCCGGCCACGTGTAGGCCATGCTGTAGGGCGACAGGTTGAGGGGCCCGTACAGGAAGACGATGGGGTGCACCTGGCGCGCCCACCGGAGGAGCGTCGCGCGGGCGCCGGGGTCGTCCTTGCGCTCGTCGGCGCTGCGGCGGATCGCGCGCTGCACCCACCAGACGAAGACGGTGAAGAGGACGCCCAGGGGGAAGCCGACGAGCAGCACCGAGTACTGGCCGCCGGGGCCGAAGACCTTCTTGGGGCCGATGGTGCCCCAGAGCACGGCCGCCGTGAAGAAGGTGTTGACGTCCGGGCACGTCATCTTGTTGGGCGCCTGGTCGGTGCACACGTTGGGGATCTTGTTCATCTGGAAGTTGAGCACGCCCGTGCACACAAACGTCGACACGAGGGTGGCGACGAGCTGCGCCGCGAACGTGTGGCGCGGCGGGATCTTGAGGTAGTGGGCCAGCTTGAGGTCCTTGGAGAACCGGATGGCGTGCGCGCAGGTCACGTAGCCGAACGCCTTGAAGTAGTTCATGGCGAGCGCGTTGCCGCCGGCCCAGGCGCCGCCGATGAACTCGGCCAGCACGTTCAGCGTGACCTCGACGCCCGTGATGGCCGTGACGATGCCGCACGGGATCACGAAGACGAGGCACAGCAGGATCCCGTAGAACACGACGCCCGGCGTCGTGTACGTCTGCCAGCCGGAGATGCCCGCCACCCCAAAGGCCACCGCGGCCAGCAGCACGGCCAGGTACCAGAGCTCGGACACCTCGGGGTACTGGGCCATGAGGCGGTTGTGGACGTCCTGGTACGTGCTGCTGGCGTTGGCGTTGGCGCTGGCGCCGCGCTCTTTGTCGCCCCGGCTGCGCTTCCAGGAGAACAGGCTTCGAAACGTGCCCTTGGCGTTGTCGTAGAAGTTGCGCATGCCCATGATAAATTCGTAGCGGTGGTTCAGCCCGACGTACACGATGACCGCCGGGTAGATGGCAAAGAAGAAGATGTAGACCACCAGGTTGCCCGCGCCCAAGTACGCCGGAGAGAAGGCCTCGTACTTGGCCTGCGAGAAGATCTTGTGGTCGTCGATGATGCGCGAGATGTTGTACCGCTTGCCCGTGTTGTCGAAGACGCGGTTCGAGTTGATGGGAAAGTACGCCGTGTAGAAGTTATTTTGGAACCAGATCGCCAGCACGATCAGGCAGCCCAGGAGCGCGCCCAGAAACTGGTTGAACGTCGAGAAGAATGGAAACATCAGCGGGTCTGTAGTGAACATGACAATGTTCCAGTCCCACGTGGGGAAGGGGTTGAGGCCCATGCCGCTGCTGATGCCCGTGACGGCCGCCAAGTTGACGTTGTCCGGCGCGATCCACGTCATCCAGCTGAACGTGCTGAGCGCGGTGAAGATGTAGTTGGGGAACCAAAAGTACACAAACATGGCAGCGAACGTGATCAGGAAGAACTTGATACGCGTGGCCCGCCACATCGACCCGAAGGGAGTGGCCACGGCGCCCTTCTCCTCGGAGTGGAACGCATCGTTGAGGGCAATGGTCACGAGGTTGGTCGGCCACACGCAGTAGGCCGGGTACACCAGGAACCGGCGTACGAGACCCGCGAGGCCGTAGCCTATGAGGTTCGTCGACAGCGCGATCAGGATCTGGTAGCTAAATTGTCCCGCAAACGGCTGGTTGAAGTAGTGGGGCAGGTACTGCACCCAGATGATGTTATTGGTGTACGGCGTGTTCCACGCGACGTTGGCCATGATCGTGATCAACATGTGCTCCTTCTTACTAAAGGGACCGGGGTTCAGGCTGAAGCGCGAGCGGGCGATGCTGTCCCCAAACAAGGCCGCCGGCAGGTGAAAGCCCCAGTCCGGGACCGTCTTTTCCCAGGCCTTGCCAATCGGGTAGGACAATAGCTGCGCCACGTTGGCATGGACCTCAATAGAGGGCATGCGAATCGAGAACAGCTGGTTGATAAACGCCAGCAGCACTGAGAAGGCCATGCCGATGATCCAGGCGCGCAGCGTCGAGCACGGCGTGTTCACGGCGTCGTGGTTGCTCACCACGGCCCGCACCTCGGCGTAGGGGCTGTTGTTCGTGATGAGGGCGGCCTCGACCTTCATCTCGTAGATGAGATCCGCGTGCTTTTCGGGCTCGTCAATGACGTCCTGGTTTACTAGCATCGCGTTAGCACGACACACAAGGTACAACACACAAGATACACGGGCTCGCGAACCGAATATAGCACTCACCAATAAAGTTGCGAATCTTGCGGAGAGCAAGATGCGGGAAGTTGGGATCATTTTCGTGCATGCGGTAGGCGTTCGTTAGGAGCTTTGAGGGCGTCAGCTCCAAGTACGCAAAACATCTTGTGTTGACGTCTGTTTGTAGCTTACCGTTCGAACTTCCTCGAGGCTCATCTGGCCAGCTAGAGCCTTAGCCTCGGGCAAATCCTCCTCAGTGACATTGAGGTCTCTATTTATAAGTCAGAAAGTACTCAACTTTAAACGTCTTGAAATTTCAATGAAGCACGCATCGCTTACACTTCGACAGTGTTATCCGTCGGCAAATCGCCGGTGATTGTCACTGGCTGTCAGATGAAATCAATCAGTTGGTCTTGTAGAGCCGAAACAATGCGATTGTCATATCAAGATATTTTGCAAACGTACAACATGTTTCTCGTCAAGGCCGGAACTCCCGCCGACTTCAACAGCCGGCGACGGCTCGGAGAGCACCCCGTGAGTAGCCATGTTGAGTCTGCCGGTCGACGGCCGCGAGCAAAGACACAAGAGGTAAGTAAGACGTTGACCGAAGTAACAAAACTACGGGATTAGGTGGACAACAAAAGAAGAACACAAAAAATCATCTCCAAAAGCTTCACCTTGGAATCCGGTGGGACATTGGGATAGCTTCGGTTAAATACAGGAGGGATACATAAGGGTAAAAATAAAAGAACGTAAAGAGGCGCAATAGAGGTCAGTATAGATCGAACACACCAACAGAAATGGGTATATTGGACAGAAAGGCTAGTGCGGGATATCCAACGACAAGCCCCCAAGCAACATGCATCGAAAACACTCCACAAAGCTTGGAAGCTTTTCTTGAACGACTTCTTGCAGTGGATTAACTGGGAAAGAGATCAGAAGTGCAAAGGATAGAGGCGCAAGCGAGGCCCTGTGCGGCCTCTATAGCTGGGCGTATTATCGGTAATATTCTTCTCGCCATATTACTTGATTGCGCAAAACAATTGTGGATGCTGGTCTTCCGTGCCGGGGGGGTCAGAATCATGCTCTCCCTCTCGTAGCAAAGAGGCAAATAGGTAATGGGCCAGATAGGAAAATAAAAGTGAGCGAAATAGAGACCGTGGGGAGAAAATATATTACCTAGGACCTAAAGAAGGCTAACAATGCGGAGAAAGAGAAAAGTCGCATGGAGAAGCGAGGAAACAATCGAAATTCGCAAGGCGGTCACGGAGAAAACGCCATGGACCAACAGAATTCGTGTGATTGTGTTTTCCTGTTTCGTGATGCTCTAGAATGTATAAAGACTACCGCAGGCCCTATCCGAAATGAGTGTCTTCCTGAACAACACTCCCGGGGCTTTTTCGGGTTTTTCGTCGATGTCATTTCATCCGTTTACAGCACTTTTTCAGGATGCAGATCATCCTCCCTGGCAGCATATCAAAACCAACAGACACTCGCAATCAAAATCGCTGTTGGTATTTCGAATGAAAAGAAGGAAAAAAGATAAGACCCCCATCCCTTGATTTTCTGCCCCCTTCGGCAGTCAATACTGTGCCTCATGATAACACGTCTTGCAAACATTCCATGTGCGCATGTGTTCATACTCGTATTTCTCTCCTTTCCAAGAGAAGGATACTGCCCTGCCCTTCCTAGGCAAACAAAATGCATCGTGCAAGCCGAGAACAGTAGGCACACATATGAACAAAAGTAAACAGACGTCACAGTAGGAGCTAATGCACCCCAGAAAGAGTATATATACATGACTGCGGCGAAAGTCTAGACTGCTATTCCTATTTATATGCATGCGGAATGCGAGGGCCAAGTGATAAGGAAGATGCACATACGAGCTGTAAAGGGAAAATTGGGAGGATTACGCGACTAAGCGAGCATGTCGCGTACTGTGTTCTTACAAAAAGGATGCCCTCCACCGCTAGGAAGCAGAAGCAGGATACAAATTATATAGACATTGCGGCGCAGCTTCTTGTCCTAGCACGGGTGAGAGCACGCCATGAACGAGCAACATGTAGAAATAGGGAAGACAGAGGAAAAGGAAACTCGCCTAGGGCCTCGGAGCGGCGCAGCTCGATAGGAGATAGATAACGGGGAAAAGGACAGTACCCCAGGAGAATTTCATATAGCCTATTGCTTGGCATTACTTGGTCGTGGCATTTCATTTTTCCAGTTTCCATATTTATGTACTGTCCATCCGTGAAAAATCACCCTGCGTTTCTTTTTCTCCAAAGTGGCCCCGGTATGTGTCTTTGTAAGTGTGTGTATAAGCCATCGCGAGATGGCAAAATAGGAGCACAAGACAGCAATCTAAAAGATGGGGGTCCAACGGAACAACTTGGGGGTCACTGGTCAGTTGATGAGATGGCAGGAAGGGCCACGTAAGGAAGAGGAATAAAAATGGAAGACGCAGAACACACGAGGAGCCAAATGGAAGGAATCCTACTGCATGTTGTTACACACGAGATGCACATCTGCTGTTCTCTTTCTATCTCGTATCGACACCCGATATCCAACATCCAACAACCATGTTCCATTTTGTTTGTCTATTTGATTTGGTTTTTTTTTTCTGCGCCGGCTCCCGGCTATATAGATTCACGCCTACCTTCCCGAAAGAGAACTAATGAACAAAAGAAGCGGCGGGGGAGCAGGGTATCAAGGAGCAATAAGCTCACCAACCGGCGGACAAATGGGCGGCTCGCAAAGGGCGAGGCGGATAATCTGATAAAGAGGGAGGATGAGTAAATGTCGACATTCTTTGCGAGATACGGAAGAAGAAAAAAAAGAATCACCAACAGCACTTCGACAAGAGGCAAAAACATGACGAGCATCCAGAAAAGCAGAAAAGAAGTCGGCAGATCAAGAAACGAGAATCCTAACAAGTGCAGTTTGGGGGGGAAGGGGGGGATGTCCTCGCAATTGTCCTGTCCAAGGAAAAGAGCAGGTGACAGATGAGAGGGATCAGAGAACGCATTTTCCCCGTCTCAGCTCCGTCAAGTCCGACGCTGCGCACATTGCTTCTTACTTGAGACTCTACCATATACTATCTTTGCTCTTCGTCCCGTCACCTTTTATATTGGCGGGGGATGTAAGGCGTTTTGGTTGGATAGCCACTCGATCTACTCTCTTGACTCTGCATTGTTTTTCTGGTTTTTATTTAAGAATTTTATTTTTATTTTTCAGAGCACGAATATGATTTTGCTTAGTTGCATAGGTTTCTGACCATCATCTAAAGATACGCGTTCGTCTCATGACTTGCCCATCTGCAATGATTAGATTGATTAAGATGAGAAGAAGCGAACGGAAACGCTGTCAGACGAACATTTGGCGACGTAAAGAAATAAAAAGGATCAAAACAAAACTAGATAAGAAATTCTCTTGGCAAACTCCTCTCCGCAGAACCGTTGAAACCTGGTTTTCTTTCTGGTTGCTCCTAGACCCTTCGCCGCACGACGCGGCAGCAGCAGCACCGCTTCTCGAAGGATGACACCAGCCGCTGCCCCCATAAAAGACACAACAGAATCCTTTCAGCTGCGGCCGGCCACTAGATCCCTGGCAACATCTATGCACAGCTTGTCGATGCTCGCGGCACCGAGGATCCGCATCACCGGCACGTCCCGGCCCGTCGTGCGCCACAGCCACGTGCGCGTCTCCACGGCCACCAGCGAATCGACGCCCAGCTCGACCAGGCTGCTGTCGCTGCGGATGCGGCTGCTGCCTAGAGGCGGGCCGAGGTGCAACAGCGTGGCTAGGCGCTCGCAGAGTGCGAGCACGAGCTGCTGGGCAATGGCCTCGGCTGTCGCGATGCTCTGGCGGATCAAGTCGGCGAGGATGTTTGTACTACTGCTGTTGGCGTCGTTGTTGGCCTGGTCCGCATTCGCATTCCCATCCCCTGCCTCGTTTTCGTCGAGCGTGTAATGCGAAAACCGCGGGTCGGAGTGCCAGTGGAGCGCAACTTCACGGCTCTGGTTTGGGCGGAACCGGTTCAGCCCCGTAGTCAGGTCAATCAGGTCTTTGTTTCGATCGCCGGCTGACTTTGGCCTGCCCTGGACGATCGCCTCGAGGAACATGTGGTGCAGGTCGCGCTCCGAGATGGGAGGGTACCCTTCGCGCTCCAATCCTGCGTAGAGCTCGTCCTTTTCGCGATGCAAGAACCCGAGTCCGTAGATGACGCCGATGTTCAAGACAGACCCCGCGACACCGCGTCGCTGCCGGCTCGCAGCAACGCCATTCATGTACATGTTGGCGGCTGCGTAATTCGACTGTCCGGCATGGCCGCCAATCGCGGCAAATGACGACGTCATGATAAAAAAGTCCAGCTTCCCGTTTGGAGCGGCATCGTCGTCTCCGAAGACCATGTCGAGATTTCGAGAACCAACTGTCTTGGGCCGCATGACACGGGAAAATATTTCGGCCGTCATGTGAGTCAACACATGGTCATCTAGGACCATGGCACCGTTGACAATGCCGCCGACAAGCGGCATGGACTGCTCGATGTTGGTGCGGAACTTTTGAACTGCCGCAAAGTCGGTCACATCGAGGGCTTCGAACCGAACGTCTACACCATGTGTATCGCCCAACTTTTGCGCCCACTGCGGTTTGTGGGCTGGAGGATCCCTGCTCGCAAGAACGATATGACGTGCTCCTTGCTTCACAAACAAAGTAGAGAGACTCTGTCCCATGTCTCGCGTGATACCGACAAGCACATAGGTTCGGTTTCCGCGTAACCGTTTGGCGGATGTAGAGTCCATGTTGAGCCCGCCGCCAAAATCCTCGAGAGGTTGTAATGTGTGGTTCGCCGTCCGTTCAGCACGCCAGTCAATTATTTGAAATGGATTAGGCTGCCGAGTGCGCAAGTCGAGCAAGGCTGGAACAGAAATGAGGTCCGTCGTAAAGTCACTCCCCGAGAAATCCAAGCTACCGCCTTTCAGCATCGAAATAGCTTGCTGTAGAGGTCCAATGTCAAATGTAGCTGTCTGCTGGCGTGATATGCTGGCCTGTTTTGCCATGCCTCTCAGTGAACGGTATTCGTAGTTTGGAGGAACCGTACTGGAAATCAAGTTGGAAATCTTGTGGCCTGGCGGCAGCAAGTCGACCAAGAGAGCACCTTCTTTGAATTTGTATAAGACGGACTTCATCTGGGCTGCCGTGGCTCGGGGATGAATAGACAGGTCACTTATGGTGTTTTTCTTGGTGCTCTTTGTGTCCTTAACATGTATAGAGATCATCTTGCGGCGTTCCGTCTCGGTGACGCTCTTTGCGCGTTGCAAAAGCAGGTCATCTGGTGCAACCAAGACCAATGGTCGGCTTTCAGACTCTTGACAGAGCAAGTAGCAAGCAAGGGTACGCATCAATGTGCTGACAAAAGAACCAGTGATGGATGGACGGTTATCATCATTGGTTGAAGCTGATTTGACAATAGTAACGATTTGATTTCGTGGAAGCGATAAAAACGATGCATTGGTTTTGGATACTGCCGCCACAATGTTGCCGGATGTCTCATCACGCCCAATGCATACGTACATCCCATGATAGAATGGCTGTGCGCTGCTGTAAAGAACCTCGATGAGGGTATTTTTGCTTTCCGAACGGGAAGTATATTGCAGAGCCTTGGTCATGGAGGCCACAGACCTGGCCAATTTCGTCTGGTACTGAGCCACTCGATCTGAGCGAGCCATGTCTGGGGCAACTTCAACGCAAGTCGAGAGTGTGTTCACTTTCTTTGTCACAACACGCCATGCCGCATTAAAATTGTCGTTCCCGGACTGGAAAGGAACCACTCGTGGGATAAGTCGTTGTCCAGTGCTGTCGATGTACACTTCCGGCTCCAAGATCCATAGGTGCTCGGTATGCTCGGTGTCTGGCGCTTTAAGAGAAGCACGGGCGTCTTGTTTGCGCTTTTGTTGCGCTGCAAGCATCAACCGCATGAATGTGTTGGCCACAACAGAGGCAGCAGAAGGCTCTGCTTTGTTAGGCGGGCAAGGCGCCCAGAGCTGGCCGTTTGCCGCGCGGAGATGGTCAAAGTCGAGCATTTGCAAGGTCAGGCGGGGCATTTCGCTGCGGACGGTACGTGCAAATCCATATGATGCCGCATTCTCGGCATTCCCCGAGCGTGCACCCTTCGTCACCCAAAGCATGGTCATGTCCGGCCGAAGAAGAATTTTGCGGAAGATGTCTAACCGCTGGTCGTTGAGCGTTGACAAAATGGGGCAGCTTTCTTCTAGGTCCGCCAATAGGATGACACAAGTGAAGGATGACAAAACCGTAGAATCAACTGCAGCAAGATCATCAAGCCCTGGCACAGCGGTCGCGGGTTTATAAAAATGGCAAGAAAGCAGTTGGTTGGTATAAGATGCAAGCGATTTTAACGCTGCCGTCGTCTGCCCACCAATGATAAGCAGCTTTTCTTCGGGATTTGATAAAAGGGGCAAAGCAAAGGAGAGAGATCCAGGAAGCTGCGCCATGCTCTTTTTGAAAGTGCTCTCACTCTGCCGTACTGTGATGGAAAAGCCTCCAGGGTAGTGCTGGTCAGTGTTTTTGATGGATGGGTTGATGAAGCCCCGCTGGTCAAGCAGGTCTGGCCAATCCGGCGGCGTGATGATTGCGTTGGCGAGATCCGTGTGTTGTTGGCCGGCGCCGGTACACTTCTTAATCGGCATATGGACAAGCATCAAAAAGCCACCGGGTCTCATCGTCTTCTTGACCTGATCCAAGATAGTCTCACAAGATGCCATGGATTTGAGGACGGACGTAGACAGGATGACAAGGTCAAATGGCTGTTGCTGCGTCGTGGATGACTGCTGTTCTGAGAGTGGTGTTTTGATCACATCTTTTTGGTCCAGTGAAAATACATGAATCTTTTTCCTGGTGGCGGTTGATGACTGGGCCTGCTGAAGCTCGAAATTCTTTTCTGTCCCAACCGTGGTGGATGTGTAGCTCGTGAAGGCAGAGCCCAGTCCCCGAAAGATTGGAGTCGACATGCACATCTTAGCATCGGTGAGACTGAAGACGGACATTCTTGGATACCGGTGGGCTATTTGTTTGACAATCCTTGAGACTTGGCGCTGGAACAGGTAGGCGTGGCGTCCTTCTTCAACAATTGAGTGATAAAGATGTAAGCTAGAGTTCGACTTTTTCCCTTCTGAACCCGCTTTCGCGCGAGCTCCGTTCGCATGAGCATGAAGTTTCTCGAGAGTTAGGTAATAGGGGGATGTCAAGATAAACTGCTCCAATGTGTCCTCTGTCTCGGACGGCCAAGGACTGTGGAGCTTTTCTTCAGTCATATCATGTTGAGGCCCTGCGTAGAATGCTGTTACCCGCTCGCAAGACTCTACGAAAGCTTTTTCGCAAGTGCTTTCCGTGTCATCTCCATCGATTGTAGGGGCTTGGACCATAGCATCTTCTGGGTCGAGTGAGAAAGTCGTGTAGATATAAAGCTCACGGTCTGTATTAGGATGAGCAGACGCCAGGGAGCCGACTGTCAGACCTTCGACTTGGACTTCCATATCGCCGTCCTCGTTGTATACACAAATGTCCCCCGTAATTCGAGCTGTGGAGTCTCGTGCTGCTTTGTGGAATTCCGTGAGCTGTGCTTCGACTGCAAGATGGGTGCTTTGTGGTGTCCCCGCAATTCCGCCATGGGCCATGTTGAAGCTCATTTTCTGGACGCGGATAGGAAGAAAGACCGTCCATAGAGCGCTATTTTTTATTAGCAAAGCAATTCTAGTGACCAATGTATAAAATACCGTCCGCAAAGTATAAACCTACTTATCACCGGGAGATGAATACGTAGTAAAGCAAGTCTGTAAGCATGAGTCGAGTGTCGCGGGACTCAACGACAAGCTGGTCGTGTCCTTCGGATGGAACCGTCGCAGCGTGGCCGACGCAAAGTTGTGTCGTCGCTGTATCGACTCGAGCGCCTCAAATGGCCCGGAATATTGCAAGCCCAAGTTGGCCATCATTTCATAAAATACTTGTCTGTTGACGCCAAATGTCTCCGGCTGTTCTCTGGGGTCGCTTCTCGTTGGAAGGGCATCTGCGCTGGAACAATCGAGGACAATCCGCAAGTTTCCAGTGCAACGCTTCCGCATGGGTGTCTCTGCCGTCTCCGATGCAGAAAAAACAGAAAACGACGCAGTGACTGAGTTATCGCCCGTGTCGGTTGCCGCAGAAGTTGGCTTGCTTGGCTGGTGATGCACCACGAGGGAAAACATGATTTCCGTAGCGGGGCCCTCAATTTCAAGGGGAATGCCGCTCACAAATTCGAGATCCTCTAGCTCGATCACGGAAGCAGCGCGGCCGGCAAGAAGAGTCTTCGCCGCGTCGAGTGCCATGATGCAGTAAGCAGAAGCCGGCAGCAATGGCTGGCCCTGAAACGAGTGATGGGCGAGCCATGGCAGCTTGTCGACGCGCAGCAAATTGCGCCAGCGAAGCTCGCAGCCTTCGATGTCGTCGCGTGTGCGGCTGCCGAGAAGCTCATGAGGCGGGTCGGTCTTGTGTTGGAACTGTCGGACGATCCGCGACTGTCGGTAGTATGATTGAGAGCGGTCCCAGGGGTAGGCTGGAAGTCTCTCTTTGTCGTCGCTGTAGAGCCGAGAGAGGCTCGCAGACAGTGCGTTTCTCTCTGCATCTCCAAGAAGACGCTGGAGGTCGATGGGCGGCGGATCAAACTGGGTCCACATAAAACTGAGAAATTCCGAGAACGCCAAATCGTCTCGCTTGCCTCTCTGTAGCAAACTCGTGTACGGAAGGCTCCTTGTTCCTGTGCTGTAGAGCTGAGATTGGGTGAAAGTATCTACAAACGGTCCCTTCAGGGCTGAATGGGGCCCGACCTCGATGGCACAATCAAACCCATCTGAAAACGTTGACAGCGCCTTCTCGACTGCTTCCCGGAAGAGGACAGGTTTGACCATGTTCTCTAGCCAGTACGAGTCGGCAAGCTCTGTTGTGGTTGGAACAGACCCGTTCGGGTTCATGCTCGAAATCCACACTGTCTTGTCTGCCGTGTCGGATACATCAATAAGGGGCGACACTTCACAAGCACCGAGCGCTTTCCAGTAAGTATCTGCAAGCCGCACCATGTGGTGAGAATGGTATGCCATGTCGACGCGAAGGCGTCGGACGAATACGCTCTTGGCTTTTAGTTGCTGTTCCGCCTCGCTGACGGCATCAATGTCACCGGAAAGAGTCGTGCTGCTGGGAGAGTTGCTGGCAGCCACACACAGCCGGCCACTGAACTGTTGGCAGAAGACTTCAGCATCCTCATTTGACAGCCCTGCCGCAAGCATGCCCCCCCGGGGCTTCTGATCGGTATTTGCTGGGGCGGGAGAGGAGACACTTTTTCCCCGGTAGTATGCAATCAAAATTGCATCCCTTGCAGAGAGGCGCCTTGCGGCATATGCAGCAGCAATCTCACCAGACGAGTGGCCGACGACACAGGCAAAGGACAGACCGAGCCCGTCCTGCATCACGTTGACAAGGCCAATTTGAAGAGCTGTACACAATGGTTGGCCAACTGCAGCCTCTTGCACACGTGAACCTTCTATGTCCAGCTTCTGCAGCTCCCTTTCCAGTGTCCAATCTGGTGGATCCGGACACGCCTGCAGGACAGCGTCCATGTGTCGAATGGACTCTCTGTAGATGGAGTTTGTCCAAAACAGATTCTTTGACATGCCTGGCCACTGGGCACCCTGTCCCGTAAAGATACCAAACAGCTTTGGTGAATTTCGATTCGACTTATTTTCTATTCGACGTGCCCTGAATCCAAACTCCTGTGATTGACTTCGCGGATGATCAGAAACAAGAGCTGAAAGCATGCTGATGGCTTTTGCTCTGGAGCTGGCACATATCCCAAGGCGATGAAGGAACTGGGTGCGTGACGCGTACGTGCGCCAAGCTACCTCTTCGAATGCTGTTTGCGAGCTTTCGCTTTCCAACCGCTGGAAAAAGTTACAATACTCTTCAGCTAGTGTACGAAGCGTGCGAGCTGAGTTTGCCGACAGCAAAAGCGGGATTGCTGGAAGCTTGTCCTGGACTGCTTGAGGGGGTTGTCGAGATAGCGATCCCGGGAGCGGCGGACTGTGGATAATTGGATCATAGCTTTCAATGATTGCATGACCATTGGTACCGCCAAATCCAAATGAGTTGACGCTCGCTCGGAGAGGTTGCCCGTCTGGCACAGCTGGCCATGCTGTCAGCTCCGTCGGGATGCGAAGATATCCATCAGGAGACGGGGTGCAAAATGGGGCGACTTGTGGATTGAGTCGCTCCAAGTGCAGATTTGGTGGCACTTGAGAGTGCTTCATTGCTAGCATTGCTTTCAAGACTCCTGCGAGGCCTGCAGCTCCCTCCGTGTGGCCAATTACCGTTTTGACAGACCCAACCAGCAACGGTGGTGGGCATGTTGAGTCCGCTGTTAGCGTGCCGTCGTCCCCATCCATGTTTTTCAGGTCCCCAAAAAAAGCAGAATAAATAGCTCTCGCTTCTCGAGGGTCGCCGACGGGTGTTCCCGTACCGTGTGCTTCAAAATACTGGCACCGATCCGCCGGGTCTTTTATGTCGAGACCGGCTCGCCGGTATGTGGAGCGTATGAGAGATGCCTGTGCTTCGGGGCTGGGCATCGTGATGCCCGCCGTGCGGCCGTCGGACCCCACGCCCGTCTCGCGAACGATGGCCTGAATTCGTGATGCATCACCGTCTGCTAGGGCACGACTGAGCGGCTTCAAAAGCAACACTGCCGCGCCCTCTCCCCGAGCATATCCATCCCCCCGCGAATCCCACATGTGGCAGTGGCCTGTCGGGCTGAGCATGTGCAGACTCGACTCGACGACAAACTGCTCCGGCGAGAGCATCAGGTTGACTCCTGCCACGCAGGCAGCGCTGCAATCGCCAGCACGCAGGCTCAGGACGGCCTGGTGCAGGGCAACCAGACTCGACGAGCATGCCGTGTCGATGGTGGCCGACGGACCGTGGAAGTCGTAAAAGTAGCTGATGCGGTTCGACATAATCGAGCGGGCATTGCCGGTGGCATAGTAAGGGGAGGTCGTGAGGTCGTCGCGCTGCGACATGACGTCAAAGTCGGCCGACATGGCACCGACGTAGACGGCCACGTCTTTCCCCGTCCACTGCGGCAGCTGGTAGCCGGCCGACTCGAGAGCCTCGTACACGGTCTCGAGCAGCAGCCGCTGCTGCGGGTCGACGGCCTCGGCCTCTTTTGGTGCGATGCCAAAGAAGGCGGCGTCGAACGCCCCCGGATCGTAGTCATTGCCAAGCCAGTAGGCCTTTGGAGCGTCTGTGGTACCGTGGTAGTCACCGTCGGGATGGAAAAAAGCGCGGACGTTGAAACGGTTTGGGGGCACATTGCGCGACAAGTCCGACGGTTGTCTTAGAAGGTCCCAGAGCTTGCTAGGCGATGTTGCGCCGCCAGAGAAACGGCAGCTGCTCGCAACGACGGCAATGGGCTCAGATGGGGGAGGTTTGTAAGGCATCTTGCCTAGGTGGGATGGGTATTTTGAAGAAGTGGGAAAGACAAAAAAAAGGCGTCTGTCCGCCGAGACGGGAAGAGGAGATAGCGAAAGGAGGCAAGAGAAAGGCAGATAAATAAAGACAACCGAACAGGCTGACACGGCAAGTAATAATGAAAGCCTGAGTATGGGTGCGGCCAGCGGATGCGTGGAGCAAGACGATTTGCCGTTCCAAAGTTAGCGTCGAGAGCTGAACGTGGAGTAGCGTGCTTTGATGTCAGAAAGTTGACCAGAGACCAGCGGGCAGGGATGAATGTAAGATGCGTCAGATGTAGTGAGATCGTAGAGCGGAAAATGAGCGGAGCGTGGGCGGGATGTCGGCAGTGCAGGGTAAGGGAAGGCGCACATGGGGCAGCTGATATGCTTCTTGCCAGGACGGGAAAGAGTAGGAATTTTGAGGACCCTCGGGGTGGTGACTTCCAGATGGAGTGCAAATCATCAATCACAGCATCGTGCCGTTACGTCGCATCGTCACCCAGAGCACAGAAAATGGGGAGGAGTGAGGAGGAGATGCGAGCACAAAGTAAAGTACGAGGGGCTGTTAAAATATGTGCCAAGCTAATGATGATGAAAAAAATAATAGAAGACAATACATGGTAAATTGAAGGAAGGCCTTTCCCGCCCCTGCCATGCACGCCATCGACCCGGAGAAAACGCCTCTTGGCAAAAGACGTGGAAGATGCCGAGATTGGTCCCGAGCGAGGCGAACCAGACGGTCGGGAATGCCAATCGGACATGGAAACATGCAGTAGGGCTGGGCTGCCGGTGTGCCAGGGAACGGGGGCAAGCCGGACCATGCTCAATAAAAGGACTCGTATTAGCAGGCCACTGGCAAGCCCTCGGACAATTACAGAGTAAGGAGGCCAGTGTGTCGGATCAATCGGGACTTCGGATGAGCGAGCGAGCGGAGCATAGCATGGATGGGAGCTTGGGTGGAAATGGAGAACCGTCTCCCTAATGGCAGGGCTGCCGGTAGCACAGGGCAGGCGAATACCCCAGACGAGCGCCACAGGCAAATGAGGCCACGATCCAGAGCATCCGATCGACCAGAGAGGCCTCAGAAACGGCCACGCTGAAAACAGGGATTCGGCTGGTTAGAAATGGGGTCTATCGAGGAAAGAGGACGCGCTCGTGCGGGTCGGAATTCCGTACGTGCATGGGGGCGCTGTTTTCTGGCGATATTGCAATATGGGGCGGGCTTGGATCTGAAGATGCGATGGCCCGGCATGCCCCGTACGGGCCACATGTAAGATCAGATGCAGCATCCACAAGCTGTCAAATGATCATGCGAGATCCGTTCGCTGCGAACTGGTTCCCCATGCCGGATCTCATCTCTCGCGTCCATCCCGACGGGTCTTGCTAGATTGCGTCTACGATCCAGGATTCCAGGATTGCTTACTTTCCCCTGGCCGCCGAAAATACGAGCCGGCAAGCCACGTTCTCGATTGCCACCCGCGGCTTGGAGGACCCAGAGATCGTGGTTCGGCGGTAAGCAGCCGGCGCAGAAGATGCTTGCTTGCCTTCCCGTCGTTCGGGTCATCGATGACTACAATGTCCGTAAACTATTAAGTTGACATTGCGTCTGGGTGGGTCGGCTGTCGGCGTAGAATGCTTTTATTTTTATTTCAATTTTTAGATTATTAAATACGTTCTTTTTCATGCCGTAAAGTTTTAATTTTTCTTCCAAGTTCTCCTAATTTGTTTTGTCCTTACCGTTTCTTTTTCTTTTCTATCTTTCGTAACATGTGTATTCAAACATTAATCCTACTTCAGGAGACAAGAGAACGAGAACATAAATCTAGAGCATATCCTTTTCTTCCCTTCTAGGCAGCTAAAGACAACGCGCGTGGAAAAATACTCACCATGTTTATCTTGCCCGTCAATTGTAGCTTTCAAACCCCAGCAGAGTGCACAGAATAAAGGGGCAAGGTAAACAAAAGAAAAATACGAGCCGCAGCCCACCTTTGAAAAAGAAAAAAGGGAGCTCCCGCCGCTAAGGCCAAGCGCATCTCTCATTGGACCGGACCACACCAGGCGCGCGACAGCCCAACTAGCCCACCTACCCGTTTAGGCAATTTCTTTTTTCTCTCCAGCGCTCGTTTCTGTCTTCCCGTTTCCTCTTCTGTCGAGACCCAAGCACGCAATCGTGTTTACGGAGAAATATTGACGAACAAACGAGGAATAAGGAACACGGGGAAGCTGACTCGTCTGAAGTTTGCCCCCCCCCGGTTCCCTTTTTCCTCCGCCTCGCCTCTGAAAACCCCCGTATCTCCCCCGTGTCTCCCCTTTCCTCATTTTTTCGACTGAGTCCTGTACGACGGCAAAACGAAAGAAGTTCCACAGGCTTGGAATTGTTTTTGTCTTGCCCCCTTTCTATGTTCATCTTGCTCCCCTGCAGGGCCATTGTGTGGACAAAATTAATTTGTGTAGATTTAGTAAAAGGAACCCTTAAAGAAAATAAAGAAGAGAGTAGACGAAGAAAACACAAGTAGACCAAATTGAAACTCATTTTCTGTACGAGGCGGAAAAAAATAAACCAAATAACCACTATTTTCAGAAAGCAAAAAAGAACTATTTCTTGTGACCCATGTCAATCAACCAGTCAGCTTGTTTCGCAGATTGGCCAGCTCCTGTCTCAGATGCACTTCGCGCGCCGCGATCTCCTCCAAGGATGCGATCCCGGGCACGCCGTCCTGCGAGCTGAACACCCCGTCACTTGTGGCAGAAGACAAAACAGAGGGAGCTGCTGCTGTAGAATGGAATGC
This sequence comes from Sporothrix brunneoviolacea, assembly GCA_021396205.1. Lineage (NCBI taxonomy): Eukaryota > Fungi > Ascomycota > Sordariomycetes > Ophiostomatales > Ophiostomataceae > Sporothrix > Sporothrix brunneoviolacea. Next base: position 61,800 of record WNYD01000012.1, on the reverse strand, counting down.
ATCAGCACCAAAGCCGCCGCCAGCGAAATATTCATCAACGACCACGAGCGGTGGGTGTGGCAAGAAGCCGCTCGCAGCGACCGGCAACGCGCGCTCTGGCCCAACTGCAACGTTGTCGTCTCTGCACATCGCAGCCGAGAAACACTTGTGGAGCGATGCCACGGCGTGTGAGAAGTGGGCCAGGAAATCGTCGGCCAGGCGCAGCCCCAGCCCCAGCTGCAGGGTCGGCGTGGACGCGATGGGGAACCCGCCCACAGAAACGTCGGGGAAGCGGCAGAGCCTGAGGCAAGACAATGCCGCCGACTCCTTCCAGGCGGCGGTGGCAGCAGCATGTAGTGGCCGTTTCAGACTTTCTTTCGTCAAGACAAAGCCGCCGCCGCCGCCGCCGCCGCTGGTGGGCGACGGTGCTGTCGCTGTGGACATAACAGCATCCACGAGATGAAATACGCGCTGGTACACGTCCAGAAGTGCAACATAGGTCGAATCGGCCAGGACGAGAAAGCTCCCCACGTCGACCCTTTCACCGTCGGTCCTGGCCACAGGGCCTGACACAGGATTTTCCGTGCTCGTGTTCGTGCTCGTTCCAGATTCTCTGCCTATGACATGTCCCCCAATAGTCAGACCAAGATCATGGGGAGAGTAGGATGGCTCGTAGTCCTCGGTGCAGCATGCAACCTGCAGAGTCTGGATGAAATCTCGCGACAGGGAAAAGAGGCTGTCCATGGGAAAGCAGTGGTCATATGTCAAACTGCTGCTCGACGTAGTAGACATCCTGTCGCTATTGGATGTGTTGTCGTAGCTACTAGAGAGTAGTGCTGAGGGCAACGTATGCTGCTGCTGTCGCTGTTGCTGCTGCTGAACGTTACTGGCTGTGGGAAACGTTCCTGCTTCCTTAGTTGCCGCACTGAAGTCAAGGACTGCAGGTACTGCATTGCTCATTTCCCACAGCTGTGCACTCATATTGCACAGTTCTGAAATCAATTCGTTTGAAACTGTTTTGGATCGTTGATTTTGAGCCTCTTGTTCTCGTTTCCGTGTTTTGCTCCTTGTGGTTGAGGTTGTATTGTGCAAGGATATGGCAGAATAGAGACAATTCTGCTGCTTTTCTGCAGTTTTCTTATCATGAGTCGTATGTACATGGCTATTCGGATTGCTGTGGTTGTAATTCTGTAGAGACTCCGAGACAGTTCGTGCTGATGTTGAAGATTTCAAACTCTCTGAGGATGGGGAGAGGAAATAGAATTTTGTGTGTCCGTCCGAGTCAACAAATGGAGCTGTTAACAGTGAATTTGGGGGAGCATCTATCTCCATCCTGTCTTTCCAATCATGTGGCATATCGAGGCTGGCATAGCATCCCGAGTCCCAGCTTGCAGCATGCTTGGGATCGGACAGGGCCCACGTATTCGACATCGCAGCTGTCACGGGCAATGTCGTGCCTGTGGACATTGGGTTGAACATGTATGGCGGGCTGACCGTACCGTCAAGCGAAGTCGAAAGATCATGACCGGAAAATGCGTTTGTCCCATTTTGGAAACTATGTGGCGGTGGTAAGGTCTGGTAAATTTGATTGCCGTCTGAATGGTAGATGAGAAGTCCCGCATCGATGCTATGACCAGGCCAGAGCTGTTCAGCCATGCCGTCGAAACTGTACGGGCCTGGGTAGGGCAGTGGATCCGTGGTAAAGGCACCCGCATGTCCAATCCCAACACTTGGACGTCTATCCTCGTGTGATTCCTGCTGTGAGGATGCATTTTTTCTGGTGCTGGATTTATTGGCATTGCTACTGCCGTTGCTCGGTTTTCGGAAGCGTAGCGATGGGCTAGATTTACACTCCGCCTTGAGTCGTACACAACGCTCACAAGGCTCATTTCCAAGTCGTTTGCAACTTAGTTTTTGTGTGTGGCAACGGTTGCACGCTCGTCGAATTGGCCCCTCTGCCATTGTTGTTGCCTGCTGGTCACGAATGATGGGCTGAAATGTGTCGAATTATTGATATGATTGTCGAAACTAATAGATTGAAAGAAGTGAAGTCCAGATGGGAACCAAAATGATCCCTAGTCGGGTCTGAAGTGTTGCGTGCCGTTTCTTGTGTATGCGAAGACAGAAGCTCTTCTACATAAGTTGGCTATGCGACGCAGCTGGCGGTATGTTACATCCATATATATACGCTCCTGTTTCCACGTTTCTTACATCTCCAACGGAGGTTGTGTGAATACCGGAAGCGAATTTTTCTCCTCATTCAATTGGTTTCCATCCAGTACAATGAACCTAGGCAATGCGATGGTTTAAGCTGGGGCTTAGGCAAAACGCCGCGGGCAGAGTACAGAAAGTATGAAAATGTTGCCGTTCAACGAATAGAAGAAGAGTAGGAGCATAAAAAAGAGACTTTGTCCTCTGAACACAACATTCTCAGGGGTAAAGAAGCGATGGCATGCAGATACGAAAACAACTCAAACTAGCGGTATCTGGAGGTGAGATTGATTGCAATGGTTTTCCTCACATTGGGCTCCCGGAGAAATCCGCAGTGGCCAACATACGTCTGCGGCGTGCTCGTTTGCTGTGCAGAAGCTCGGCTCTTTTTCTGAATTTAGAGCCTGTGCCGACAGAGTGGTTTTGTAAATTGGGGGTGTGCGTGAACCTGCATGTAGGTAATACACCTCTCACGACTTTTGATCGTGATGCGGTTGGCGAGCTCGCTCAAAACCAACTAAATGCAACGTGCTCCCTTTTCTCTCATTTTCCAGTTTACAGGATCTGCTCCATGTGGGGATTCATGCTGTGCGATACTGCGGCACTGCACCATGGAATGTGCTTATCGTAATGGTATGGTAAGCCTGATCTTTGTCCAACAAAAAAAGCAATAGATCCTGCACCTCGAAAAACAAAACGGCAAGGGTGGGGATGCACACTCGGCTAATTTTCGAAAGTGCAGGGATCGATAGAATGCATGCTGGATCCCTCGCAGTAGATATCCTCGAGGAGGGAAATAAGCTAGAAGTTGCATATTCTTCAACCTTCTAGCAGATCCCGTTAGCCGATGCAGAAGCAAAAAAACATGCCGAGTAATATGCCCAGCTTCAAATGTGGGTTTTTATTAGCTTCTGATGAGACCGCGCGCTGCACACCCACGGTGGGAAATGGGTTAGAGGTGGCGGCGAGGTGCAGCATCTGGTACAACTCTGGGTATAGAAGATGCAGGTGTTTCTTCAAGACAAAAAGTATCATCTAGTATCATCACTAACGACATATTTTAGGGTCGCACAAGGAGAAGTCTTCGAGAGTAGAAAACAGCTCGGCCACTAGGCTTCTTGACGGAAATTGGTTGACAAGGTTCATAGGTATGTTTCCTTGGTACGAGAAGCAAGCATGGGGATATTTCTCCTAGGTATTGTCAACTGACCGAGGGAAAGATTCCGTAATCCAAGGAAATCCAAGGACCAGAATTCACCTTGGCGGTGAAAAGGGGCAAATGTCTCGGGTGATGGCGGTTGATGTGGTACAGCAGATGCTGGTGAACGAGTAGAGAGCGAAGATCCTCTTGCAAGATGCCGTTCGAGACTCGAAATGGAGAGGTGATCTCGTCATTGTGTTCAGACAAGGGTGCAGAAGCGGCATCTCAAAGCAGAGCGGGCCACCTGTCGGCACTGTCGTCTATCGGGTTAGCGTTTGTTCCGCATTCGATCCTGCAGGTGAAAAGACAAGATGCACAATAGTAGGCGAGCAGGGCGCGGCGAAGAGGTCATCTTCACGGACACCAAGATTGGGGTATCCCGAGCATAGGCTGCGTTGAAAGTGAGACTTTGTCTTGGGTTTTGGGAAGACGAGAACTGCAATTTAAGCAAGGGGGGATTAGGGGTGGACAAAAGATGTCTGAAGAACGAGGGGGGGACGACATTGTGCTCGCTGTTGAACAGAACATCGTCTGAAGTTTCAGAGTAACGAAGCCGCAGCTAAGAACGTCTACGAGAGAGAAAATGACGATGGGAGAGAAGGCGGAGAGAAAGAAACCAAAGGGACGCTACGTTGCTTTGGGAAAACGAGGGCCTCGGCACAGAGCACAGTCAGAAACGGAAGGCGCGAGTGCTCTGGGAACACAGCGCTACTCGAAGAAGGTGCACCCGCCTATTCTGTGAAACTTCCTTCTTCCTTTATGCTGCTGTGTGCAACAAGGAAGGTGCCCCGCAGCTCCTCGTCGAGGCCAAGACGAAGGTGGACAATTTTCTGAGGCGTCCTGTGCGAGGAAACACCCGGAGCATCCTGCACGGAAGATTGTGTGGAGCAGTCGTGCAACGGCCTGTGCATGGTATTTCGTCTAAAGATGTGTGGCTGGCCATGGATTTCCACGGAGTTGGAGAAAGCCAGGCAGAAGCAAATTGATATTGTATGCTTAAATTCGCCATCGTCAAAGGGTTGACAAACATTTTATCACCAATCCACCTGAGGATAACAAAAACCCTTGGCGCCGAGGAAAGAACAACCGGTGAACGCGGAAAGAACGACGATGATCATGTCTGAGTTCACCTTTCTTTCTGTTTTCTAGTTTCTCATCACGTCGTTCCTCCTGTCTTCGTATTCCCCAACGGGGACGGGGAAACACGAAATGTCTCAAATTTATCTTACCACGTTGGTGTTGTGATGGATGTAGAAAGGGGTCGAGGAAGAGAGAAAAGAAAAGAAAGAAAAGGCCGTTCAACAGCCAAGCCAAGCAGCCAAGCAGCCGACTGGCCAGCATACACACGCTAGCGAGCGTTTGTCCTTTCCCTGTGCGGTTCTACAAGCACGGCATGGCAAGAAACAGGAAGGTGCAGCACACCAAGATGAAAGTCAAAAAGAAGGAACATAAAAAGACTAAAGCGAAACAATCCGCGCACCTTCCTCTGTGGCCAAGGTGGGTTTGTTTCTCTATCTTTTTGTTGGTGTTCCACAGCATCGCGGTCGTCGCTTCCGTCGTAAGCTTAGCAGATAGGAAAAGACAAGGATAAAGGGGACGGGGGAGGGGGGAAGGGGAAACCACTGCGACTAGAGACGATTTGTGTTTAGCAGAGAGAAGATCAGTTTTCGCTACACGATGCAATGTACACGGATTGGGCTATCAATATATACAGGTTGAAAAAAGCAAAGCAGAATGGTGAATATGCATGCCACCCTTCGTGCGCCCCAACATTCGAAAAACGCCGTTCAACAGGTTTACCATCCATTTCTGGCCACCGACGCTAACCACTCATGGTCGCACTGGTGTATATCATTTCTCAGGCTCGCCTTACAGATCGCCCGTCGCAAACAGCTCCAGGTGGATGCGCTCCGGGGCCACGCCCAGAGTCTCCAGCGCCGTCCGCGACTCCAGCATGAAGCCCGTCGGCCCGCAGATGTAGTACCCCGTGCGGGCGTCGTCTGCGAACAGCAGACGGGTGCGGTCGGCCTCGGACAGCGAGGCGATGTGCAGGTGCGTGCCGCTGACGACGACCTCGTTTGCGTTCGATGCGGACTCCTCTGCCGCGCTTGCGTCTGCCTCGGTCAGGACGACGTGCGTCCTGATCTGTTCCGGGTGGGCGGCCCGGATGGCCTGCACCTCCTTGCCGAAGGGCAGGACCGCGCGCGAGTGCGACGCGTGCAGCCACGAGATGGTGCGGCCCAGCTGGGCGGCCCGCTCGAGGATGGACAGGACGGGCGTGGCGCCGACGCCGGCGGAGATGAGGACGAGGGGCGGCGGGGGACTGGCCTTGCCGGCCTTCTCCTCAGGTGCGACATGCTCCTCCACGACAAACTCGCCCTGCGGCTGCGACAGCTCGACCCGGTCGCCCTCCTTGATCGTGGCGTGCAGCATGTTGGAGATGCGGCCCGGCTCCGTCTCGCCCCCGTTCCCGCTGTCGCGCTTGACGCTGATGCGGTAGTAGTCGCCCGCCGCACGTGGTGCCTGGCTCAGGCTGTACTGCCGGCTCTGCAAGACGCCGAACTCGGGTACGAACAGCTGCAGACTGACGTATTGGCCCGGCTCGTAGGAGGGCAAGGCACGGCCGTCGACGGGCGCGAGATACAAGTTCAGAATACCGTCTGTGGCGGTCTCGCCGGCGGCGTACTCGCGACGGGCGACGCGGAAGGGCCGCCAGCCGACCCAGCCCTTCTTGTCGTCGCGTTCGCGGGCCTCGTCGTACAGGGTGTGCTCGCGGCCGATGAAGACGTCGGCCAGGACAGCATAGGCGGCCGTCCAGGCGTCGACAATGGCCGGGGTGGCAGCGTCGCCGAGTACCGTGCCGATGGCCTCCATCAAGTACTTGCCGACAATGTCGTACTGCGCGGGCTGGATCTGCAGCGAGGCATGTTTGTGGGCGATGCGCTCGACGGCGTGCTGCAGGCGGGGGAGGTCGTCGATGAAGGTGGCATAGCCGAGGACGGCGGCGGCCAGGGCGCGGGGCTGGGCGCCCGTGGCCTGCGACGTCAGGCTGAAGATGTTCTTGAGCTCGGGGTTTTCGTCGATCATCTTTTTGTAGAAGAGGGTGGTGATGGTGACGCCGTGCTGCTGGAGGACAGGAGCGGTGGACTTGACGATGGCGACCTGCTCCGGGGTCACTGTCGGTGCGGGCTTCGACGTGGTGGGCGGCGAGGCCCGGGCGGCTGGTTGTGAGGCATCGTGGGCCGGGAGTACTTCGACGGTGGCCATGGTGTGATAATATGCGACCAGGGAGAGGTTGTGGAATTACAGTATGATGTTGTTCCCTTACAATGCTCAAAGGAAGAGGTGAGTAGCAATATGATGGCGATGTTTGTTAGCGACGTTGCAGTCTGGAGAGGAAAGATGCTTCTTTTCGTTGATCCGGCAGACGTGGTCTTTGCCACAGTTATTTATTCTCTACGAAACTTGCTTTTTTTCCAACCGGCCTCGATCATACTACGCAAGGCCCTGCCCCGGAGAAAGAAGGAACAGCGTCATAACAGAGTCATAACAGAGTCTCGCCGTGGCCTGATGGTAGCCGGGGAGAAGGGTGGAACAGAAGTTGAAAATCGCATCTCCGGCGTTTTCGTGCTTATGTTATTGTGAATATTGTTGAGTGCCTATCCCTTCTCCATTCTTTTTTGCCGCTTCGAAACCATCCCGCTGCTTCCAAATCCCGAGCCGCGAAGAGACGAGAGGTTGACAGGCAGCGGTCCCAGACCGACGGGAATCGTAAGACCCAGCGTGCTGGTACAAGTGGCACCCGGACGACGTCTGCATGGCAAATGCATGGCCGTTGTTTAGCCAGAGCGGGCCGCGAGGAAACAGTCTGGCCTCGTCCAGCATCTCCGCGGCGAAAAGCCCCGAGAGAATCGGCTGACGGCCGTCCGGCCACCGAGGAAGAATTGCTGGGAACGGGCGGGACGAAACTTTTGTGGAATGGAAAGGCCCTTCTAAACGAGGAAGGCCAATGGAAGGCTGCCAATTACAATAGAAACGGCGAAGGCAGATGGCAAAAGAAGAAAAAAAGGGTCGTCCCGCATCCAGGAGATGCGCTGGTTGGTCGCATGGAAAGCAACGAAGTGGGACAAAAGAAAAAAAAAGACGCGGCCATCAGGTCACTGTTTGTCATAGAAACGCGCGCCACGCATGATTTTTGGGGCCTGAGTGCGCTCGGCGGAGCACTGTGCTACCCTGCATTGTGTGCCTGGGCCTTTGTTCCTGGGGCCTGCGAAAACGGCATTTCCGCGCGCGGAGCGTTTCGGGATCTCCAGATCACGCGACAAACGCCCGGAAAATGGTTTTCACGGCGGCGATACAGAGGCCAAGAACTAGATATGGAACTACGACGTACTCGCAAATAAATACCAGCCATGCGCTGCCTTTTCACGCACATGCAGAAGGATGAAAGAATCTGACCTCTCTCCTGGCTCGTGCTTTGCGTTGCTGCATAAAAGGGCTCGTGCGTTTTCGAGGCTGCATGAATGGGCCGTGCATGTCGAGGCTGCGTGCGTTTTCCTCGACTTCGTTGTATGGAATCGTCCTTTGCTCCTTTTGGCCATCTGCTTGCGCTTGCTTCCTTTTTGCAGGAAGCGTGAGGGGAAATCAACTGCTTTTATTGAGTTCGATATGCATGTCTCTTACTCCGCGAGCCTGCTGATGCGGGGGAGAGACACACGAAAAGCACGTGCCGATGCCAATATCATTTGCACGTGCTGTTTATCATCTTTGTCTCCTCCTCTCTTCTCCTCTCTTCGCCTCCCCCTTGCTTCCCCGATCGCTCATTTCTGTCATTTCTCGATTTCTTGTTTTTCTTGTCTCCCATGTCTGCCCTTATCCCCCTCTTTCCCCTGCCCACTTATTCTCCGATGCTTCTAAAAGCTTGCTGCTGATCCACTAAATTACAACGTAGCATTCTAAGACACGCTGCGTTTACGGAGTAAAGAGAGAGAAAAAGCGACCCATCACCGAACATAGCCTCCGTCAGGTAAGGAGGTGCAAATGCTCCGAGACATGCTGCAAGGCGAGAGCAGGCTCTCTTGGCAGAATTAGGGACGAAGCCTTCCAAACTCCATTACTAGATATGACTACGAACATTGCGGTGTGCAGCCTGACCAATGTTACTGGCGGCTGTCATGTGATTCTCGTTCAGCACCTTTTAAGTCTCGACCTGTGTCGCAGGACAGGTGACCTATTTTTCGACTGTTTAAACCCCCGTCTTCCATATTTGGACCTCGACGTTGTCCATGCACATGCATTACCTGTAATGATTTCCGTTCCCCACACGAGCATTTAAGTTTGGCATCGTTTAACCTAGCAAATAGTGTCCAGCCTGCGTGACAGTTGAATCATTCTTGTCCAGTCTCACGGGACGCTGGGCTGGCATCCAAAATGGGATAGCTGCATGTCGCGGGCTGCTTACCATGTGAAAGAGGCTCTGTGCACAGCGCTAATGCTTCAGTAACCCGTCTAGGTGGTTAGAATGCAATCCCGGCTCCCAGCAGAATGAATTGAAACGGATAACCAGAATCGGAGCCATGGGAGAAAAGGATGTCGAGATGATGCCAGAGCTTGTAGGCGCGTGCTGGATTTTTCGATTTCTCACAGATAACAACTTTTTCAATTTCATTTTGGGCGAGGACCAACGATAAGCAAAGTTGAAAAACTCGGCATTTTTATTTTTCAATCTGTGAAGATCTCGTTTGTTAGTACATCGAAATTGCCCGGCCCTGGGTTCCGGCCACGGTGGAACTGCGTGTTGTGGAGAGGTGCGGAGCAGTTGTACGGAGCAATTACAGTTTAGGTATGGAGTAAACCCACTGCAGGGCAAAACGGAGCCCGATGCGCTACTCATGGCGCGATGCTATTTACGACCACTGCGCCAAGTTTCTTTCTGTCTAAGTGATCTCGCTGAAATACAGGGACATTTTTCTCTGTTGAGAACAATAATATCTTGCGACCGTCGGCGCTAGACAAAGCCACGGCTTTCTGACGTTAGCACTACGTCGTATGCTGTACGTCGTATACTTCTCATTAGTGGCCGCCATTCAGGGGCTGCGGTCAGCAATTGGAAACAGACTGGTATCGAATTTTAGTGCTTCTTCTAGGTCGTCTCATTTCTCCGTCAGCATCTTGGTCGGCAATGAGATGCTTGTTGATCCTCGCCGGTTTGCGCCAATGAAACTTTCTCATCTGTGCGTCTTCTATTCTTCGCGATGCCCATAAGCCCGTGCTCGCAGGCACAGCGAAGAAGGGTGCAAACCGGGTTGCAATTGCGACAGAATGTTGCTTCCCGTGGAAGACGGAAGATCTGTTCTCCTCCCAAGAGCTGGGATCTGCGAAGGTGTATTTACGACCCCGGTTGACAAAACTTATCATCCAAGTATCCATACAAGAATGCACTGCAAGAGTGAAACAAACAGCGCTAGCGCCCATGACGGCGCCGAGTCGGAGGACCAAGCTGAATTTTCAGGGGAACCTGCTCACTGGCAAGCTCTCCGGCCCCGGCAGTTGCACAAATCTTTGCCGTTGTGAGGTGCCGAACGTCAGAAGACACGAGTACGAGTACATCGAGCAGAAAAGGAGCCTTGCGCGAAGAGGGATTGCCGCAGGCTGTCGCAGCCACTCTCTCTAAGCGAGCTGGTAAAACGCCACAGGCTTTTCTTGATGAGGGCTGGCTTGCTCAGTTTAGTAGGTAGAAATCGGGGTACAAAGTGGGCTGCACCCCTGCCTGGCCTCGGCAAGGAACAAGTAGAGCCAAGATGCACCGCAGCAAAAGGCGAGAGAAATTGCCAAGATCGTTCCCAAGCACAGCTTGGACATAAATGGATGTGCAGTCCGGAGCTATTGATATGCTCCCATATTTCGGTCAAGGTCAAAGCAGAAAAAGGAAGACGGTGGCGACAGCAAACAAGAAGCGAGGTCGTGGAGAGAAAGGCAAAGAGAAGAAAAAAGAAGCGAAGAAAGCAATTCGGCCAATTGCGTATGCTATTCGATTCCAGGGGTTTTGGTGAATCCCAAACAACAGAATGCCTGCCGCACAAACTGCACATTGCCAAAATAGGAAAGCCAAGTTCGGCGCAGGTGGGAGCTTCGAATGCTGGCGACGAAAACAGAAGGTCCCCAAGCTCCAGCGGGAAAAAGCAAAGAAAATTGGAATGGTGACGTTATTCTTCATCGGGGCGTTCCTGCCGCCGCCATCCGCCCACTTTTCAGGGGCACATTGCCACTGCGAAACGCCACAGAAGGCAAGGCAGAAGGAGAAAGAGGTATTTTCAGCACGTAGCGGGGACAATGGGTACCGTGTCCCATGCAGTTTCAGAGTGCAGAAGACATGTACCTGCCGTTACAGGACGGGTAAAATTAGAAGGAAAGGGCGACCCCCCAAAAAATTTACTGGGCCGAAACCCGCCCCATCCGGTAGGTTCGAACGGAACGCGCTGTGTTCGTACCTGTACAAATACGTCGCACGAATACGCGTGTTGGGGATGTCTCACAGGAGAAGGCGTTGGCAACGGCTCCTTCCTTCCTCTCCCACCGGTTGGCCATCGCTGGTTCTGCGTCAGTTTTGGCTTCTATTCTGCTTCCATGCTACGCGAAGTCCCACTTTTCGGAAGAACATTCACGATTTTCGCTCGTGTCTTCTCTCTCTCTCCCCCTGAATCTTTTTCTGGTCCGTTTTACGGGGCTCTCACGCACTTTTGCCTCCGCCACCACCCATCGGCCCCTCTGCGGAGCACGTCCGCTATGCATCCTGCCCTGCAGCGCGGCACGGTGCTGCTCAGATCGGCCCAGAATGGAACTCTGTGCGGCAGATTTGGCCAGGGAACGCCCGATGAAAATCCCTAGGTTCGGTTTCGCACAGACAGAATTGAGCGACAGAGAACCAGCACACAAGGAGGAGGGAATCGAGTGGGCTGAGTCGAGCCCTGTTGAGCTGGTTTCTTCGAAACGGGCGACACATGCCGGCCCCTTTTTTCTTCTTGTTCTTTGTTTTGAATGGGCCCCGACCAGGCCGATGATTTCCCAAACACGACCCGACATCCACGCCCAGCTGGGAATAGCCCGACAAACGCATTGTTTCCCCTCATTTTCATCAGATTACACCCTATCTCCTACGAGTAGGCTTCTCCAGATATCTTACAAAGGATCGCTTTTTTTTTGCATGTGGGCGGGGAAAGGAAAGGCGCTCTAACGCAAAACTGATCTTCGCGTTATCCAGCACATGCAAAAAGCGGCCGTTGAAAACAGCCCCAGGAGCAGAGGACAACATACTCGCACGGCCCCTGCACGCGAAAGGTTGGTTGCAACTGGCAAGGGCTTGCTGGATGACTTGGGACGAAACTATTATCGACTGTGCATGAATCCTCATTCGGATAAGGGCGCAAAAGAAAGGGCCATTTTTGCCTCCTTCACAAGGGGTTGTTTTCACAGAGTCCGCCAACCCGGCTTCCGCGTGGCGATGTTGCACGAATCACCAGGAAATTCACCAGGGGGCGTGGACGAAGGGGACAAAAGGGCTCAGGGGCGGTCGGCGGCCAGATGCCGTCAACTCGGCGATACTGCACGCTAGCTCGGTTTCGAACCCACCATGCCCCATGCCATGATAGAAAACGGCAAGACGCCTGTTGATGGTGTCCCGATTCAAGTGGGGCTAGCCGCACCTGAGGGGCCACGGCGAGGAAACGAAAGACAGACACAAAGCAAGGGACAAGCAACCAGGAAGAGCATGAAGGGCATGAAGAGGAGGGAAAGGAGGAAGCCAACCCGGACGGCAGGCAGCAGGCCCAAAACGGGGACGGCAGAGGGCAAACTTTGACCGGTCTGGACCGTGGATGTCGACATGGGGCTTACGGAGACGGCCACACGGAAGGCCACACGGAAAGCATCACGGCAAGGACCCTCAGGAACGTCCTGGGAGGCTCCGCGACGTCCTGGGCTGGCTCACGACGACGCTCCAAAACACTCCACAACGAACGCACACGAGCTGAGGTGGACGGTGTTCCATCACGGCAACGACCCGGCCGCTCGATCAGACAGACGGGCAAACAATTGGTTTCTGGGGTATGGGGATAATTTCCTTCCTTGGATCATTCTACTTTTCTATTTTCCCCCTTTTTTTCTATCTTTCTTTTTATTTTCCCCTGCAAGCTAGTCGTTCTCTTCCCGCCTCCTTACGATATTGGTGCACAACCCCGGCCACTACTCCGTATCAGCTTAGTTGGGCACGACGTGCACCCACAGCGGAACCTCTCCAAGTCGCGATACTTGTGATCATCGCTGTTGTGTGAGTGGGGACTGTGGATGCAGGTCCTCGCTTGGATCCACGAGAATGCACTACTGCGTACCTTGCCTGGAGGGCTTACACGTTACCTTTCTCTCACGCATACAAGTTAGTCGCAAAATTGTTCTCTGTTGTACATATGAATGCAAGGGGCCCACGGCACTCTTTTCGTTTTGAAATTTCCCCTTATTTCTGATCCTTTATGTCTATCTCAGTTCACGAGATTTGTGTTCTGCGTTTCTTTTTTCTTTCTTTCGTTTTGTCTTCTTTTTTTCGTTCTGTCTCATCGGTCTCCCTTAATGCAGCGTTTTCGACTCTGAATATCCAACACGATTGAGACCATCATCGACGTCTCTCTGGCGGAGACGCAGACCAGCCTCTCCTGGTGACAACCAGCACTGCACCTCCTTACGCGTACCACATCGTACTCGCAAACACCCGTCTCCAGACACGATGAAAATCATGACACAGATTCTCTCCCTGCTGCTGCCAGCACTCCTGCTGCCGCAACTCGCAGTAGCTGACAGCAGCTCTTCAGCGTCCGTCTTCTTGGAGCTGCCATCCTGCGCCCTCAATTGTCTCATATCCTCACTCTCCGGGTCAACATGCGCTACCTCAAACACCACGTGCATGTGCCTTGATTCCAAGTTGCAAGACGCAGCGACAGCATGCACATTGGCCAACTGCACAGTCCTGGAAGCATTGAGTACGTCGCCCAGACTAAAAATGGGCTCTTGAACGACCACTGACTCTCTCACTAGGCGCGGAAAATATCACCGCGGTCGGCTGTGATCGGCCCGTCCGCGACAAGAATGGCGTCTTCCGAGCGACGACCATCAGCCTCGGCGCTATCACGGGTGGCTTTATTGTGGCACGGTTCCTCTACCGCATCTTCATTGTCGGAAGCATCGGCGCTGACGACTGGATGTCGCTAGCAGCGATAGTTGTCGGCATACCGAGCAGCGTCATCTTGGTCCAAGGCTTGGCCAAAAACGGCCTCGGCCGCGACGTCTGGACACTGCCCGCCTCTGAAGTCTACCGCTTCCTCGAATTCTTTTACGTTGTCGAAATCGAATACTTTGTCAACATAGCCATGCTCAAGCTGACGCTGCTCTTCTTCTACCTGCGGATTTTTCCTACCCCGGGCGTGCGGCGCATCATCTGGAGCACCATCGGCTTTACCATCGTCTGGGCCACCGTCTTCCTCTTTATTGGCATCTTCCAGTGTCGCCCCATCTCGTACTACTGGACAGGCTGGGATGGCGAGCACGAGGGAACGTGCCTTAATGTCAATGCCATCGGCTGGGCCCACGCGGCGATCAGCATTGCGCTTGACGTCTGGATGCTGGCCGTTCCGCTGTGGCAGCTGCGCCAGCTGCGCCTGCACTGGAAGAAGAAGGCCGGCGTCTTCTTAATGTTCATTGTCGGCACATTGTAAGCTTTTTTTTTTCTCCATGCTCTTCCTATCTTTGTCCTTCTTCGAGAGTGCGTGTTAACCCAATGACAGTGTCTCCGTTGTCAGTATTCTCCGCCTCCACTCCCTCCTCAGCTTCGCCAACTCCACCAACCCGACATGGGACAACTATGAGGTCATCAATTGGTCGACGATCGAGGTCAATGTCGGCATTATCTGTGCCTGTCTGCCCTCGGTCCGTCTCATCCTCGTCCACTTCTTCCCACGCGTTCTGGGCTCCTCGACCCAGCGCTATTACGAGAACTACTACAACAACGGCGGCAACGGAAACAGCAACGCCAACAACAACAACAGTCGCGGTGCAGGCGGCGGTAACAGCCGGGCGCAGCGCAGCATCCCCCTCGTGTCGACGATGTCGAGCAGTCAAAAGAAGGGCGGTACCACCAACACGACGATCACGACGATCAACGCCCGTGACGAGGAGGACGACATCGGCTTGTCAGACAGCCGCTACCGCAACAACAACACAAGTACACGCCCCGCAGGCGGGACCTCTGGCCATGCACACAATCTGTCCGGTGGCGGCGGCGGCGGCATCCTGTACTCCAAGAGCTACGCGGTCGAGTACGGCTCTGACTACCACGACGAGGCGCGGCTGGTGTACGAGCGCGGGCAGGCGGCGGAACGTCTGAGCAAGTCGGATCTCAAGTCTGAGTCGCGGGGCAGCGAAGGGTCGTTGTAGTTGCAAGGTCGCTCCGTCGTTCCTGTTTTCTTTCCTTGAATCTGGGTCTTGGGTACGGGTGGGATGTATCTGGTTGATATACCATGGGAAGAGATAAGCGAGGTGTTTTTATTTTCGTGTGTAGCGCTTTTTGATTTTTTAAAATATTTCCAGAACATAATACAACTTTCCAAATCCTAGAGAGAAAATAAACCGAGTTCCAGTAATGATGTGATCTTACGGTCCGTTGGCGTCTTGAATTCATTTTTCTCCTTGAAATATTTATTAATAAAATAACTAAACAATGCCGTTTGTAAAAAAATAGTAAAAAAATAAAAATAAAATAAAATAAGAAATTGAAAGAAGCCCACCCAAAGCACACAGAAATATTGACTTTAACATTGATTCTTCGATACTCGCTCATTTTTGCACTCTAAATTTCTCGGCAGTTCGCCATGTCCGCAGCAGCCAGTGAAATGATATATCCTTACGCAGATTCTCACCCTCCTTGATTCTGCGGAAAACTGCCTAAAGTGGAAAACGGGATGCAATATATAAGTTTGTGTGGGGGAGGGTACATTTCATTTATTCTCGTCCTGCGACAGGAGGGAACATGACCGTATTTTCTCTATGCCTCTCATGCCTTCATATGCAACAGGAGGACAATTCTCCGTCGTCTGCTGCCGTATGCCGAGACTAACGCGGAAGGCGTTGCGAGTGAAGAGGTGCTCCAGAGAAGGAAAAGACGCAATATTGGGCGGTGTTTTATATATCGATGTTGGCCCACGTCCTTTTGAGGGACTCAAACGAGACAACGCACTTGACTTTCACGACGACAGCAAAGCGAACCACGATGAAGTTCCTCACCAGCCTCTTGCTGGCCGCCACGGCGGCCCAGGCGCATTGTACGTGACAAGCCTCCGAGAAAACTACCTGGATATTCTCTCTTTTCTCTCTTTCTCTTTCTCTTTTTGGATAAACAAAATCGCTCAGTCGCTCACTCCCTCCCACAGACACCTTCCCCCGCCTCGTCGTCAACGGCAAGCCCGCCGAGGACAAGGACTGGACCGTCACCCGCATCACCAAGAACGCCCAGAGCAAGCAGGGGGTCACGTCCGTCGGCAGCCCGGACATCCGCTGCTACCAGGCCAAGACCGCGCCCCAGGTCGCCGCCGTCCCCGCCGGCGCCACCGTCCACTACGTCGCCTCCCAGCAGGTCAACCACCCGGGCCCCACGCAGTACTACCTCGCGAAGGTCCCCGCCGGCAGCTCCGTCACCACCTGGGACGGCAGCGGCGCCGTCTGGTTCAAGTTCCACACCGAGATGCCGCTGCTCGACCCGCAGACCAAGCAGCTCACGTGGGCGGCCCAGAACACGTACCAGACGGCCAACGCGACGATCCCGGCGGCCACGCCCAGCGGCGACTACCTGCTGCGCGTCGAGCAGATCGCGCTGCACCTGGCGCAGGCGGCCGACGGCGCGCAGTTCTACATTGCGTGCTCGCAGGTGACGATCACGGGCGGGGGCGGCGGGACGCCGGGGCCGCTGGTCGCGCTGCCGGGCGCCTACAAGACCAACGACCCGGGCATCCTCGTGAACCTGGGCAAGATCGCGCCCGGCTCGTACGTGCCGCCGGGCCCGGCCGTGTGGCCCAGCGCAGGGGGTTCAGGACAAGAGTAGTAGGATATGCTGTCGCTAAAACAGCTACATCGAAAGACACCGCGAAGAGGCAAATTGCAATACCACATTTGGATTCTAGTACGCCTTCTATAATTTCACGGGGAATATTTGTGCATCGTAGTTAGAAGTTTCGCCCGGCCAGGAGCCTCTCGAAATGTCCGCTCTCGGTCCATGCCGTCCAGCGCACCCGGCACGCTGCCCAATGGCTCGCCAGCAGCAGGCAGCCGCGCACCAGCGGACGCAGAAGAGTCTAGGTCGCCGAGTCTCAGGTTGTCGTTGTCGTCGACCAGTACATTGCCGGGCTTCAGATCGCCGTGAACCAGCTGGTGTTTGTCGACGAGAAAGGCAACCGCTCCACACATCTGGCCCATGAAGCGGGCAATGCATATGCGGTCGCAGCAGTATCCCCTGGGTACGGTCTCATTGGGAGATAACGCTGCGCAGGTCGGTTGTGGAGCATAAACATACCTATTGCTGACGCCTGGTAGGAGGCAGGCACAACGCAGGGGCACGGCATATGCCGTGCCGGAACCACGAGTGAGGCGTATATAATACTTCTGCTCGTCGCTGATGCCAGCCCCGACCCCCGTAGGTCTTCTAGGGTAGGCGGTCCACCACGGCGACGACCTGCCTATTGAGGGCGCAGATAAGGTTGCATCTGCCCTGGTCGATACGCGGGGGCCACGGGTCTAAGCCGGGGATCCTTTTGCTCTGTGGAGACAAAAGGACGCCCATGGAGGGATTGTAGGGGTTGAACCGAAATTCTATACGAAGTAACTGCATGGTACAATCCTGCGAGACGGACGTTGGCTACCAAGTTTGCCCTCAGATGCCACTCTAGCAACTCTAGCTCCCTAATGCGGCCTTACCGAAACCGATAAACTGCACGACTGGCACATGCGGTTGCAGCAAGCACTCGCAGCTAATGCCCATCACAGTGGGTGGTATTGCATCGCGTGGCAAGTCCTTGTAGGCGAGTGAAACCTCACATGGCGTACAGATACCTACCACGAGTGCAGTTTCGTCGTGTCAAAACTATTCGCTGAATTTACGCTCCTGCAACGGTTTTCTCAATTGGGTCCGTTGACGCTGTGTTAATTGTGCAAAAGAAACCACTGGCTCACCGTTTCCCCCCTCTCCGTCTGATGGACACGTTGATTGTTTTAAAGCCAATACTATTTCGTCTGAGAAGCAGCACAACTGTAGATCCAAACCCAAAACTGAACTAAACCCATACGCCACCGTCTTCATGAATATCGTACGCCGCAATCCTCCAACGACTGACAGTTCCAGGAGCCCTTCATTGTCGCACGTGAGGTCCTAATTAGGCGTAGCGTGGTATTTTTCCACGGCATGAAGGCCTCGGACGAGCCTAAAATTGCTGTGAAGAGCGTAAGAAGGTATATATATATCATATGCCCCCAGGTCTGGTGCCAACCAAAATCAGTGGTCGTATCCGACACCTCGTCTCCAAGGACTTGGGCTGTTGGAATTAGCACTCGCACTCAAGGCAAATAGAAATATGTACCGCATTTTGTGATCCTTCCCAGCTCACCTTCCGCTGTTTTGTGACCGGTTCACGTCCGGGCTGTTGCTATTCACTTGCCGGTAGCCCATCGGCAGGGTGGGCGTCGACTGCGAAGCCGTGGGCGGTTGGTCAGTCCGCTGCGATGTCGGCGTCGGAGTATTGCGCGCACTGCGACTCCCTCCGACGCCACTGACGCCGCCACCAAATCCATACGCGGGCGACCCGGGGCTGCGCATGCCGTTGAACGCCGCATTACCCGGCCCGCCTGGTCCGTTGGAGTTTCGCAGACTGTAGCGCTCCTCGGCTGGCAGCATAGGCACGGATGGCGTGGCCGGCGAGCGCGGGAAGCCGCTGCGGCCCACCTCGCGGCCGAGGGCACTCGGTGCCGGCGACGCATTTCGCTGGGCCTCGATCGCGGACGCCGTCGCGGCGCCGCCAGCAACTGCCCCCACGGCGGCCGCGAACGGGGCGGGCGACCTGCGTCGGCGCTGCTGCTGCTGCTGGTTCAGCGCGCTAATTGTCGTCGGGTGCCGGAATTCGGACACGATCGAGTCGGTCTCGTCGGCGTCGTCGAGCATCAGCAGGCGGTCGCGCGGCCCGCCGCCCAGGCCCGGGTTGCCGCCGCGGGGCCCGGCCAGATCGCTCCCGTCGCCGATGGCGTTGGCGGTGCTGGCCCCCCGCGCGGTGACGGCGAGCGCGTCCAGCTCGTTGCTGGCGAGGTGGACCTGCGACTTGACAAAGGACGTGCGGTCGTCGGCCATGAACTGGTAGCGGGCGTCCGGGTTGTTGCGGAAGAAGATGACGATGGTGGTGACGATGATCATGAGCAGCAGGATCAGGGTGATGGCGGCGTTGAGCACCCAGAAGATGAGGCCGACGATGCCGGTGCCGAGCGGCGGCTGCTTGAAGACGTCGGAGAAGATGAGCAGGATGATGGCGTTGATGAAGTTGACGACGCAGATGGTGATGTTGAACGAGTTGGTGCTCTTGTCCATCCACGGGCGGAGGACGACTGTCTTGTAAGCATACAGAAGAAGGGGAAAAAAAGAGGAGAAGCTAAAGAGAAGAACGTACTGGCCCCGATCAAGGCGGCCGCCTCGATGACGATGAGGCCGATGGCCTGCGCCGTGCCCGACTTCTGGGCGAACGCGATGAAGATGGCCTTGAGCAGCGTGTGCGCGAGCACGGGCACGGCGAAGTAGTAGCCCGACGCGCGGAACTGCACGTAGAAGCAGCCCCACTTGTTGAGGGTGCGCGGGTCCGAGAACAGGATGTACGCCGGGTTGCGGTGCAGGCCGATGGACCGCGACGCGATGCGGATCACCGTGTACGCGCCGTACGCCAGGCCGACGGCGCTCGTCCCGAAGTACACGACGGCGTCGACGACCTCGGCGGCCGAGTCGGCCTGCGTGAACTCGTACAGGCCGAAGATGGCCACCGCGGGGAAGCCCGCCAGCAGGCACCGGAACAGGACGCCCTTGAGGATGGTGCGCCAGCCGTTGCGGAACTCGAGCGTGCGCTCGGTGCGGCCGTTGATCCAGCGCGCCCGCACGGCCAGCTCGCACAGGGCCTTGGTCAGGATCACGCTGAGGGCGGCCGCCACCATCATGGCCGTGAAGAAGCCGATGACCGTCAGGAACGTGTTGGTCGGCTCGATGCCGGCACGGAAGGCCGCGCGCTGGATGCCGAACACGACGAAGCTGCCGGAGTCGTTGCGGACGACGCCGCGGGGCCTGAGGGCGCTGCCTGCAGTGCCGCCGCCCAAAAGATTTCGCTTTTGCACCGCCACCGACACGTCCGACAGCGAGTCGAACAGCCGCGACGGCGTGCCCCCCGTCGCCCGCTGGTACCACGTCAGCACCGACTGCATGAAGTCGACCTTGATCAGCCCCAGCGACCACTGGAAGTCCTGCGTCCAGGCCTGCACGATCGGCGGCAGCGGCATCCCGCACAGGCCGACCATGGCCTGCGCCTGGAAGTACGAGAACAGCGCCAGCGTGTGCACGACGACGTGCGACGCCGCGTTGAAGTGGCCCAGGTGGCCGATGACGGCCGACGCCACCAGCGCCGCGAGGATCACGACGGCCGACGCCCACTGCACCCCGACGAGATCGACCGTCTTCCCGTTGGACACGTCGAGCTCGAGGCAGGCGGCCGCGTGCCCGGCCTGGTCGCCGGTGGTCATGTTGATGTAGACGCGGACTTTGGCATCGAGATCGGGAAACGTATACGCAATCCCGGGAATCTGGGACTCGGCATCGGAGCTGACGGGCAGGTTGAAGGGCGGGGAGTCGGTCTTGGCGGCGACCATGGGACACAGTCCCGGGAGGCCTATCTGGCACGGGTCGACGGTCTTGTGGAGGAAATCGTAGCCGTAGACGGTAATAGTAATGTCGAAGACGGCATAACCCTCGATGGAGGACACGCCGGTGAGGTGGACGTAGGCGGAGTTGTTTTCGGGCGTGTAGAAGATGTTGAGCAGGCTGGCCGTGAACTGGGAGTTATCCTGGCATGCGGTGAGTGAGGTCGAGCGGAGGATGTTCTCGGCATGGACGGGGGATGAGGCAAAAGCCACGGCGGCCAGGACAAGGGAAATCCACTGCATCGTGGCGAGCGGGGTGCAAACGAGCGACGATATTGGGGATGCCAACGAGCATGCGTTGAAGGAAGTCGAGGGTATCGCCTTGTTTGAGCCGGCGATGAAGAGGCCTTTCCTCAGTCTAGATCATAGTAGAAATGACGATCACGGCAGGACATAAATGAAGTTCACTGCTTCTTTGAGGGGAGGTGGAAAAACGGGGGGGGATCGAGAGTACGAAAAGGATATGCCGAAGGATATGCCAGAGTAAAACAGACCAATGAAGAAAAGAAGAAAGGACACCAAGTGCAGGAAACGTGACGGAAAGGTAACGAGCGATAAGGGCAGATGAAACTGTTTGATAAACGTCCAATGATGAAAAAGACGAGAAACGACACCAAAGAGAAGAGACGAACGAGAAAGGACAAAGAGGTTGAGACAATAGAACTGGGAAAGCAGGGCAGGGGATCGAAGCAAACGAACGTGATCATCCGGTTAAAATGGGCGGTTGATGGCAAAACCTGGGCACGGAAGATACGAGGACGGCCAGAAGGGGAGGTAAGCATAACAGAAAGCGTTGTGCCTTTGAGCCTCTTGAGCGGGACGAGCCTGCAATACAAGAGAAGCAGAAAAAGGTAGCGACGCGGTGAACCAGTGGATGTTTGTGCCGTCTTTCTGGTCCTGCTTTCTTTGTTATGTTCTGTTTTCACAAGGCTATTATTTCAAGGAACTATTTTCACGAAAACGGCGGTATCAATGGCACGAAACCGGGGCAGAAAGAAGATAAACAAAACAGCAAGACGAATGCTACACGAATGCTACGGCACTACGTAAGGATTTGCAAGCAGCGCAGTTCCGTTCTCGGGTTGCAATCAGGTGCAGCCAAACCTCGTATTGTCTTGTTTCTGTCCGTGTGGCTGATCGCCGTGCTCCATTCTCGTGCATGTTTCTGCTTCGAGCGCCTGCATGACCATTCGCTTTTCGGGTCACTGTGGCTAGTTATGAGCCAAACAACGACGACACAGCCTCACTGCCAAGACCGTTTCTCCCAGGAACAGCGTGAGACGCTTGGTTGAGTGGAGGTCCGGTCCAGATATGCATATAAATACGAGGGGCGCTAGTACAGAATCTAAAAGAGACACTGGGTCAATTTAGGATTCAACGAAAGAGAGCCGTTCATTCCAGAGAAGAGACGGCGGTTTTGGATTACAGCGCCAGGATTTTGAATGGGGAGTGTAAAACAACTAACAAAAAAAAAGGTGCGGCTACTGAGTCAGGCGCGGAACAACTATTTGTCCAGTTCATTCAGTTGTGTGAATCGAGCTGCAAGGAACGAGTTTGCTCTATTTCCCGCTGCAAATGGGGGTAGAGCTCCGCAAAGCGTCATCGTTGCTGGATCTCCCCAATTCAGCCGAGAGACAGACGAAGCGAGCTGCCCGTGACTGACTAGCAAAAAGGACGTGCTGGAATCTCCCAGGGTAAATAGACAGCCACAAGCGGCACAGTCTGCGGCACGGGAGAAATTAGCACGAGATGCTTATATGGCAAGAAGGAGGGAGGGAAGGACAAGAGAAGAATTGAGGTGGAAATGGTAGGCAACGAGGGGGATCCATTGTTCTTCGAAGAGTATTGCAAGAGAGTCGTCTAGACAATAGGAGTCTTTCCGCTTCCTGCTATGTTGTAAGGCTTGTAGTTTTCGTAGGGGAGCAACTTTATTGCTGCTACTCCATTTAATAATTTCTCGTCAAACGAAAGGGGAAAAAAAGACCTGACGTG
The DNA here is from genome assembly GCA_021396205.1 of Sporothrix brunneoviolacea. Classification (NCBI taxonomy): domain Eukaryota; kingdom Fungi; phylum Ascomycota; class Sordariomycetes; order Ophiostomatales; family Ophiostomataceae; genus Sporothrix; species Sporothrix brunneoviolacea. The sequence continues at coordinate 39,389 of WNYD01000012.1, read as the reverse complement.
TCGAAGGAGCAAGGAGCAGCACACTCGGAGACTTTGAAAGGGGCCACATAGAGCCGAGGGTTGCAGGTACAAGATTGGCCGTGAGGCGTAGTCTGGGGGAAGACTGCTGAAAGACGATAACCGCCAGACAAGCTTTTAGGAGGCGAAGCCAAGACATTCTTGGCGACCGGCCGCCAAGATGCTGACTCGCCCGGCTAACACGGCTTCCCGAGTCTTGGCATCAACGTCAAGAAAAGAAAAGTGCTACGATGTTAGATAGCTCAAACAAAGGATGGGGCCAAAAAAGAGAAAGCCATTGATATCTCCTGTCGTGTCTCATGTCTAGATAGTGATGATCAATCCCTATAATCCTCAATCCTTCGGTGTTCTAGTCCTCCGGCGGCGAGGTACAAGACAAGCACAAAGCACAACAAAAGGTAGACAAGAATAGGATCCAAGACCTGCTCACAAGTGTGTCGACGTCATCCATTCAATATCAGTGTGGCCGTTGGGACGGCTCTGGCCATTCCTCACAATTCTTGCCAATCTAACTTGGCCGGCCGGGCAACGCGCGTTCAGGGAGGTTCAATGAGGGAAATGCCGTCACTGCACGGAAGAGAGAGGGGAGGGGCTCCCGGTGTCTATACGATCAGAAACGAGTTCTGTCGAGTCCGACAGCCAGCTCTGTTTAAGTCTAATGCTTAATCTGCTGTCCGTAGATTTTCCCTCCGCCTTCCCTTCCATTTCTAATCTATTTTCCATATGGCCCGGGGCCCCCAAGCTTATTGTCACCCGTATTGAAATATAAGAAATTGACAAGGAAGAGAAAATAAGACAGCAAGCCACTCCCGAATTAATCATCATGTCCCTACAGCATCTCCACACTCTACCTTTCTTTACAGCTTGCTCTACAGCCGTCCCAAAGAATCTGCTGTGTTGGTAAATCCACTATCGGTCTGAGGGGAAGGATACAGGGGCCAGCTTGCGGGTCGACGTCAGTCCTTTCTTTTTGGAACCGCGGAGAAGGCGGCCATCCGTTCTTACCTTTCCCTCTCTACCTATCTATAGAGACCGGCATGTGGCTCATCTTAACCGGGAACAAAACGCAGAGCGGAAGCAAGATAACGGTGACAGAGAAGGGAAGAAGCCGCAGCGTCTTGCAAATTGCCGGAGACTGGTGCGGATGCATGCGGACGAGGCCAGATAGCAGAAGGATGAGGCTTAATTGCGCTTGTAAATAGAAAGGCGGCCATATGTGAAGGCCTTCTGACATGCATGCGGTTTTTTCAAAGCATTTTCCTACTGACGTACTCCAACGATGGTCGAAAAGCCAGGCCTAAAATAAAACTTATATTGACCTTCTGACGTTGGATCTCTGTCTTATTTTTATTTTTGCCGATCCAAGTCCGATGGCCGAAGCCTTCCAATAATGGTGAGGCTAAAGCGAGAGATCATGAGCTTTTGGAGAAGATGTCGACGAGTATATAATGCCCATTGATTCTCTCCCAACATTCACTTCCATCATCATCAACCACAACAACAACAAACAACTCGCCAACAAAAAACCTCAACGCGCTCCACCAACAAACAATCAATTTGAAGCTCTCCCAGCTTACTACCGGCCAACATGAAGTTCTCCATCCTCGCCATCGTTGCCTTTGCCGCCGCTGCCCTCGGCTCTCCCCTTGCCTCTCCCCTTGAGCAGTCCGGCGAGGTCGCCGAGCGCCAGTGCCGCGTACGTTCCTTCTCTTCGCTCTTTTCGGTCCTCGTATTTCCTCCCTTGTTCCATCTGCTAACAGAACAGGTCGAGCGTGCCCGCGATTGCCGCGACAACGACTTCCATGTCCGCTGCGAGCGCGTCGGCAACGACCGCGTCACCTGCTGCGTACGTCGACGAGCGGCGGTCTTTCTTACTGAGTGACGATGAAATATGCTAACTTCAGGAAACAGCGTGATCGGTGCTAAATTGGTAGCATGCGAGACGCATAGACAGGATTAGACGGCGGAGGAAGAGTTTCACAGTGCTCTAGGAGCCATTGGTATTTCTAGAAGAGGAGGAATCTACAAGAATGGATTTTACTTGTCAACACGTCAATGTTTTCCCATATCAATTGACATTTTAAACCTCTAATGCTTTCGTTCCTCGTAACTCTTCAGTAAAAACTCGCTCACTAGTGATACATGTATTGTACATCCAAAGTATATCCAAACAAAACACCTCAATCACTTTCTAGATGCTAGTGTTATATTGCACCTCTTTATCCCTCTTCTTGGGTAGACAAGTAAAAAGCCATGATCCACCGTCAATGCACCCTAGTTTAAAATAATGTAAAAAGGGCGCAAGGGCGCAATTCCTCGCGTGGAATAAACTCCTTCGCCGTCGGAGGGGGTTTTTGTTTATTAATCCTAGAGCATTGGGAGCTCAATTCCATTCTCCTGGAGCCAATGCTGCATACCGGCAACAACGTAGTACCGGATGCCTGTTACCGGCATAGCTGCTAAGCTGAATTCAGCCAGCTGCTCTTCCGATTGGGAGGCCAAGACTTCGTCCGCTAGATGAAGCATAGTATTTCTGGCCGAGGCAAGGACCACCTGGGTCGTGTACCGGTAGGTCAGCGGGTCCCCAGAGGTGACCTTAAGAGCCTTGGTCCAATGGTGGAACGCGAGCTGATGGTTCCCCCAGACGTGTTGCGTCTTGGCCAGGATGATATGTGCCCGCAGCGTGGAAAACTGGAGGCAAGGACCCGACAGCACACGTACACAGATGTCATGCGCATCCTCAAGGTACCTGCGCGCAAACAAGACCTCTGCCAGAGCGAGCTCCACGGAGGCTGCCTCAGTCGTCTCCATCTCCAGTATGCGCCGCCTCGCTCTGGATTCGTCGCCGGGTTGGCTCTCCCGTCGTGTGAGTTCACTACGCAGAAGCTTCTCGGCCTCCTCCAGGTGGCCTTGTTCGCGCAGAGTGTCCGCCAAGTCGCACGTGATGCCGGGCCGGTCCTCGTCAAAGACCAAGCCGCCAACCACCCGCGCTACCTGTGTCTGCATCAGCAGGTCCTCGAGGCGCGCCCGCGCCTCGGTAAAACTCCCGCAAAACCGTAGCAATCTCCCCCTGATCATATTTTGGCGGAACAAGACCACTTCTTCTAACGGGGACGGCTGCTGGACAGTTTTGGGATGCCAGGTATCGAGGATTTGTTCGGCATTATCCAGGAGTTCAAGTTGTATTTGGTTCAGTGCGCTCTGCACCGACGTGAAGCCGGCGGCTGCATGCGTTCGCATATCGGCAGGGTCTTCCAGCCAACAACCATGGAGCTCGGCCAGATCCTCGGCATCACTCAAGGCGGAAAAGGATTCATGTTTGTCACCGGAGATCCGGGCAAGCGCACACCAGTTCTGGGCGATGCTTATGTGTAAGAATGTCGGCGGGCCATCGTCTACAAGACCAACAGCCTTCTTAGCTTTGGTGAGCGCAAAGTGCTTCCAACCCATGCCCGGAAACCGGGCTACTTCGATCAGCGTCAGGACAAGATCTGTCAAGACGGCGGTTGAGAGGCTTCGTAGATGATGATCGCATAAATTATCGTCCGAGTCCCCAAGAGCATGTTTAAGAAGGGGAAGGAAGAGGAGCGTGTCAGCATCACTAAATAGAGAAATGTCAGAGAAAATCCAGAAGGAAAGGGGGTTCGCGAAGGTGGCATACATCGGCTCAAGGTACTTCCAGGGGACCGCACGGTAGGTCAGAATTAAAGCCTGCTGCTCCCAGAAGTCGGAGAGCTCACGGGAGGGCGTACCGTTAAGGCGATCTACAGCGTCGTTGTCCACGGTGAGGAGGCCATCCTTGGTGCATTGTACAGAGTCTGCCGAGACTAGTTGCTCATACGCATCTTTGAGCCGCCCGGAATCGGAAAGAAGATCAGCGAGCTCCGGCGCGAGACCAGAGCCAGCAGCATCAACTTCCTCCACTTGGCCATGTTGTGTCCACCGTCTCCGAGGCGTGGCTCCCCGCTTCAGCAATGACAGCGGGATCGGCTCCACGATAGCAAGGTGCGGAAATGACTCCGGGTCAGCAAAACGCGAGAGCAGCAGGAGAAGAATGCACGCATCGTCAGAGCAACCGCGCTGTTCCAAGATCGGCAGAGCGGCCCGCGCTACTGCCAGTGATACTGCTGCCCACGGAATCATACCCCAGACGGTAGGAGGACCGGGCGCGGAGGCGGTGCTTCGGCTGGGCGCAGGTTGGACCTGGGTCGAGGAAGGATTCTCATAGACAAACGACGACGCCCCTAATCCAAAAAAAAAAAATCCCCCACACCACGTTAGCGTCTATATAACTGACTGCCCGTGCTTAGAGCGTAATTACCGTACCTATCAGCCGGTCCAACACGTCTGCGAAAATAGGCGTGGCATGTCGGACCTGTTCCAAAAGGTCTGTCGTCCGGCACAGCTGCCGAAGGGCCAGCTGCCGGTCTGTCTCTTTAGCGCGCTCCCAGCTGCGGGGGCGCCAGGAGAGGGTAAGCAAAGGGAGCAGAGGAGAGTAGACGGAAGCGTGACAAAGTAGGGGGCTTCAAGGGCTTACGAAGACGAGCACGAAAAGAGGCAGACGACGCCGAGGAGCTCCCGCGGAGGCTTCTGGGCTATGTCTGCGAGCTGCTTGACAATCGCCATCCACCGGCCGCCGGCATGCAGGATGCGGTAGACCGTGTTCTTTGTGGCCTCGGGAAACGCATGCTGGATCTCCGAGAGGATATGACTGATGGACGTGCTTTTCGAGTGGAGAGTCGCAAAAGCGTACGCGCCAATGCGCTGAAGCCGATCGGCTCTCTGTATGACGTGGTAGATGCGGACGTAGACGTTGCCCCCCGGCTGGATATCAACTCGGCCAACGGAGTCGAGCGACAGAGCATTCTTGGCCGAGTATGTCTCGACGAGCTTGTCGGAGGGAGAGACACGCTTATGGCGCGCGGCTGGCGGCGGTCGGAACAGCTGTGGCGCCTCGTGCAAGGCTTTCCTCAAGACAGCGATCTGGCAACACAGGTGGTCGAGATATCGTTAGAGAGCAGTTGCCACATTAGATACTCGGCAGGGGCTGCCTACTTCAGACTGGCTAATGCTGTCGTACTGTCTTGTTTGAAGCCTGTGGCAGAGGCAAGGTTGTCCAGCGTCATGGTCCATTCTACTCCCGTGGTTCGGGACGCAGAGCGCCGCAGCGACCGGCGGCTTCTTGTGGCCCCCGGCGGCGGCTTTGGTCTGGGCGGCTTCGGAGCTTAGCAGCAGCTGTGGGTGCTTTTGGACCTTGTAGTGCGGGTAACCTTCGCGAAGATGCCAAGCAGATCTGGTTAGGGTGGCTACGGGCGGAAGATCTCCCCACTTTATACTATTACAGCGTGCGATGCGGCTCTGCGGAGTACACGCACCCACCCATTTTACGGCGCGCACCGGCCCCCCTCATGCTAGTCTACATACAGCAACTCAGCCAGCTGAACGCCAGGACGCGCAAGGGGGCCCCTTTTGAATGTGAGACATCGCCAAAAAGCCTCAAGGCAGTCGGAGGCAGTAGAAATCCTAGAAAATAGCTATTTTCTATAATACTAGTACTTCTTGGCTACTTCTCGAATGGCTTCCTTTTGTTCGATTTCCTCTTCTGTGGCTGGCCCTGCCGGCAGCGCACGCCCCTCCCCCGTCGCCGCTACCTCGGATACGGAACTTCAACGAGGAAGAAATGATGAGATAGCCATGACTAACATTTACTATACATAGACTAGCGTGATCAGGGGATTCGGTGCGCGCAGTAAAACCGCGGGTGCGTGGACGACGCCGATGTTGAGGAGTCTGGCATCTCCACCAGCCAATGAGAGACGACACACCTTCTCTCACACAACTTGGGTGTGCGAGGGACGGGAGCCCCGATCAGGCCGGGTCTTTTGTGATTGTAAAAGATTTGGAGGTATTTGGCATGTTAACCCCTGCCCGCAGAGGTTGCGGACCGGCCAACTAGTGCACAATGGATCGGGCTGTGAGGAGCCTATCAATATGCAGCTCAGAAATGCACCAATGAAGGCTGCAGCCTTCGAGGGCGCGTACCTGGAGGTATGGCTTGTTGTGCTCCCAGGTCAGCAGACGCATACCGCCTTTCTTCGACTCTTTGCCGCCAAAGTCTACGCTTTGTAGAATAGCAGCTCTCATGGAAAAAGATGCAAGCTCAAGGGACCGGTCTTCAAAGAACCGCGTCTACAAGCCAAACCGCAAGACTAAAGCTGCGAAATGGAACCTCGGGATGCTGGCGGCTCTCCAGCGAGAGCTGGAAAAGCATCCCGAGAAAGACATGACCACCATCCTTGCCGCCTCCTATTCGTCAAAGCTGGAGTCCTTGAAACAAGCATGTGCGTGATGTCACCCTATCTCTCGCCCTGACTGACTTTGCAAGTCGGTCGAACTAATGTACTCGTCTAGCTGTCTCTGTGCGCCCGCGGCGACGGTTTGCGACGGGTGATGTTCGTTCTCGCATCACGGTTGACGATGATGCTCGTTATATGCATGGTCCGTCGCCCAACCTAAAATCCTTACTTCCAGCGGATGGAAATCTTTCAGAATCCATCGTAGATTTATTGGAGGAGGCCAACGTCCTCTACGAAGGCGTCTCGGCAGCCTCGCGGATGGTCTTCCAGCTCACGGACACTCTTGTTGTCAAATTTGCCGAGGAGCAAAGGGCAGTCGACGAGTACCGAGCACTCGCCTACCTGCAAGTCAAGATGACGAATAACATGCATTCGGCGTCTACGAGCGACTGGTACAACTACTTCCCGGCTTCAATCTCGCCTGCACAGTATCCAGGGCAGTGGTTGGTAGACAAACTTTGGGATTTTTGTACTTGAAAACGAACTATATGGATATCCACCAGACTCAATCAAAGGTAGCCTTTGCTGTTGCGGCTCGTTTAGTTTATCAAATTAGAGTTGACAATTCCTGTTCTATAATGAATGCAATGTGTATCAGTGAAAATGTTGCGGAAACCCCCACAGCCCGGGAGTTGTGTTGCTGTACGTGACCTTTTTCGTGGGAGAAACGAGATGCGGTCTATCCTCCTTTCTAGACATGCAACTCTTGGCTGTAAAAACAGACTATATGATAAACCCGTATAGGCATAAGCAGGACGGAAGGTGGATGAGAGGGTGTGAAAAGTGACGCCGGCCACCGTCTATTGTGGCCATCACATCATGAAAACTACCTTTTCTTTCCTCCTAGACGGATGGCTAGCATTTCTTTGACAGGGTCATCATTAAGAACGCGAGAAACAACACGAAGTTTTTCTTTTTTGCGAATAAGTACATAATAGATATTTAGAATATAAATAGGATGCTTCTACCCATCTCAAGATTGTAACAAGTTCTCTCCATCGAAGGAGTCCAGTAACCAGGTTGCTCGAAGTCTTTGCCCCCGAACTATTTTTATACTCAAATGCTCTTATACACGAGTCTATTCAGCGCTCCAATCCTCCCAATGTACAGCAATGCGTGGGCTATTCACATCTGCCAAGTCCTCAAAGGGCAACGGACCGCCGACGAAATCCCGCAAGAACGCAAAGAGCCACCTCAAGCAGAGCCGGGGTTCCAAGAACGACAACAGTTCAAAGGGTGCAGACCCTGATTCTTCCGAACCGGGATACATCGATCTGTTCTGTGCAATCTATTCGCCAAGACGGGAAAACGTCTCGCACTGGGCATTGGCGACTTACTCTCCAACGGGCAAGAGATGGGCCATATACCAAGTCGTTCGAGACGCCACGGACGGTGATTTCCGCCGAAATGTTCACCACGTCGACCCACTCTCGTCCAAAAATTGCATACAAGCTGTGCCCCTGGGACGTTTTCCCAACACCAACGACGCCTGGGCAGAGTTGAGAGATCTTAGCCGGCACGTTGTCGTGCCCGGAGAGTCCGCAAGCTGGAGCAGCCGGGATTACATGCTGGACATGTGGGAGCTGCTGCGTGACCACGGTTCTTTGGACCACGACACCTGGTCTGCAGGCTATCAAACCATGCTTCAGTATTTTGGACAAGATTCTGGTGGTCGTGAGGAGGAGGAAGAGGACCAGACTGGGGGAAAGCAAAAGCAACGCATATCAGAGGAATATCTTGTTGACCCTAGCAGCAAATAAGGGCATCCTGTCGCGGGCATTCCCTTTTCTCTCTGGGTCATTTACATATACATGTGTCTCATTTTCCTTTTATGTTTTTTAATAGATTTCGCTCTTGATTTTAGTTTCTTAAAATGAATTTGTTAAAATGCTTTTGAGTTACTATGTTAGGAATTTTTGTACCCTGGACAAGCGACCCAAGCAGGTAAAGCTTCTACGGAAGACAAAGTGTTGCAAACGCAAGGGGAGCTGTTACGAGACAACCCGTTCTTTCGTTTTTGAGACCAACCGTTGCATTACTTATTATTTTGAGATGTTGAATGAGAGATACACAAACGAGAACAAGTTCGACAGGAGAAAGACAAAAGAAGGAAAAAGAGAACAATTTAACCACATGGAAACAATAGATGACATGAACGAGACATGGGTCGCTTGCAGAAGAAGATGACCAAACGCACTGCCGGGTAAAATCTTACAAAAATTCAAAATCAGAGATAAGAAAAGAATAGCCATCATTAGAGAAAATACAGAAGCCACGCAATAACACAATCATTATCATTGTCATGCTCTTTCTCATACTCGCTCATTCTCTGGTTCAGCTATGCTTAATAATCGTCATCGTCATCGTCGTCATAATCGTCGTTATCCTCTTCAAAATCGTCCCGGTCGCGTCGCCTGCGGCGGCGGTCTTCAGACGACGAATCCGACCGGCTGCGGCTCCGACGCCGCGTGCTGCTCCGCTCGGAGCCGGACGAGCGCGACTTGTGGGACTTGATGGCCTTGGCGAGCAGGGTGCCCGCGACGACGGTGCCCGCCGCGCCCAGCAGCATCCCCGTCTTGCTCAGCCCGCTGCTCCGGCGGTTGCTGCTGTAGCTGCTGCGGTTGCTGCTGCGGTTGCTGTGGCTGCTGCGGCCGGGCGACACGCTGCGCGGCGCCGCCAGCCCCCTGTCCACCCCCCTCTGCTGCTGCGCTGCCTGCTCCTGCAGCCGCTTCAGCTCGAACCCCGGCGCCTCCCACTGCGACCGGCTGGTGGCCGTGTTGAAGTAGTACCAGCGGCCGTGCGGCAGGCTGAACTGCGGCACCCAGCCGGCGGGCAGCGAGGGGCGGCCGCGCGGGGTGCTGTAGGCGGGCGGCGGCGGCGAGGAGCTCTTCCGCGACGTGTTGTAGTTGTTGGCAACCGCGGCGCGCGGCGAGCGCGACATGTTTATGTCACGGGTGCTGCGCGGCACGTCGCGGCTGCTGCTGCCGCCGTCGCCGGTTTTATCTCCTCTCTCACCACTCCTCCGCCGCTGCCGCCGGGCATACTCGTCGTCGGACGCCGAGTCGGGCCGCGGCTCGTTGGTCCCGCTGTCGTACCGGCGCGGGCGGCGGCGGTCCTGCGACCGACTGCCCCCGTGTGATCTGCTACCCCCGGCGGCGGGGTCTCGGGAGGCTCGGCTCCGGTTGTAGTCGTCGTACGTCTCGTAGTAGTCGTAGTCGTAGACGACGTCGTCCTCGTCGTCGTCGCGTGCGGGGCCGCTGCGGTGGTAGTAGCGAGTGGCGGCTGGGGGGGGGGCGCGAGTTAGCGAGGGGTTGCGCATCTGCCATGCATTCTGCACCCTGGGGGAACCTACCTGAGCCGTCGTGCGATCGAGACATGACGACAATGGCTGGGACGTGGTCGAAAGCACGCGAGAGTGTCGAGGAGGGAAAGGACAAGAAAACAATGATGAACCCTCAGACACCTGCAGAAACCCACCCAGGAAAACAAGGCTTTGCAGGCCTGGCTGTCAGCCCGCTCCTGCCGCATTGCCTTGCTAGCGGCGGAGCCAATCAGACGAGCCCGTCGCGGCGACTAGAGCCTGCAGCTGACGTCGGTCATCCCGCATGGCCTGGCCGCACAGCGCGCGCCCCGTGTGGGCGACCAGAGCGAGATGAACGAAGAGGGGGCGGTCGCATGGGTGGCTGGGGGTGGATGTGCGTCGACTGTGCGCGGACGACGTGCTGCCTGTCAATATCGGTTCGGATGCATACGGAGTGCGATTTAATTCCTATGTAGCGCACTTTTGGCGGGGGCGACCGTCGAGCCGTGGCCCTGGCTAAGCTCGCGTTCCCCTTCGGCCTGTAGCTTTTAGTAAGGCACTGGAAATTAGGGGACAAATGACAGGCGCTGGTTTATCCGCCTGCTACAGTGCTCCGTGGAGAGGGTGGCCGGGAACAGCGACAGCACGTCACTGCTAGCGGGGCTGCCCCTGCTTATCTCCTACGGCCCTATGGAGATTGAGTTTCGCGGGTGGCTTGTGCGGTGATTTTGCCCGCCGTAGGGGGATGGCAGGGCGGATCCTGCAAATGAGGGGTCTTTGGCGCAGCTGAAAGGAGCCAAGCGCCAAGAGAGGGAGGCAAGAGGCGACTAAAGCGCAGCAAGGACGGCGACCACGCCGGCGCAGCAAGCCCAATCTCTCCGTTTCCCGGTCGCCGATGGTGTTTGTGTGTTACAACCAGCCTTCTCCTTGCAGCAAGTTTGCGCACATCCCAGCATCTACATTCCACGCGACGACGACGACGACAACGACGACCACCCTCCGATACCTCCCTCCTTCTAACCTCCCCCGTCCTCGACAACCCCCCCTCTCCGTCCCGATGTCCTGGAACAACGGCGGCTACCCCGGCCAGAACTACGGCCCCGGCGGCTACGGCCCTGGCGGTTACGGCCCTCCGCCCAACGCCTACCCGCCGCCGCAGGGCCCGCCTCCGCCCGGCTATGACCCGTACGGCTACCCACAGCAGCAGCAGCAGCAGTACCAGCAGCCCCCGCCGCAGCAGTACTACCAGCAGCAGCCGCAGCAGGGCTACCACCACCAGCAGCAGCAGCAGCAGCACGGCGGCTACGACTCCCGCGCGGCCCAGGCGCCGCCCCAGCACGCGCAGAGCTTCGGCTCCGGCGCTCCCTCCGGCTACACGTTCCAGTACAGCAACTGCACGGGCAAGCGCAAGGCGCTGCTGGTCGGCATCAACTACATCGGCACCGACAACGCGCTGCGCGGCTGCATCAACGACGTGCACAACGTGTCCAACTTCCTCATGCAGCGCCAGAACTACCGCCGCGAGGACATGGTGATCCTGACCGACGACCAGCAGGACCCCGTGCTGCGGCCCACGCGCGCCAACATCCTGCGCGCCATGTCCTGGCTCGTGCACGGCGCCCAGCCCAACGACGCGCTGTTCCTGCACTACTCGGGCCACGGCGGGCAGACCGAGGACCTCGACGGCGACGAGGACGACGGCTACGACGAGACCATCTACCCGGTCGACTTCAAGCAGGCGGGCATGATCGTCGACGACGAGATCCACAACGTCGTCGTGAAACCGCTGCAGGCGGGCGTGCGCCTGACGGCCATCTTCGACTCGTGCCACTCGGGCTCCGTCATGGACCTGCCCTACATCTACTCGACCAAGGGCGTGCTCAAGGAGCCCAACCTCGCCGAGGAGGCCGGCAAGGGCCTGCTGGGCGCCATCTCGGCCTACGCGCAGGGCAACCTGGCGGGCGTGGCCACGAGCATCTTCGACTTCGCCAAGACGGCCTACCGCGGCGACGACGCCTACAAGAAGACGGTCACGACCAAGACGAGCCCCGCGGACGTGGTCATGTGGTCGGGCAGCAAGGACGACCAGACGAGCGCGGACGCGACGATCGCGTCGCAGGCCACGGGCGCCATGTCGTGGGCCTTCATCTCGGCCATCACGCAGAACCCGCAGCAGAGCTACCTGGAGCTGCTCAACAGCGTCCGCGAGGTGCTGCAGAGCAAGTACACGCAGAAGCCGCAGCTGTCGTGCAGCCATCCCCTGGGTGGGTTTTCTTTTTTCGACCCCCCTTTTTTTTTATGTATCTTCTCCGTGATGGCAGATCATGCTAACCAATTAGATGTCAACCTGCTCTTTGTTATGTGATCGCTCGGCGCGGCAGTAAGATATGACGAGGGACCATGGAACAGGACATGCATAAATGAAAAAAAATGTTGTGGGAAGGCAAGACAGGAGGAAGGGGGGGCAGACTCAAGAGGCTGCAGATTGTCTTGACGGCCTCGGCAGTATTTCCTTGGGACGTTGCGTTTCTCTGTCTCGCTGCTTTTCCATTTTGTTATTGTATCTTATCTCTTTTATTTTTTATGAAGAATTTGCATAGGCATTAGTTGTGCTTCAAAATTCCTCTGCATTTTGTCCATTCGTCCTTGTCGTTTCTCTCACATGTCAATGGCAAAGCTCAGGGATCCATCGCGAAAAAGGGGGGAAGCACATTTCGTTGCCACCAAAACCAGGCTGACGGGACCAGCAGAATCAACAGCGGCAGCAGCAGCGGCTCGGGATGGTGTGAACTGGGTTCGGTGTGCAATGTGCTCCGTTACATGCGGGCTGTGTTCTCAGGAAGCTACTCCTTTGTCTTCGTTACGGATGAGAGGCCAGCACTGCCAGGGCCAAGACTCATATCTAAATGCCCAGGACGCCCAGAATGCCCAGAATGCCCAGGCCAGCCTGTCATCCAAGACCAACAGACACGCTCCGCGACCTTCCTGTTCTCGACCATGCTCCGAGAGGGCCCAGATCCTCGATTTCTTGGTATAATACACGCGAAGCTATCTTCCCTGACAGCTGTTGTCGTTCCCAGCCATCGTCTGATATTCGTAGATATCACTTCACGCTTTCGATTCACGCATTATCCTGTCAGCGCAGTGACTAACGGGAACACCAAAAAAGAATATTCTCCGATCTGTGGAGAATCCTCCCGGACGTCGTACGTGCCGTCGTGGTTCTGCCCAACGGCGCTTCTTTCATCCTTTTCAGAAGAAAAGTGAGATAGTGGAAAAAAGGGGGAGGTATACCCACAAACTGGGTCGAGAAAGAAAACGAAAAAAAACAGGCATAAAGGGAGAAAAAATGGCGCTGCGCTCAAAAAAAAAAAAAAAAAAAAAAAAAGAAGCGGCCGGTCCCTTGCCTTGCCCGAGATCGTGTCGCGCGAACGGGGCGTCACCGCCGCTGCCGGCTCTCCATCACATACTTCGTGCGTCGTACTATTTATTGAAGCTCTCCATCAAGATCTTCGCGAACGCACGCGACGTAGGATGGAAGGATGCGAGAAGGAGGCAGTGGAGTGTTCGAGGAAAGGTACGGAGTAGTACTCCCGCGACCGGCCGCGATCTGCTCTGCACAACTTGCGTTTTACGCAACAGAAACTGAGACGCGAGCGGGGAAGGCTGGCGAGACAAGGATCAGGACGGGCGATGGCCCTCCTTGGAGCCTCCTTGTCGACTCGAACCAGCCGTCAGTCTCCGCACCGGCTCCACGAGACGGGGCCCAGGCCGCCGACCGGCCGTCTTTCTCGTCCGGCTCTAGGCCCAAGACAGAAGCTGCTCCAGGACGAGCTTGACTAAGGGCCCATCAAGAATGCTGGGCGAAAGTGGACGCTGTAACGAAGTAAGATACCTCGAACAACATTGTCGAACTTGAGGTCACTAGCGAATGGGGCAGCCTGTCCGCTTTCGAAAATCGGGGCCGCGCTGCGGCAGTGCAGTGCAGCTTGTTGCAAGTAGTACTGGCGCTAGTGCTGCATGGAAGCCTGGATGGAACGAAGGGAAGGAAAGAAGAAAATAAGGAAGCAAGGTGCGCGCTGGCCGTGCGGGGTAGGGCACAGCACCGTCTGCTGGCACGGCGCCGCAGCAGACCAAACAGGGCCGAGCGCGCCCCCGACAGCCAGAAAGAGGGCCGCCAGAACCAGTTCGGCCACACCGAGCAAGAACTGGTTGCAGGGCGTTCATGACGTATAGCGACTTTCGCCGCTGCCGGCTGCCGGCTGCTGGCCCTTTTTTTGCCTTGGCCTTGTAATTACCCGCAGCAGGTTGTTGACTGTCGCGGAAACCCTCGAATGCACCGCTGCGCTGCAACCTCTCTTGCAGGCCCGTGGACTCTCTCTGCCAGCCAATTCGTCTTTCCCTTGCTCTCGGCTGGCTGGATGAAGAGAGATCTTAGGTAAGATGCCAGCCAGCCGAGGAATGAAAACACACCTGCAAGCGCCGGCAGATGGATGGGTAGCGTAATTTTCGCAGCGATGCTCGTACTCGCAGGACACTGCGTGCACACTACAGAGTACGAGTATTTTTTGCTGCCCGTTCCTGTCTGCCCTCGTCGCCCTCTTCGCGGATCCCGTCACCCGTCGATCCCCTCATGATGTCTTGTTTTCCCAATTCCTTGGCGCCGTCACTGGGCCACCATTATCACATCCGTCGTACTTCGCAAGAAGGATAGATTAAAAAAGAAGGCAAACTCTCGTCCTTGCTTGGCCCTTTGTCGACGTAGGACAACAGATAACGGCCAATTGCAAGCTCGGAGATGCCAAGTGTGAGCGAGTTAGATACTAGCAAACAACGGCCAGCCCGGGCCAAAGATGTTTCGCAGACTACGAGTACGAGACAGTTATCATGCTCCATTTGCACTGCCTCGCAGGGCAGAGTAAGTGCCGGCGGCGCCACGCCAGACCAGGGCGAGGCAATTGTTTTCTATTTTTTTTCTATTTTTTTTTCTCTCTTTTTTAAACTTCTAGCGAGTCCATTTCAATTTCAATTTCCACCCAAGACCAGAAAGCAATCAAAACCGGCCCTTTTCTTGCTGGGCGTGCTAGCCTGAGCAAAATCGGCCAAGTGGAGATCTTTGCTTTTGCCAGTGGAGAAATGGCAAGTCTCCGCAGACAAGCGCGCTATTCCGAATCGGCACTGATCCGCGAGCGGGAAGGCAGGGTACGTTACCCACCGCAGCGTATTAAGCCGCGTAGGGGTAGCGGGAGGAGCGAGGGCCATGGAGGAGGGAGAGGACGGGGAACAAGTGACGGTGTGGCTTACTCTGCGGCACGGCAGTGGTGCTGGCGGCGGTGGTGGTGGTACTTGTAGTGGTAGTGGTGGCGCACCGTCCTCATTTCGTCCTAGCGGCGGGCGCAAAAGCAAGGTCGCAAGGTGTACGAAAGGGGAAAGGGCGACGACAGGCAGGAAAAGAAAACAAAATGAAAAAGAAGCTTGTTTCGATGTCGTTCCCGGGGAGCAGAGGACAGATCGGAGGCTGGTCTGCGCGCCCGAAGGGACGACGGTCGAGCCAGTTGGTGGCGAGAAAAGTCTTCTAGAAAGCTTCTCGCGGACGACGGACATGTGGAACAGCGTTTCTCTAGATGGATGGTGTCGTGTTCTGTGTAATCTGTACTCGTACAAGTATCTCGGTACCTTCTGGTACAACTACTGTGTGGAAAAAGAGAAGACTCCAAAGTGATCCTGGCGTCGTTTCTATGACTGTTTTTTATGTCGCCCAGAGAGAAGGATCGACCTTTGCCCCCTATCAAACTTGTACTGTGGAGAAGCGAACGATGCGCCATGGTCCCAAGACGCTCCGAACGAGAAAGATCGGCGGCCAAAGGGGGGATGTAGCGCGTCCGTCGTCCGTGCCAACGAGTTGTGCCATTACTCGGAGAGACAAGATGGCGACAAATCACCAAAAATGGGCAACAAACGAAAAAAAGGGTCCTCTCATCGCTCCTTCCCTCGTCGCGCCTTCCCTTCTGCTTCTCCAGTTTTGATAAGGGAAGTGCCGTCAAGGTTGTTGCCAAGGGACAAAGAGCGAAAAAATAGAAAAAAAAGAGGTTCCAAGAGAAAGAAAAAAAAAACACTAAATTCTCTCTTACACTGCTAGCGACTTGCCTTTGGAAGAAGTTTGGCTGCCGTCGCGAGCACAGCATCATCAGATACACCAGCGGTACTTGCCGCTCGAGTGAAAACAGCTCACCAGAAGAATCTCGCTCGGCCTCGTGCCTTCCCAGCACATAGGATACCCTTCTGAATTTTTTGCTTGTCTGGTTTTGGTCACCTTCGCCGCACTTTAGACAGCCCAAACGCTTTGCACAGAGGCCTGAAAAAACATCGCTGGTGAGTCCTCCCTCTACTCGTGCCCTCCTCATCTCCAAGCAGTCAGCAACCGCCGCCCTTGATAGACTCATTTTCTCGCAAGTCTCTTTCCCTTATCTATGGTTGATCGTACTTTTGTGGAACGTCTTCCTCCATTCCCTCTCCCTTGGCTGCAATTGGTCCCATGCCCATTACTCTCCCTTGCCCGTGACTGATATTTTGGGGGGTCTTTTCTCATTCTCCTTCTTCCGTGCGTGCTTCCATTGTACTTTATTCGAAAGCGGGAGTTTCCTTGCTTGGTTTCCAATGACCAAATAAAAAATATGGAAAGAAAAGAGAAAATACCCAGAAGCTGACGCCATATTACATCGTTCCATCAGTCCATATTCAGAATAGAGCTCGAACGGCTGGAGCGGCAGGGGCACCCTCCGCGCGCACTTTCTGCAAGGCATTCTTTTTGACGGCTGCTTTCCTCTCGGGGCAATTTGTTTACTCGTCTTACTTTTTTGTTGTGTTGGAGAAACCATAAGACAGTTTTGTTTTCTATTACCGGTTCTTTCTTTCTTTCCATCCCCGTCCTTTCCCCTCTCAACCCCCCCCCCCCCCCCTTGTCGCGCATATTGATTTTCTCCTTCCCTTCTCTTCTCCTCTCTGCAGCTGCTTGTCATATCTCTTACCCCATAGGTATTGCTCAAGACGTCTCTTGACTCCTCTCCTTTCTCCTTGTCTCCCTCTTTTATACCCTTCTAGGCAGGTCGAGCAAGAAAGCCAAGCAGCAGCTGCTCCTGGGCACTCCCTGTTCCCTCGTCCTTCTCCTCGTCCTTCTAGACGAATACCCACTCACACACACCAGCCCAAGCTTGCCCCGGATTTGCCTCTTGTCTATCTTCGTCCTTCCTCCGACTAGATCTACTTCTTGGTCTTTTTGCAACCTTGCCACCTCTTGGCGTGTTTTGCCCTTCCTCTTGTCTGCCACCGTCTCACCCCCCCTCTTATCTTTCTTCGTTGCCGTTGCAGCTTTCTTTGACGCGACAGCGGACGGAGCGGCCGATCTCTCCTTTTCTTGAACTCGTGTCGTCCTCGCGGGTCCCCTGTTCGTCATCCCTCTGCTCAGGGCCCTTTCATATTTGAATCCCTTCCCGTCGCCTTTCCCTCACCTTTGCCTCGTCTCTCCTTCTCCCTCCTCGTCTCCCATACAGCCCAACCCTTCCATCTCGGGCAGCGCAAACTACAACATCCCTTCAACATGTCGGACAAAGAAGAGCTCGGCGTCGTCGCCAACAGCGACAGCAGCAAGAATGCCCCCGCCTACGACCTCGCCAATTCCCAGAGCAACGCTCTCGGGGACATTTCCACCGCGAATCCGTCCAAAGGGGGGATGCCTGACTCTCCCGAGGACGAGTCGACGTTCGTCCGGAGCGGCCTCAGCCTCAAGTCGTTCCAGAAGCGCCACTATGGCCCCGGTATCGTGGAGATGGAGCGTCGAATGAAGCCCCGGCATCTTAACATGATTGCCATCGGCGGCTCCATTGGTGCCGGCTTCTTTGTCGGCTCCGGTAGTGCCCTCCACACCGGAGTGAGTGTTTTTCTTCCTTGGAGGGTGTTCTCCTCTGGCCCCGTTGCTGATGGATGTGACAGGGCCCTGGCTCGCTTTTGATCGACTTCTTGATTATCGGTATCATGATGTTCAACGTCGTCTATGCTCTCGGCGAACTCGCAGTCATGTTTCCCGTTTCTGGTGGCTTCTATACCTATTCGGCACGCTTTATCGATCCTACTTGGGGTTTCGCCATGGGCTGGAATTACGTCATGCAGTGGGCGGCCGTCCTGCCGCTCGAGTTGACCGTCTGCAGCTTGACCATTTCTTATTGGAATCCAGACATCACACATGGTCAGTGACCTCGCTCGTTTGTTCTAATTTTTTCAGAAGAGGACAAATTTAAATGAAAACGGGAAACTCACTGACACTCCCTTCGCAGCCGCTTGGATCACATTGTTCCTCGTTCTCATCATCATCGTCAATGTCTTCGGCGCTCTTGGATACGCAGAGGAGGAGTTCTGGTCTTCCGTGATTAAACTGTCCGCGACTATCATTTTCATGATCATCGCTTTCGTCTTGGTCCTGGGCGGCGGTCCCAAGAGCGGCGAGTACGGCGACTACTGGGGTGCGCGTCTTTGGTACGATCCTGGTGCTTTCCAGAACGGGTTCCGCGGTTTCTGCAGCGTCTTCGTCACGGCCGCTTTCGCTTTCAGCGGTACTGAGCTGGTGGGCCTTGCTGCCGCTGAGGCCGACAACCCAGTCAAGGCCCTTCCGAGTGCGATCAAGCAGGTCTTCTGGCGTATCACCTTGTTTTACATCCTGGGTCTCTTCTTCGTTGGCCTTCTGGTGAGCTCCACCGACGACCGTCTGCTCGGCGCCAACCCATACGCCGACATCAACGCCTCGCCCTTTGTGCTTGTGGGCAAGAACGCCGGCCTCAAAGGCTTCGACGACTTCATGAACGTGATCATCCTGGTGTCTGTGCTGTCCATCGGCGTCTCGGCTGTCTATGGCGGCTCGCGTACCTTGACGGCCCTGGCCCAGCAGGGCTATGCGCCGCGCATCTTCACCTACATCGACCGCTCGGGTCGCCCGCTCTTCTCGGTCATCGCCATCATCTTGTTTGCCCCCCTGGCCTACGTCAGCTTGGACACTGCCGGCTCCACCGTCTTTGACTGGCTGCTGGCCTTGTCCGGTTTGGCGGCGCTGTTCACCTGGGGCTCCATCTGCCTGTCGCACATCCGCTTCCGCTCGGCCTGGAAGCACCACGGCCACACCCTCGATGAGATCCCCTTCAAGGCGCTCGGCGGCGTCTACGGCTCGTGGCTGGGCCTGATCCTCTGCATCATCGTGCTGGTGGCACAGTTCTTCGTGGCCATCTGCCCTCCCGGCGGCGGCTACAACGACGCCCAGGGCTTCTTCAAGTCGTTCCTGGCCTTCCCCATTGTGATCGTCTTCTGGATCGGCGGCTACATCTGGAAGCGCCGCGGCTGGCTGCGCACGCACGAGATCGACGTCGACACTGGCCGCCGTGAGCTGCCGTGGGACGAGATCCACGCGTACCGCGAGAAGCTGGCCCAGATGCCTGCCACCAAGCGCATCATCCACACTGTTTTCTTGTGAGCGAAGCAAGCTCGTTTAGGGAATGAATGCATAAATTTTGAAGAATTTAAGAGGGTTGTTCGCGTAAGATTTTGACATGGCTTGGCATTGGAGGACATGTGTTGGAAGTATGTGCATCGTAACGAAACGAAGCGAAACGAAAAGCTGAGAAAAGGCAAAGCATACTTTTTTACACGGATAGGAGAATAGGAAAGGAACAAGGGAGGCGGGGATGGTTCTAGTCATTTCGCTTTATACCACATTTCTGATTTAGACGCTCGAATACATGCAGATGCATAGAAACGCTGCCGTGCAAGACGTGATGCTGAGGGTCGTGATCGCAATTTCTGACCCTGGGGCCTACTCGTGCGAGGACTCGCAGCTGTTGTAGAAAACACGGTGTTAGAGAGATGTTGAGTGACAGGTGCTGCAAGCTGACGAGGTCACGGGGCAGTCGCGACAATCGCGGCAATCGCGACACGAAGACAATATTGTCGTGAGATTCGGCCATGGGCTTTGCGCGTGCCGTTTGTGCATCAACCAACTTGCTTCGCTCCTTCCCTTTGTCGCAACTAGTTGTGTTCTCATCTTCTGAAAGGCGCCCTTTGTGTCCAGCGACTTCTTTTGGCAGGCTTTTCACGGCTGTGCACGGTCGCACCTCCTCTGAATTCGCTGCCGAGTGCGTCATACGATGTTTTTGGGGCAGTCTCTGGCCCTCTTTTCACGCTGTGGATTTGACAAGACGCCTCGTTGCTCTTTCCACCCTTGCAGATACAAGCTGCTTAATCAGGAAGTCGCGATGCGATGTTGTGTTTATTCCTCTTGCTCTCTTATGCTTTCTTCTGCTATTTTCAACATCTTCGCTTCTTCCGCCTCCTCCCTTTTTTCGTCCTCTGTCGTCTCTTTGCCTTACTCTTCCGTCCACCAAGGCTCCTGTTTCAGCCTCACTCCTAGTTTTTCTGTCTGCACTCGCTCATTTCCAAGCCGAGGCCTGTCATCACCGGTTCACCAATCGCTTTCCCAGCAGTGCGCAGATTACCGCTTTTGGTCAGCCTGAGACGCAAAACCGACTCCGCCAATTAAAGCCGGTTCTGCCAGCCAGGCGTCTCTGGTTCGGTTTGCAGCAAACCGTGTGCTGTTCGTTTTCTACCCCTCCCTGCCGCTCTGTTTGCTGCGAGCCTGACTGACCAGAGGGGGGCCCAGGATCCGCTTTTTCTGGAACGTTTTGCGGCAGATAAGCAGCTTTCGTATCGCTTCGGTCCCCTTCAGGACGCCTTTGCACCTGGCACTTGTCAACCTCACCTCCCTTCGCCCACCCCGCGATCTGTCTCTCCCTCCGCCACGAACACTGTGGGTTAAGGCCGCGGCTCCGAAAGCTCCGAGAAGTGCGCGCAATATCCCTGACGGGCTGCCTATGTCTATGACGCACGTCGCTCTCTGCTTCGCATGCTCCCTCCTCGCTTCTGACGGCTCAGAGCATCTTCTTCCATCTACACGCAACACGAGAACGGGTAAGCAAGCCTCGCTTTTGAGTACCTGGCCCGCCATCGTCACCGACACATCATCCTGCGATCTCGCACACTGTCGTCCCGCCCGATTCAAGACACGCCGAGTAGCCTTTCCTTAGGCCCGTCCTCCACCTCGCCGCCCAAGTCGGTTTGACAGCCACGACAAGGGGCTCGAGCCATCCCGACACGGTCAGGCTGCTGTGCTTTTCTTGGTTTTACCAAACACTGCCCACTTCCAGCTGCACGACGACAATACATAAAACGCACAAGCCATGGAGACCAGAGGGAGGCTTGCAAAGCGGCGGCAGCTGAACAGGGGAGTTTATGCCGTTGGGCCGCCTCGAAGTGCCTCTGAGACGCAGTCGTACTCAACACCTGCATCGTCTTCCGAGAGTAGCTCAAGGGCGCCAGCACCTGCACATACGCGGATTCAGTTGCAATCCGAGTACACCGGCCACGGAGACGAGATAGATTGCTCGTCATATGGGAAGGGGAAGAAGCCCGCCAGACTTGAAACTTTCCCTCAGTTCCCAAGGCTGCCACCGGAGCTGCGGGTGCAAATTTGGCGCCTGCTTGCAGAAGCGGCAAGCGTACCTAGCCACCCTTTGCGTGTGCGGTTATATCGAGGTTCTGAGAGGATACAGCGCCCGAACAACAAGCGGTCGTATTCGGCCAGGCCGGTATTGAGACTCGCAACGATGCCCGACCTGTCGCGAGTGACAAGATATCGAAGAAGCCTTCTGCAAGTCTCCCGCGAGGCACGCAGCGAGGTCATGAAGCTGTGGGATACTGCCATCAACCTAGAGCGAGGCCGGTCCTTGCATTTCAGTTTCGCACACGACATAATCTATTTCGACATCGTCAACCCCGTCGTTATGGACGACCTGGTCGGCCTGCACAAGCAAGACAAACTACCGGCGTTCGCGTCCTCGGTAGGCCACATCGGCTTCGATATGACGCCGACTATGCCACATTGGATGCTAAACACCCACGAGGACCTGGATCCGAAGCTGAATTTTATCCTTTGCTTCCCCGAGCTGCACAGCATCTCGCTGGTGAATTTCAGCGCCTTCCAGAACGAGATCAAATGGAGCGCAAACGACGAGGCCTCGTGGATTATGTCGAGGTCCAGGGGCCACCGCGTCTACCTCCGCAGCTTCCCCGCGCTCGAGGGTGTTGACTACGACGAACCGGCCGCGGTGGGGAACCGCAATGCCGGCGACCAGGAAAAGCACGACTGTGCCATCTGCACCATCCACAAGTGTGTCTACGTGCGTGCTCTATTGCAGAACAAGACGCCGCCCATCCCTCGGCCGCGGCTGACGGACGAGCAAAACAAGTGGCTGGCCGGACTGACGCACCACACGCTAATTGCATCGACGCCAACGATCGCCAAACGAGTCCGAGAATATGAAAGTGGTAGCCGGGGCTGGTGGATTAAGCGCTCGCGAGCACAAATTCGGCAATCCACCGGTAATGGCGAGGACGAAGACGACGACGGGGATGAGGACGAGGAACACGACCATGAGCACTACTACCACGACCACGACCATGACCATGACGACGATGACGAAGACGACGTGGACAGCGGGAGCAGCGACGAGTAGTGAAAGTCGCCTGCCTCTTCCTTCCTAGTCTTGGGAAATCCCATTGTCGATATTCCGCAGAGGGCAAGAGTCGGAATGGACGGCGTTTATTTTTGTCTTTTTATTTTTAACAGTGATACCTCTGGGCGGAATTTATGTACTGCAGCAAACGGCAGGGAGGGCGCGAGCTTCGTCATGTTGCAGCATAATTTGTTTTATTTCTGTTTTCTATTAGGTGGTTAATACATAATAGACTCGCCTTTTCATGATCTATCAAGTGCTTGGACGTTAGCTTTCGCCTGCTCGAGTTTGCGTGCTTTGGTACGCCGCCTTTCTGGAACAATTTCTAGATGCCTGCCAGTAAAAGTGATATATGCATTCGTATCGTTGGTATCATGGGCCGCCCAAATACGCTGCGGCCAAAATTCATACAAAATAACAAACGGCCGTGGTCTCTCCTCGGATCTCCCTCCTCCTCCTAATAGTTCCGCTTGACGTTGTCGACAAATTCGCGCCCGGCCTTGGCCCCGTCGTGCGCCTGCCGGAACACCTTCCGCTCCCACTCGTCGAGGCCGCGCAGGAACTCCTGGCCGGCCCACCCGATGCCCAGGTTGCTGCTCGTGTTGCCGACGTCGTCTTTCCGGTCGGCGGCCCCGGACCCTCCGCCGCCGCCCGAAGACCCTGTGCCAGAGCCGCCTCCTCCTCCACCACCGCCCCCGCTGCTCGCCGTCCCCGCGCCCGACGACGACGACGACGACGACTGGGCCCCGACTTTGCGCGCGTGCAGCCCGACCTCGTCGGCGCGCCCCACGAACGCGGCGCGCAGCACGGCCGCCAGGTCGGCGTCCTCGAACAGGTCGAGCATGCGCGTGGCCAGGGCGTAGAAATGGGCGGACTGGTCGCGCAGGGGCACGGCGCGGGGGTCGGCCTTGAGGGCCTGGACGACGTCGTGGCGCAGCGGGGGCGGGAGGTTGAGGGTGAGGAAGGGCTTGGCCTCGTCGGCGGCCGCCGCGGGGGACGCGCTGTTGGCGAGGGCCAGCATCTCGGCGAGCCAGAGGGGCAGCTGGAGCTGGGTGCCGGCGCGGAGGGTGTGGGCGGGGTTCTGGTCGAGGTAGCCGAGGCCGGGGACGTCGATCTGGAACTCGCAGGGAATTTTCTACAGGGAGAGAGAGGATGGTTAGTTTTGTCCAGATTCGTTAGACAGAGCGAAAGGCGTTACTCTTCAAAACGCGGGAGGGAAGAGACAGTACCTCTGCATCCGTGAGGATGGCGTCGACGTCGTAGTAGGACATGATGGCGTATGAATTGGGGTGGGCTGTTCGAAATGCTGCTCCTACATGGCGGTGTTCTGGCCGTCCATGCAGCAGTTGTCCGCAAATCGTCGTCGAAGCTGGCGGGAGTGAAATGGTAAAGTGGGTGTTCGCCCGCCAAAAGAGACGCGACGCGACAAAACATTTAGGGCGGGGTGGTCTTCTTATCGATAACGCGAACGAGCCGCAGCTGCCAAGGCCTAGCAGCGTAACAGCGCCCTGGTCCAACGCGATCCAGCGTGTTAGTCGCACGGGATGTATGTTACGACGCACTTCCTATGGGAGTAGGAGTCTCCGTGATCAGTATTTTGAGAAGTTTATGTTCAATATGTCGCGGAGACAACTGTGCAGCGCGGAGCGGTGTTGCAGGGAACAGAACACTGGGGCTTCTGTAAGAAGCGCCACCCAATACCGGGAGCCGGGGAATCAGCCGCAACTTTAATGAACCAAGTGCAAACAGTGCCGCTGGGAAGTTCAAGGCAACTATACGTTGATACGATATCAGTGCCAACAGAAGCAAACATTTAATTATAGCGCTCGATAGTCAGGAACAACGGATAACGGAAATTAAAGAACAGAACGGCTCAAACTTCGATCTCTCCAAAACATTCCCCCTTTCGACCACATATATAAGAACCAGGAAAGTATTCCAACTTTCCTAAGAACAGCCAAAAGAGAGAGGTCAGCATTCTGGGGAATTTATGTTCCAATCTGGACCCATTGTGATGCGCTGACAACACAAGACGATAGACAGTCAGCCACGTCGCCTATAGACGGCCTTCGCGGTCATCTTCCCACATGACGAGATTCGATGCCTTGTATCGTCGAATGGAAAGAGTTGTTAGGATCTATTGACTGTCTTCGTATAGGTGACGCAGATTCGGACTATACCCTACCATAGACGCGGCTGTGCAGGTGCAGGTGCCATGGAAGCGCCTGGGAAAACCACGTTATTGTTCCAGGGCAGCTGCAAGGTCCGGAAAGTCAGTCCTTTAAGTATGTTGACAGTGAGGCACACTGCTGCCGACGAGACGGCGTGATCCACCATCTGGCCACGAAGGTGCTCCATAACCGAGGGAGAGCCGACCCATTCCCATCCGGCAGCCGAGCATACAGTCCCGGAAGCTCCTTTTCTTTCATTAGGTTTCTCTCTGCAAAGGATCTAATCGCCTGGATGTACCAATGCATTGGCTGGTTTATTAGGATTATTTCTAGAAAGACAGACTAACAAGTAGCGCCAACCAGCGCCAACCAAGTCCGAGAATGTCTAAAGATTGTCGGAAAATATGGCGAGGTAGATGCATGCTTCGCACCAGATAAATAAAATTAAAAATAAAATAAAATTACCAAAACATAACCGCGCAAATAAACAGACACGAACTAGTGACGGAGAACAAATCATTGTTAGCGACCCTCTAGATCAGGGAGCGCGGCTTGCCCTCGTCCTGTTTGTGTAACTTCAAATACGGAATTTTATGTAATAGGATATTGAGCAGCCCATCCATACATATTGAGGTTTACCTCGGTTCTCGGTCATGAGCGTGGACCTTCCAACCGCGATCGTCTTCCCCATATGGATCTTGCAACAATAGCACTGGTGAGGGCATATCTTACGTCACATAGAAAACTGAGACCGCAAATATAAGCTTGACGGGACGGGGAGCCAAGCCATGTGCACACTGCATCGTAAGATATACGAACGTCGTACAGTAAACAAATTCAAGAGATCCAATGGCCCGTGTTACGAGCAGCATACAAGGCTCTACGGTTACGTGTGGCCTGTTGCCGAAGACAGCGCCAGAGGAGGAAATTGGACGAGGAATAATGCGGACGTAACAGAAACTCATCCAACGGACACACAAGCCTTGGCCCGGGAATATGGAGAAGACTCTAATACGGCCATCGCGAGGAGCAGGCGGAACAGTCTGGCAGCAATTCTTTCAAGTTATCTAAGTCGACCAAGACAACTAAGATGGGCCGCAACGACGAGATCCGCTCAACCACCTGGGGAGTGGCAAAACAGTCAATGTGACAAAAATAGCTGAAACAGTTTTGCAAAGCTATGCCTCAATGGACGTCCTCGACGGACTAGTACCAGAGCTGCTTTTAACTAAGCGGGTCTGTTGTTTTCTCGTTCTCTTGCTCTTTTTGTGTGTTCTTCTCGGCTTATTGAAATCTTTGTCAACAAAGGGCGGTGGTGCCGGGCTTTTAAAACACATTGATGAAAGGCTCTCGTCAACGAATCGTAGTGATCGTTGCATTTGGACACGGCAATAAAGGAGCTCGTGGATCACTATGTAGGCACAACAATATTGCGTGTGCTGTTCTCCATCAATGGCCATTCGGCACGTCCAATGTACAAAGGGGGAAACAAGTTCAGCTCGAACAACAACCGTTCACTTCTTTGAACATGGAACTCCTTTTTTCACTTTTTCTCGTTCACTCCTGTTGTTTCTCTGCCATCCTGTACATGATGAGTTGTTCACAAAGTTGTATAAAATTCCGGCATGCCGGCCAGGAAAGGAGCATTTGAAAAGTTTTAGACCACAACCAACACTCTTCACCCTCACCCTCATCCTTCACCTTCCAACTCTTCACCCAGCTCCCCTTTGGCTTACCAAAACAAGAAAAACGCAACAAACAAACACCCCAGAGGCTCCAACTGTTTTCAGAAGCCCCCCCCAAGAAAGAAAAGATGGCGATCACTCCTGGTACCTACATCAAGATTACGCGGGTCCCCACCGCTTTGCGGGCTGGATATCCCAGCCACGAGCCTATCAAGGTCACTCTCGGCCTACACTTCCCTCATTTTAACGCCAGCTACCTTGAAGTTACGGCAGAGATCCTGAACCCAGACAACACATCCACCTTCCTGGTGGGCGAGGACCGCTATTGTGACGAGTATGATTCTATCTCTGACAACCAAAATGTTCGTGGGTACAAGTTCGAGCTCCTCGACGACTTTTCCCTCCCCTATCCTGGCACATACACCCTCAGCGTGCGGGTTCGGGCTGTCCAAGAAAACGGCCATAGCAACCACGTTTGCCAGGCGTCTGGTACAATCACGGCCTACTAATTGACGCTCTCGAGGCGAGATTGTGATGCCGAAACTTTTCTGAGCACCAATTACATCGGAACGCACTGGTGACCTGATCCTCGGGAGCCCCCAAACAACAAAATGGCTAACAAAAAGTGTTAAAACCCCTTGCCAAAAAAAAAACAAGTTTGTTCCTTTTTTTTCCCTTTGCCTTTCTCTGCTTGGCTTTTCTGAGCACCAACTCCTTTCGAGTCGAGATTGAGATGCCGAAATGAACCAACGAGCAGCGGCACCAGCACTAAATGCTTTTTGAAAACAAAAACAAAAAAAAAATACAAAACATAACCACAACCAAAAACCTATCAAAAAAACTTAGAAAATAAATAAAAACTTAAAAAAAATCAAAAAATCAAAAAAAAACCCGAGCTTTTAAAGTGCCGTGTGAAGAACTCGAGAAAAATTTTAATATATGAATCCCTTTCCCCGTAACAAAACCTAAGTGGAACTTGAATATAGCCCTTGTAAAACCGGCCAGGAACATACACATACTCACACTTTCTCTCTCTTATAGTAAATACAGCTTTGTATAGAGCGGCTTAGGCGCCAACACTACAGGTCACCGAACGAGTCCTGCAAGTGGGACAGCGCCATTGACAGGCGCTGCACGTGCAGGGCGTCTTTCGCACTTGTCGAGCAGCGCCGAGGAGCAAGGTCTGTCCTGCCCGCATCCTTTGCATCCGAGTGCGAAAGAGGGACGCAGGGATTGCGGACTATACCCTGCAGCACGCTGCTGTGCGGATTGTGTTCACGTACAAGCAGAAGGGCGTCTGCACAAGACAAGGTTGGGCAAGCGTGCTGTTCCGGATGTGCTTTTGTGCAGGACTGAACACACGGAGGTCTACATCACATGACTTTTGTCCTCGTATCGATTGTGCTGGACGAGCCACAGCAGCTGAGCCACAGCACCTGAGCCACAGCAGCTGTCCCTCTTTGTTGCGGGAATGACGACACGATCAGCCCCACCAACGCTACCCGCAGCAGGACGGCAAAGCTCGGGTGGAGAGCCGGTTGGATTGGTAAAACGAGACAGCTCCTGATAACAGGAATAGCGCAGGGAATGACGGTAAGAGCTCGGGCCTCACAGCGACAAACCCTGCCGCTTGCCCCCCCCCTCGTACCTCCGACCAGGAATTACGAACGCTGTATCCAGTTTCCGAGCCTGCCCAATTGGCCGCGGGACGCTCTGTGTGGACAGCCAATTCGCGCCAGCGGAAACCGACGCACAACCGCAATCTTGACCACTTTGACATCATTGCTCTCAACACCCTCTCCTCGCCATACCCCTCCCCGCAACTCGTTCTTCTCTCCCTCTTTCACCTCGACACACGATAGCATCGCAATTGATCCACCGCCGACCGCCATGGCCTCCCTCCTCCGCTCGTCCACCCTGCGCGCCGCGCGCCGCGTCCGGCCGACCGCCGCCTCCGCCGCCCTCAGCATCACCTTTGTCCGCACCAAGGCCACCCTCCCGGACCTTCCGTGTAGGCCACTCTCGCTGCCCGCCCGTATTGCGTGCTTGTCTTCTTTTGCTGACTTCTTGCTGCGCCAGACGACTACAACGCCCTCGAGCCCTACATCTCCACCAAGATCATGGAGCTGCACCACTCCAAGCACCACCAGACCTACGTCTCCGGCCTCAACGCCGCCCTCGACACCATCGCCGAGGCCGAGTCCACGGGCGACGCCCGCAAGGCCGCCAAGGCCGCGCCCCTGCTCAACTTCCACGGCGGCGGCCACATCAACCACTCGCTCTTCTGGGAGAACCTGGCCCCGGCCTCCCGCGACGGCGGCGGCGAGCCGGCGGGCGCCCTGAAGGCCGCCATCGAGAAGGACTTCGGCTCCACCGAGGCCCTCGTCAAGCAGTTCAACGCCGCCCTCGCCGGCATCCAGGGCTCCGGCTGGGCCTGGCTGGCCAAGGACGCCACGGCGGGCACCCTCACCCTCGTCACGCGCGCCAACCAGGACCCCGTCGCCGGCAGCCTGACGCCGCTGCTGGGCATCGACGCCTGGGAGCACGCCTACTACCTGCAGTACGAGAACCGCAAGGCCGAGTACTTCTCGGCGATCTGGAACGTCGTCAACTGGAAGACGGTCGGCCAGCGGTTCGACAAGGCATAGATGGAGCGGAGAGACGTGTTGTTGAGGGAAGTGCAGTCGATGGGATTGCCAGGAGAAGTAGAGAAGAAAAGAAAAGAAACGTTCAGCATCATGTTGCGCGCAGTACATATATCGTCTATGGGACGAGTTGCTTCTCTGTCCAGTTTAGGAAAAAAAATCTTTGGAGAGATAGTTTGCTCATCGAACCCGCCTTTGCCCCCTACAACGTCTTCAATGTGCTTCCCTACCAACCGTTTTTCTTCTTCTTTCGCATACGGGCTTCTCTCGTCCATGGGACGTGCTGGCATGTTGCTAAATGGAAAATTCAAAAAGACATGAAAGCAAAAAAATTAAAAATGGCTTCGCTCGTTTTCTCTCTCCTCACAAGTTCCAGCCCTTCCGCCAGTAGTTGTTGCGCGTCTGCAGGTCGTCCGTCCCCCGGCACCGCGGGTGGAAGTGGTCGTCGTCGTCGCCCCAGGGGAACATGGCCACCAGGCACAGCTCGCCTGGGTCCTGGCACGGGTCGCACTCCCGCCACGTCGTCCACTGCAGCTTCTCCATCAGGTTTCCGACGATCCGGCGCACCTTGGCATCTTTGTTGTCGTCGTCGTCGTCGTCGGTGTCGTCATCAGTGTCGTCGGTGTCGGCCGTGTTGGCCGCCTCGTCGTAGATGACCGACCGCATGGCAAACAGCGACGAGCAGATGGTGCGCGTCACCGTCTCCACGGCGATGTAGATCGAGCGGTCCTCGGGCGTCCAGGTGCTCTCCAGCGCCAGCGCGCCCGCGAGGTAGTGCTGCGCGCAGCGGTCGAGCTGCAGCGCGTGCGGCTCCGCCGGGTTCGTGAAGTTCACGTACGCGTAGAGCAGCGTCGGCAGCATCTGGCTGGCGAGGCTCGTGATGGGGTCCGACGTGTCGCGGGCCAGCTGCTGCAGGCGGCCCGAAAACCGCGTCACGACCAGGTCCACGATGCCCTGCCAATCGACGGAGCGGCCGGGCGGCTGTGGGGACACACCAGCACGGGCGGCGACAACCTCCTGCAGCCGCGCACGGATGCCGCGCCGCTCGTCGCGCGTCGTGTTGGCGAGCCGCGGCAGCTCGGGCCGCCCGGCGTCCGGGTTCGTCAGGTTCACATCGTAGAAAAACGCCGACACCATGCTGGACCAGTCCACGTAGATGCGGCCCGCGGGCTGGCCGTGGTAGCGCAGCGAGACGCCCCTTAGAAACTCGGCCTCGGCAAACACGGGCAACCCGCCCGTCTCGTTCAAAAACGGGCTCGGCTGGATGGAGACGACGTCGAGGCCGGCGCCCTCGCTGAAATTGCAGTAGATGATCTCGAAGCCGGCCTCGGTGCGGATGAAGCCGTCGATCTGGCCGCCGTCCCACGCCCACGTCTTGGCCAGGTCGCAGAGGCCCTGGGAGCGCTCGAACTCGCCGGCCATGTTGCAACACTTGCTCATGTCCTCGGTCCAGTCGAGCAGCAGCAAATCCTGCGTGTCCAAGCTGCCGTACCCACTCTTTCCAGCGGCCATGCCGTCGATATACAGAAGATTTAGCGGCCGATTGGCCCGGTAGGTGTGGAAGTAGCCGCGGATTGGGTCCCAAAAACCGGGGACTTCGGGCCGCTTTGGCTTGCCGTCGTCGTCCTTGTCACTGCCAAGCGTCTTTTGCCCGTCATCCGGCGTGTCGTCGGCGAAGGACCGGCGGCCCAGGCGTGCTTCGTAGAATGCGCTCCACATGTCCCAGCCCCGTGCAGTGCTCTCGGCCGGAGGGTCACCTTCGCCGAGGCGGCGACGGCCAGGGCGGGACATGGCAAACATTTGCGCGTGCTCGAGCTCAAAGGCGAGCCACTCGAGGCCCTTCCCGAACAGGCCCGTGGCCCGCTCCGGCTCGTCGCCGCCGTGGTAGAACAGCTGGCCCTCGGGCACCGTCGCCAGGAACAGCGACATGCCGTTGTGGTTCAGCGAGGAGCCCCACTGGCGCATGGCCGAGTGCACGGCGTTGAAGATGCTAAAGGCATTGCGGCGGGTGGCGTCGTCGCTGGGGGTCAGGGGGTGGACGGCCGGTGTGTCGGAGACGGGCGAAGAGAAGGCGGAGGCCGCGCATAGGAGTCCTAGAAAAAGGGACCGCAGGGCGGAAAGGGGCGCCATGGCTTTTTTGTTGGTCCCCTTGGCGATGCGCGGGTCTGTCACAGGGAGAGAGAGAAAAAGAAGTTCGCGGGAAGCGGCCAACAGCTTGTGACTCAGTGCCTGTTGGGTTTGCCCAATACGCAGTGCCGGCTCAGTTAAGGCTTCAGCAGCCTTTATCGTCCCTTGGCTCCTGAAACGAGAATGTGCGCCAACGATGGAGGGCGGGAGAAAGAGCAAATTGAAGTCAATACGAGAAACAGGGGAGCAGAAACGAGGTCCTTTGCTGCCTGACAAGGCGGGATCCGTTCGTCGTCTCGCCCGTCAGCGAAAAGGGAATGTGCTGATCATTGGTTGCCGCAGTTCGGCGAATTTCGAGATTCCATATGGAAGGCTGCGCAAGTCCTACAGAACAAATGATGCTGCCTGCCGTTGCGCGCGCGGCCTATGCCCGTATCTTATCTTAATTGTCTGTGAAGAGTCACCGCCGAAGAGTACTTGTACCATTGGCAGGAACAGACGGGAGGCTAAGTTTCATGACGAGAAAGCGGCTCCTTCCTAGACTGGCTTGGTGGCAGTCTTACCCGCAACGCAGTCTCACCCTATCACCGCTAATCCAGTCAGATTTGCCGTGGAGGGCTGCAAAGTCATCTTTAGAAACAAGACAAGTTTTGTCGACGAGCAGGACCTGTTTTCTTCTCTTTGCATCATCGAGATTTATTAGACCTTTGCTTCTTGGATCTAGCTTTGCCATCGCGTGCCTAGTTCTGTTTTCTTCTCGTCTTCACCTCTGATATTTATTCTATTTCTGTACTGATTTTCTCGTCGCCTTGTTTTCTTCCATTTTGTTTTGCGTTCATTTAATCATCAACAAGCCTGATCTTTTTGTCCTCCTTGTCCCCCGCCGGAAAGGAAACACTAGGTTTCCTTGTGTACAAATTCTTCCTAATGCGCTACGTTCTTGACCACCGCAAGCTGGCAAACATCCTACCTCACACTGAGCTTGCGCAGAATCCTGTGTAGGCCGTCATGCAATACATCACCAACGCTAGGAAGACGGCATATGGACGGGGAAAATGCAAAGCCTAGAATCTCCATCTGGTCGTGGGCAGACTCGATTTGCTACCCGCTTCCACGCATCGCCGATCGACTGAAAGTACATTTCCCATTTCGTGAGCCCAACACGCGTTGTGTTGCCAGCGTAAACTCTCTGTTCTGATGGCGCTTTCTGGCACACCCGAAGTGACGCGGTCAGTCGGCTGCGACGTATTGGCCAGGGATGGCGAGGTTCGAAAGGAGCTCACAGGACATTTGAAAACCTAGCGGACGGTGCTAGGAAGCACATGGACACATTATTAGGACGTTGGAAGGGGGGACCTATCGGAGAAGTAATTTTCCGTTGTCAGCCACGGAAGTCTTCGAGGGTATAAAACCCGAGCCAGCCCAAGTAAAAGAAACCCGTCCCCTAGGAGGTGCCCAAAAAGATCCTCAGTAGGATGACACAAGGGTTCTTCATCGGTTGTGCAAGCTTTTTCTTTATCGGATTCAGACTGGGTTCTCAAAGGGGTCCTCACCTTTTGACAAGTGTTGACGATTCGATTGCCTATGATGAGTATCTTCGAAAACACCAGAGTACCGTTTGGGAAATGGCGAGAGAAACACTGAGGCAAACTAGATGGAACTGTATCTGCGGATTCTACGATGCTGCTCGAAACGGGCAGATTCATGGGACGCGGGATTCTTGTTGCCCATTTACTGATATTTACATCCTCAGTTTCCTGCATTGCACGTACTCGGCAGAAGGCGCGGCCTTCTTCACCGACAACACCTTCCCTTTGCTGTTGTTTTCCCAAAATATGTTCTGTATACGTTCTGGCCGTGCATGGACCGTAGTGCCTCGGTCATACTATGAAGCTCATGCTTTTGCATTTCTAGTACATTTTCATTTTCACAGATCGTAACTTCCACAACAAGTATGGAAGGAACAAGGGCGTGGCAGTAGTTACGACATCCCTTGAGGTTATTGCACTTTCTGTAGGTTTCTTGCTGTTTATTTCCCCGAATTGCTTCCAAGACCAGAATGTGTCCTGGCAGCGCTTTCCTGTGAAATCACCGAACTGCAACGCAGCTTCCCCCTCTCGTGTTCTACATAGACACATTTAGACTTCTGTTTAAGACCAAAAATAAAGCCGGAACAAGATGGGCCATTTGCATGGCAAGTAAGAGCAAGGCTGGAGCGAGTCGTATTCAGGCGTATGGACAGCTCCTTGTTGCACCTGACAGCAACTGGCAGAAACTGGCAGCAACTGGCAGCCCCTGACTTTTCATCAAATACCTTATCTGTCATCTGTGGTTACCTACTCTCATTTTTCATTCTCTCATCTAATCGTATTTTGCCATCTGACCTATCTCCAACTCGTGCTTTCTGTTTATGCCTCAACTTTGCTGCTTCTTCTTTCGCGTACAGGTGTGAGCGTGGGGGGCGTTCCAACCTAGGAAGGAGCCGGCCGAAAGCCGCAGCCAGAGGGCCATGTGATCTCTGGAAGAACCACGAAATGGGGAGGAGCGACACAATTCTGAGCGAGATTGAACCTGGAGAGAGAGAGAGCTGTCACGACGTTTGACACGCAATGCGTCGCGCCTTCCGGGACGTGGAAAACGAGTGCAGTCGTGGGCAAAGGTGAGACTCTTTCCTTCCATGCTGGCTCGTCAATGAAATGCCTGGGTACGAGCACGGTCTCTCTCGTCTGCGTGGGAAAGTGCCCCATGATCAGAGTCGAAGTCCTGGGAGGTGCAGACTCGTACTACGGGCATCGTACGACGTGCAACTGCGAGCACTTGCCTGCCTTCCCCCCCTGCCGCCGTTTCTCGAATTGCCCCGCAGGGGGTCCAACATCACCCGCTTCCCACGCGGCCGGCCAGGCCACAAGCCCACAACCCGCAATCCAAAGCCCTGAACAATCGCCCGCTACCGCATCAGAGTGGAGCGACTACTGTATGTTGTGCGGGAGCTAGAGCTAGCTGGTGCAGTTGTAGTCATCCTAGCAGAGTCCGCTTTTGCTTCTACAAGTATCTTACGAGCACGAGCGGGCTGGGTCCAAGCGGAAGCCGAGGATAGCTCGCCCCCAGGCCTTTGTGCCCGCGATCACGCCGGTGACGCTGACTCCCCAAGCGTGATTCCAGGGAAACGGGTAAAACAGCCAGTCCGTCGGCCCCCCATTGCCGGGGCTCTGGGAGGAAATCTTCAGGTAGTTAAACGGGGTCCGTCCTGGCCTGAATTGGCCGGTCGAGCAGACTCCATCGCATCGCATCGCATCCTGCAACTGTCGAGTAAAGAGCCTGTACAAGTAAGATACCAACAAGAAAGCCTCTGGCATTCGACCGGAGACAGCCCCCCAACATCCTCTCTCCTGTAAGTTGCCGCCATCGCACTCTCCGTCCTTTGGGCAGCAGAGGCATCCCATCTGCGTCGCCTGCAGCTGCTCACCGTCACCGCATCTTTGCTCTTCCCTCGCTCCTCTGGCTCCTCTGGTGCCTCTTCTTTCCCCTCGTCTCTTCTCTCCTAGCCCCCCTCTTTCCTTCTCGTTTCTTTTCTGCCCCTCGTCTCCACGTCACACGGCCTCTCCTGGGAGGCGAAGAGGGGGTGGCTGCAGCTGCACTGCACGCAGCTTCCCACTTGCGCGCCTGCCTTGCAGTGTTGTGTCTCGCCCGCTCACCTTGCGCCGGCGCTTCGTCTGCACCTTCTGCGGCCTCTGCAGCTTCTGCAGCTGGAAATGCACCTCCCTGCATCAGTCACGCATACACCGCATGCTCACACTGCGCACAGAAACGTAGGGGAGACACGGGCACACTCGAAACCAACACAGCCTTCTCCCGAGCCCCGGCTCGCTCGCCACCGTCGCCGATCGACGACAATCGCTGTGTTGCGAATAGCGGCACGATTCCCCGCCCCCGTTGCCAAGTACAATATTACCGACGCCTGCCGGAAAGATACCAGTGAAGAATACGAGACGAACAACCCCCCCTCCTGCCTTGCGACACCATGTCCAGCGAAACGGCAGGCGCGACCCTTCCCCGTGGTGTGCACAATGGCGCCGTCGGTGTGGGGGCACGAGATGCAGCTATCCCCGGTCGGTCAGCCGAACGAGGTGCGTGTGTGTGGCCGGGCCCACAGGAGCTTTCTTTGTTGCATTCTGCTTGGTGCTTCTGTTTCCATTTTCTTGTTTTCTTTTTCTTTTTTCCCCTTGTCTGCTTGGCTTGCTGGCGGCTCTCCCTGCACGTCGTCACCCCTGCTTTCTTTGTCTGGTGGCAGGCAACGGAAGCTAGGTGCGGCGAGGGAAAAAAGGGCGAGGGAAGGAGGCCACGAGGCAAAGACAGCAGGCGCGGGCTTAATCCCCTCGTATCCCACGAGTCTTCGTCGCTCTTTCCTCGTCTTTTCGACGTGTCGACGTCGCCTGCCCTGCACCTTCCTCCCAACGCATCCGAGGCTCCTTCCCAACATAAATTGCCCTGGTGTCCAGTATTGACGTCCTTTGTTTTCCGCCGCTGATCCTCCCCTCTCTTTCCTTTTCCTTCTTTTCCCTCCTCTTCTTCGCCTTCACCCGTTTTTTTTGTTTGCCTCCGCATCAGATCATCCCAGCGATCATCCCAGCGATCATACCAGCTTCTGCTTTTGACACAAGCAGACCACCACTGTGTGTATCCTTGCCACCAAGCCCCACCCCCACAGCCCGAGCTTCCAAGCTTCCCGAACAGATCGAAGCCTCCAAGAGCGGGTCCCGGGACTGCGCGAGTGGACCGTTGACGTTGACTGACAATCTGCATTGTGCGAGTACTTAAAGCAGCCCAGACAGCGTCGCCCGAGCCTGTGAGCCCCGGCACCGAAATCCCAATTGACTCGCACGAACATCACCGTCTCAAGAGCATCCGTCCCCTCGCGCTCGCAATCATGTCGTTCAAGAATGGCCGCAAGTTCTCCACGGGCACCTCGGTGCACCGCAAGAGGCAGATGAGCAGCCTTTTCGAGACTGAGGGTGCCTTTGGCCCGTCGTTGACTGTAAGAGGCCTCTTTTTTTTTGGGCACTTTTTTTTGTCCTGCAATCTGCTCACTCTCTCTCCAGACCCTCTACGTCGGCATCTCGGCCGTCTTCGCCGACGACCACACGGCCGTCGTGGCGCTGGCCATCCACGACTCCGTCTACCTCGTGGACTTCTCCGTCAAGCACCTCGATCTCGACGAGAAGACCGGCGGCAGCGACGACCGCATCGCCGACCACGTCCTCGAGGAGATCAGCAAGTACGAGCAGGCCAACTTTTCCAAGTTCATCGGCGCCGGCCTGCCCACCACCCTCAAGTACATGAGCCCCTCGCTCTGCTCGCGCCTCTGGCTGGAGCTGGATATCATCCCCATCGTCATGCGCCCCGACGAGGAGCACAAGGAGGCCAGCTTCTGGGACGTCAAGCGCGTCGACGAGCAGGCCGACTCCATGGCCCGCAAGTGCATCCTCAACTTCGGCCCGTCGCTCGTGCCCCTCCTGCAGGTCGGCTGGCGTGGCGTCGTGCAGACCGACGCCGGGTTCCGCGCCAACCTCACCAGCGTCCAGAACCACAAGGACACCTGCGGCCCGAGCACCTGGTCCTCCGTCGCGCTCTTTGCTAAGAAGCTGCGGGCCGAGAAGACCAAGATCGCCTTCTTCAGCAGCACGCCCCAGGGCGGCGGCGTGGCCCTGATGCGCCACGCCCTCGTGCGCTTCTCGCGTCTCATGGGCGTCGACCTGACGTGGTATGGTACGTTGCAGAAGAACGCATTTTTTCTTTACCGATTGTTTTATTTTATTTGGTCATAAAGCCCACTAACACCGCCTAGTGCCCAAGCCGCGTCCGGGCATCTTCAGAATCACCAAAAACATCCACAACATCCTCCAGGGTGTCAGCCACCCGGACCAGCGCATCTCGGCCGAGGAAAAGGCGTCCATTATTAGCTGGATCACCGAGAATGCTAACCGCTACTGGTTTTCCGAGGGCGGTCCTCTTCGCCCCGCCGAGGAAGGCGGTGCCGATGTTATTATCGTACGTTCAGCTTTTCCCTCCTACTTCTGAGGATTTTGTATGTCTGACCATTTCTTAGATTGATGACCCGCAAATGCCGGGATTGATCCCCATGATCAAGCGCCTCACGCCGGATCGTCCGGTCCTCTATCGGTCTCACATCCAGATCCGCAGCGACCTCGTCGCCAAGCCAGGCTCGCCGCAAGAGGATATTTGGGGTTTCCTGTGGGACAACATCAAGCTGGCCGACATGTTCATCAGCCACCCTATCCCCATCTTCGTCCCCCATACCGTCCCTCAGGAGAAGGTTGTGTACCTGCCCGCCACCACCGACTGGCTTGATGGCCTCAACAAGCACCTCAATACATTTGACACGGGCTACTACGGGCACATCTACAACACGGCTTGCCATTCTCAGCGCATGACCGAGCTCAATTGGCCAGCACGCAAGTACATTACGCAGGTCGCTCGTTTCGATCCCGCCAAGGGCATTCCCACCGTCATTGACTCGTACGCCGAGTTCCGCCGCCAGCTGGAAAAGACCGGTACCACGGACATCCCGCAGCTTGTCGTCTGCGGCAACGGCTCCATTGATGACCCAGATGCCTCCATGATCTACGACCAGACCATGAACCAGATGGAGACTCACTATCCCCATCTCATCAAAGATGTCAGCATCATGCGTCTTGAGCCCAATGACCAGCTGCTGAATACGATCATTGCCAAGGCCCACGTCGTCCTGCAGCTCTCCACCCGCGAGGGGTTTGAGGTCAAGGTCTCCGAGGCCCTGCACGCCGGCCGCCCTGTCATTGCCACGCTGACTGGCGGCATCCCTCTGCAAGTCAAGGACAAGGTCAATGGCTTCCTCGTCCAGCCCGGCGACTGGAAGGCAGTTGCCGGCCACCTGATGGAACTCTTCACCAATGACGAGCTGCACCAGAAGATGAGCCACGCCGCCAGCACGGGCGTTTCGGATGAGGTCGGCACGGTAGGCAACGCTCTCGGCTGGTACTACCTCGCGGCCAAATGGCACGAACTCGGCGTCAAGAAAGACGGCAAGGGTGGCCTTCCGGGCAACGAGAAGTGGGTCAACGACATGGCTCGTGATGAAGCCGGGTTCCCGTACGCCGACGGCGAAAACCGCCTGCCTCGCCACTTCACCGAAAAGAAGGACCTGCCCGTCCACCCGCCGAAGACCGAGGCCTAGTCGCCAGCCAATCTCCATTCCCGTGCTCGAATTTCAAAATCGATAAATAATATAAAAAGGAGTGTTCATTTATCATCATAAAAGAGGCTAGAAGAGCAAGATAAAAAAAGGGGTAGTTAAAGGAACCGGCGTCGAGTTTTAACTTAGTCGAATTAATTTACACCGGTATACCGTCTTAAATGCTTGAAACTAAACAGAAACTTGATACTGTCCCTTCTTCTATTCTGTTTTCGTGATGCCGTGTGCTTTACAACTTTGCTGGCCACACGGGCTTCTTGGCATACGGATGGCGGAGACCCGCCACCATGTGGTCGATGTCGCCCGTATTGACGTATTCTGGGCTCGCATCGCGCATCAGGTTCGTCAGCCCGCACAGCTGCATCGCCGTCATGACCTCGTCGTACAGGATGTTGGCCGCGTGCTCGACGCCCGCCTGCCCGTAGCCCACGGAATAGACAAAGGGGCGACCGACCCCGACGGCCGACGCGCCCAGGCAGATGGCCTTGACGACGTCCGACCCGCGCCGGAACCCGCCGTCGATCAGAATCTCCAGGCGGCCAAAGATCTCCGGGCAGCACTTGTGGAACTCGAGCAGGGTCAAGATCGTCGGCGGCGCCGTGTCCGCCGCGCGCCCGCCGTGGTTGCTGATCACGATGCCCTGGCAGCCCCACTCGAGGGCTTTCCGCGCGTCCTCGGCGCGCTGGATGCCCTTGACCAGGATCGGCAGCGGGCCGTCGGCTGCGCCGCCGCCGTTTTTGGCCGTCGCGGCGTCGACCGTCTTCCGCAGCCACCGCAGGTCCTCCCAGCTGAAGCTGGAGTCGATAAAGGCGCCGGTCTGCTTCGTCATCCCGCCCTTCGACACGGCGGGCGCCGCCTCCCCCCGCTCGCGCGCCGCCCGGTTCCGGGCGCGCTCGTCGGCCTCGCGCTTGGAGCTGACGGGCAGGTCCACGGTGACCAGCACGGCCTTGATCTTGCGGCCCTGCGGCCCGGCCAGCAGCTTGTGCAGGAGCGCCTCGGAGCGCCCGCGGTCCTTGTCGACGTACAGCTGGAAGAAGGCCTGGCCGCCGTCCTCGGCGGCCGGCAGCTGCCGCAGGATCTCCTCGTACGGGTACGACGCCACCGTCGAGATGACGGGCACGATGCCCGCGGCCGCGGCGCCGCGCGAGCCCAAAAAAAAAAAGAAGCAGCCCACCAAAGTGAAGTGGGAGTCCCATGACGACGAACCTGCTAAGAAGGCTGTCGAC